>JAWZYU010000032.1:21297062-21848895 GCA_038380435.1 Ryuthela nishihirai
GCTCAGTCGGTAGCGCGCCAGGCTCGTAATCTGTAGTTCCCAGGTTCGAGTCCCAGCTGGGTCAGCGTTGAGATTTATCTCCGCAAAATTCCCCGTCCTGCCCACGGTCAGTAGGGGACACCGATGGGCTTGGAAAGGCCGCCTTCCGTCGGATGGGACGTTAAGCCGTGGCCCCGTGTGCGGGAGAGCCATACCCTGTGCACGTTAAAGAACACGCTGGATGGCCTTGACGGGAGGCTACCATCTGTCTCCCAACAGCTGTTCCAGTGGGTCCCCTCCCCCAACCTTCTCTGAGACTTCGGGGTCCATGTGACCTGGCCATTTAGCCCATTGTGTGCAAAAAAGTGCCGCTCAGAGGTAAAACAACCCAACCCACCAATGGGCAGGGCGCACCCAAGATTCATTTTCGGGGTGAAGGTCCTAAAATTTAGGATTGGGTTGCTTTACTTCTGAGTTGCACGTTTTTGCATACAATGGTCTAAATGGCCACGTTACAAGGACCCCAAGGGATCAGAGTTGGTTAGAGGAAGGAAACAGATGGTAATATCCCTTCAAGGCCATCCAGCGTGTTCTTTGACGTCAACAGAGTACGACTCTTCAGTACACGGTGCCACGGCTTAACGCTCCATCGACGGACGGCGACATTTTCAAGCCCATTGGTGTCTCCTACTGACCGATGGCAGGGCGACGGCATGGCGGGAAGGGCGACGGCAGGGCGGATATTAAATGTTGTTTCTGAACAATTTTTCCTACTAAATTGGAAGCTGGTAAATCTCATTGACGTCCAGAGAGGATCACCTGTATTGAGGAACAGTTATGCCACCGATTTCATTCACACTCTATACCCCACTGCAAATCCCCTCCACTAACGATAAAAGCTTTCTTCAGTTTTTTTATTTCCCTTATTTGAATTTTAAAACATAAAAATTTTTTGACAGCTCACAAGAATATTCTCGTATCTCAGTTCTCCATACGTAGACAGATCATTTGTTATAAGAATATGATTACTTTAAAATGAATAAAATATAAAAAAAACAGCAAGAAAATAATTATTCAATTTACTATTGCGCTAGATTCTCTAGTTTAGCGATTCTCAACGTGGGTTCTTTACGCGTTTAGGGATCTTTTCTCTAGTTTAGGGATTCTCAACGTGGGTTCTTTACCCGTTTAGGGATCTTTTCTCTAGTTTAGGGATTCTCAACGTGGGTTCTTTACGCGTTTAGGGATCTTTTCTCTAGTTTAGGGATTCTCAAAGTGGGTTCTTTACGCGTTTAGGGATCTTTTCTCTAGTTTAGGGATTCTCAACGTGGTTCTTTACGCGTTTAGGGATCTTTTCTCTAGTTTAGGAATTCTCAAAGTGGGTTCTTTACGCGTTTAGGGATCTTTTCTCTAGTTTAGGGATTCTCAACGTGGTTCTTTACGCGTTTAGGGATCTTTTTTCTAGTTTAGGAATTCTCAACGTGGGTTCTTTACGCGTTTAGGGATCTTTTCTCTAGTTTAGGGATTCTCAACGTGGTTCTTTACGCGTTTAGGGATCTTTTTTCTAGTTTAGGAATTCTCAACGTGGGTTCTTTGCGCGTTTAGGGATCTTTTCTCTAGTTTAGGGATTCTCAACGTGGTTCTTTACGCGTTTAGGGATCTTTTCTCTAGTTTAGGGATTCTCAACGTGGGTTCTTTACGCGTTTAGGGATCTTTTCTCTAGTTTAGGGATTCTCAACGTGGGTTCTTTACGCGTTTAGGGATCTTTTCTCTGGTTTAGGGATTCTTAAAGTGGGTTCTTCACGCGTTTAGGGATCTTTTCTCTAGTTTAGGGATTCTCAACGTGGTTCTTTACGCGTTTAGGGATCTTTTCTCTAGTTTAGGAATTCTCAACGTGGGTTCTTTACGCGTTTAGGGATCTTTTCTCTAGTTTAGTGATTATCAACGTGGGTTCTTTACGCGTTTAGGGATCTTTTCTCTAGTTTAGGAATTCTCAACGTGGGTTCTTTACGCGTTTAGGGATCTTTTCTCTAGTTTAGGGATTCTCAACGTGGATTCTTTACGCGTTTAGGGATCTTTTCTCTAATTTAGGGATTCTCAAAGTGGGTGTTTTACGGGATTAGGAATATTTTCTCTAGTTTAGGGATTCTCAACGTGGTTCTTTACGCGTTTAGGGATCTTTTCTGTAGTTTAGGGATTCTCAACATGGGTTCTTTACGCGTTTAGGGATCTTTTTTCTAGTTTAGGAATTCTCAACGTGGGTTCTTTACGCGTTTAGGGATCTTTTCTCTAGTTTAGGGATTCTCAACGTGGGTTCTTTACGCGTTTAGGGATCTTTTCTCTGGTTTAGGGATTCTCAACGTGGTTCTTTACGCGTTTAGGGATCTTTTCTCTAGTTTAGGAATTCTCAACGTGGGTTCTTTATGCGTTTAGGGATCTTTTCTCTAGTTTAGGGATTCTCAACGTGGGTTCTTTACGCGATTAGGGATCTTTTCTCTAGTTTAGGGATTCTCAACGTTGTTCTTTACGCGTTTAGGGATCTTTTCTCTAGTTTAGGGGTTGTCAACGTGGTTCTTCACGCGTTTAGGAATCTTTTCTCTAGTTTAGGGATTCTCAACGTGGTTCTTTAGCGTCCATGCCTCGTCAGGTAAAAGCGTTTTAGGCGGCACGTGGAGGACCGACATCATATTAGGCAGGTGGTCATAATGTTTTGGCTCGTCGGTGTAGTTTATTCTTTGACAAATGGACGAATAAACAACACATAGGAAACGTCTATTTGATCTTGAATGAAATAAGCTAAACAAAAAATCAGATCACTTTTCCATTTCTTACTCTTCACAAAAGAGAGAAATCAAATATTTTTTTGAAGAAGGACGGCGATTCATTTAGAGGAAAAAAAACCTTTTCTAATCGGGTATTCCACTTTAAAAAAATCTTTATATTCGCATTATTTTCTTAAAAGAACATGTTTTGTACTTTTAGCTTCAGCGTTGACTGCTAATTGGGGAGGAGTGAATACAGATTTGGGCGACGATACTTGAGACAGTAAAAACAAAAATAAAGACTTTGGGTTGTTTTACCTCTGAGCGACACTTTTTTTGCACACCATGGGCTAAATGGCCAGGTCACAAGGACCCCGAAGGCTCAGAGAAGGTTGGGGGAGGGGACCCACTGGAGCAGCTGTTGGGAGACAGATGGTAGCCTCCCGTCAAGGCCATCCAGCGTGTTCTTTAACGTGCACAGGGTATGGCTCTCCCGCACACGGAACCACGGCTTAACGTCCCAGGCGACGGACGGCGACCTTTTCAAGCCCATTGGTGTCCCCTACTGACCGTGGGCAGGGCGGGGAAATTTTGCGGAGATAAATCTCAACGCTGATCCAGCTGGGACTCGAACCTGGGAACTACAGATTACGAGCCTGGCGCGCTACCGACTGAGCCACCCCCGCTCCAAAAATAAAGACTCACATACTCTGTGATATTCATCCAGATAATTCCCTTAAAAACTCAACATTTTTTCTGCTCCACCGACAGCAAATAGTCGAAGAAAAAAAGAAACCTCATTTTCTTTAATCTGAAGATAAAGAAAAAGCAATTTTATTCATCAAAGTGGAAAGCGATTAAAACACACACACCCACAGGCAAATAAATATTGCATTAAAATAGTTCCGACAGAGCAAGAATTCTACTTGGGAGGTTTTTCGTTGACTGGAAAACTTGAAAAGCAACGCCGATGTGAGAAATCGGCATCTGTGGGAGCTTTCGCGTTTCTTAGCAGGTAAGAAGAGACTGTCCTAGCAACGTATCATTCATCTCTTCTGGTGGATTAAGGGATGCAAGTCGCCATATGTTTGCCGATGCTTAAAGAAAGACTCAAATCGTCTCCTACGATATTGAGAGAAAGCGAGAAATAACGCTTTCATTTGATGTTTTTCTCGATAGTTTGTGGATATATCCGAATATATTTCACAGATATAGCATTTACTTTCCTACTTTTTTGGAATGTTTTTCTTCATTTTATTGATGCTCAACTTTTCAAATAAGGAATTTTTAATCTCTGGTAGGTTTTTGATTTTTATTAAAATTAATTAAACGTTAGTAAAGAATTACAGGATATGTCCTGTAGACATGGAACTCGTGAAATAATAAGCTGAAAAAAAATTGGTTTTGCCATGACTGGTTGGGTTGGGTTGTTTTACCTCTGAGCGGCACTTTTTTGCACACCATGGGCTAAATGGCCAGGTCACATGAACCCCGAAGGCTCAGAGAAGGTTGGGAACCCACTGGAACAGCTGTTGGGAGATAGATGATAGCCTCCCATCAAGGTTATCCAATTTATTATTTAAAGTGCACAGAGTATGGCTCACCTGCATACGGTCACGGCTTAACGTCCCATTGGACGGACGGCGGCCTTCCAAGCCCATCGGCGTCCCCTACATCCCCGTCCTTCCTTTGGTCATTAAAGGACACCGATGGAAAGACCGTCGTCCTTCCGATGGGAAGTTAAGCCGTGGTCCGTATGAGGGAGAGCCATACCCTGTCTACGTTTAAGATTTCGCTGGATGACCTTGACAGGAGGCTACCATCTGTCTCCCAACAGTAGGTCCCCTCCCCCAATCTTCTCTGAGCGTTTGGGGTCCTTGTGACCTGGCCATTTAGCACATTGCGTGCAGAAAAGTGCCGCTCAGAGGTAAAACAAACTAATTCTTTAATTGGCTGAATTTAAATATGATATCTGTCAAATTTTTGTAGAAAAGAAAGAAACGAAAAAAAGAAAAATACTTTTCTCGGAGATGCTATAAGAAGAAAACGGGTAGATTTGGTAAAAAAAAAAGAGAATGAAATACAATATCGGACTCTTTATAATAAGAAAAAATGTCTCCAGCATCTGTCTCATTATAATAGAACCCTTATAAGCCGCACTGCTGCTCAATGCACTCTTTTTTAAGAACCAGAGAGGCTACATACAATCGAACTGAATAAAATGCAAAGAAAGGCATTTGGGGATTCTTTCTGAAAGGAGAATTATCAAGATTTAGTATTTTTTAATGATCAAAATGTAATTTAAAAACAAATGCGATCTGTTTAAAAGGCACAATAGCATCAATCTGAGATCTTTCCTCAAATCTAAACATACCTATCAAAATTTTTCTTTTCATAGCGGGATCTTGAAGACTTTAACTTACATTTCCTATTTATGAAGGGGGGGTGGCTCAGTCGGTAGCGCGCCAGGCTCGTAATCTGTAGTTCCCAGGTTCGAGTCCCAGCTGGGTCAGCGTTGAGATTTATCTCCGCAAAATTCCCTGCCCTGCCCACGGTCAGTAGGGGACACCGATGGGCTTGGAAAGGCTGCCGTCCGTCGGATGGGATGTTAAGCCGTGGCCCCGTGTGCGGGAGAGCCATACCCTGTGCACGTTAAAGAACACGCTGGATGGCCTTAGACGGGAGTCTACCATCTGTCTCCCAACAGCCGTTCCAGTGGGTCCCCTCCCCCAATCTTCTCTGAGCCTTCGGGGTCCATGTGACCTGGCCATTAAGCCCATGGTGTGCAAAAAAGTGCCGCTCAGAGGTAAAACAACCCAACCTGTCTATGAATAGAACGTTTTTGAATGACGTTCACGACCCTTGAGGATAAAAGTTCTTTAGAAGAACTTGATTCAAATGCTTTACCACAAAACACCGGTGATCAATTGATATGGAAGCTCTACCATTCGTAAGTGTTTTATTCATATAATAAATTACAAGCGGTTAATGCTATTGAACAAAATCATTCATACAACTCAATATTTTGATCCTGTCTGATGAGTTTAGAAATGAATAATATTACAGTCGCTCAAAAAAAATATCCCAACGCTATGGTTGATTACATCATCATCATCATCATCCTCAAGCAGCCATGGGCTACGGAGGCCCAACCAGACCGTGCAATTTAGTTCTCCAAGCAAGTCTATCCTGAGACTGCATCTCGCCACTGCACACCAATTCTAACAAGGTCGTGTTTGATATTGTCTGCCCACCGCAGCCTGGTCTCCCATTCTTTCTGAGGCCTTTAGGCACACTGTTCATAACCCTATTCATCATCATCCTCAAGTAGTCATTGGCTACGGAGGTCAAACCAGACCGTGCAATTTAGTTCTCCAAGTAAGTCTATCCTGACCTACATCTACTGCATCTGGCCACTGCACACCAATTCTAACAAGGTCCTGTTTGACATTGTCTGCCCACCGCAGCCTGGTCTCCCCTTCTTTCTGAGGCCTTTAGGCACACTGTTCATAACCCTATTCGCCAATCTATAATTATTCATACGGGCAACATGGCCAAACCAACGGAGTCTCACTCTGCACAAGATGCTGCTTAAAGGAGGTTGCAAACTCCTTTGCCTAACCTCATCATTAGTTACAAAGTTGAAAAACCTAATGCCCAAGTTACTGCGTAAGCATCTGGAATCAAAAGCATCTAGTTTCCTGTTATCTAGTTTACAAAGTGTCCAAGTTTCACTACCATAACTAACCCTAGAAAGAACCAAAGTATTACACAGCCTAATTTTAGTCTTTAGATGTATATGCCTATTTCTCCACACTCTCCATAGATTCTTAAAAGTCCCGGTAGCAATCCCTATTCGTCTGTTAATCTCATGCCGCACATCACCATTATCTGTTACATAGCTCCCAAGATAATTAAACTGTGACACCTGCTCAAGACTGCAACCATTCAGATTAACGGAATCACAGCCTGCCTGACCAATTTTCATCACTTTAGTTTTCTCTCTGTTTATAACCAAACCTACTCTACTACCAGTCTCATCAACAGCTCGAATCAAAGAGTTCATCTCATCAACATCATTTGCCAAAAGAGCTAAATCATCAGCATAATCTAAATCAGAAATTTTCGTATCTCCAGCCCATTTAAGGCCAAAATCTTTCCCTTGAAGTGAATTTCGCATAACATAATCAATAACCAAACTAAAGAGAAAAGGAGACAAAATGCACCCTTGTCGAACACCAGACGTAATGCTAAACCAATTGCTACAAGCCTTACCAACTCTCACACATGACTCAGTGTTATTATAGAGAGCTTTCATAATGTTAACTAACTTGTCTGGTATACCATATGATTTCACAATCAACCACAAATTATGACGATCAACAGAGTCGAAAGCCTTTTTGAAATCAACAAAGCTAGCAACCAAAGGTTTCTGAAACTCTAAACATTTCTCAAGAATCTGCCTAAGTGAAAATATCTGATCCACACATCCCCTACCACTTCTGAATCCACATTGCTCATCACGCAATTGACTGTCAACCAGATTCTTAATTCTATTAAGCACAATCATGGAAAGAACTTTACCTGGAACAGAGAGTAGGCTAATACCCCTATAGTTATCACAAGAACTGCGATCACCTTTTTTGAAAATAGGGATAACAATAGCTCTGGTAAAATCCTTAGGAACCATGCCTTTATCATAAAAGATATTCAGAATTTCAGTCATCCAAGTGGTAACCGAAACATTTCCAGCTCTAAGCATTTCTGTAGTAATTTCATCTACCCCTGGGGATTTATGAAGTTTAAGTTTAGAAACAGCCAAAATAACTTCAGATTGTGTTATAGGGGCAACATTAAAGCCACCAATGCATCTATCATCATTGCAAACAATGGGAATAGAACTAACCGCATTGTTTAGAATATCACTGAAATGCTCAGCCCACCTAGCCATGACAGAATCCTCACCTTCCATAACCTTACCTTGTTTATCCTTCAATCCCTGTATACCTGTCCGTTTTCTACCACACAAAACATTAACTATCTGGTACAGCTCTCTGATGTTGTGCTGTCTAACTGATTCCTCGGCTTTGTCAGCCAAACCATCAAGCCAAAGATTCTTATCAGCAGCTAACTGATCCTTTACAAGTTTATTAAGGTCTCTGTAATGCTTTCTATTAGGACTAGTAGGGTATTGATTAAGGACATTCCTGCAGTTCTTTCTTTCCGAAATAAGCTCAAGTGCCTTATCACTCAGATAATTCTGTCTCTTCTGCTCCTTTTTTCCTAAAAGAGTACTGTTAGTGTCCGAAAAAGCCTGTTTAAAATGATCCCATTCTTCCTCAACTTCAGTAGTAAGCATACCATGACTGTCATAATGACTAAGTAACCTATCATGGTTAGCTTTGGCTATAACTGGGCCTTTCAGAGCTTCAGTATTAAAAGCAAATTTTTAACCCTAGCACAACACTTTTTAAGTTTAAGTTGCAAGACACTTTTAACAAGGTAATGGTCAGATCCAATTTCAGCTCCCCTATATGCCCTGGTATTTCTAACAGAACTAGCCCATTTGCTGTTAATTAATATATAATCAATCATATTCCTATGCAGCCCATCAGGTGAAACCCATGTGTACTTATGGATGTCGCGGTGTTTGTAATATGTGTTAGTTATTCTGAAACCATTGAGTTTACTTACCTGTTTGGAGACGTTGCCCATCGCCATTGCAGCTACCAATACCAAAAGGGCCAATCACCCCTCCCCAAAGGTCAGAGTCAGTACCAACTTTGGCATTGAAGTGACCAAAAACAAGGGTAATATCTCCTTTCTTGACAGAATTCAAAATATCCTGAAGTTGTTCATAAAACCTATCCTTCTCCATCCTCATCCTCAGTGAGGGCATAACAGCAGATAACATTCAGTTTTTAACGCTTGTCTGAAATTTTGCTGTAAGAAACCTTTCATTAATGCACTCATATCCTAGAAGAGCATCGCTAGCGTGTCTGCTGAGAAGCAGACCCACGCCTTGGTGATGCTTATTGTCGTCCCTCCCTGAAAAGAGAAATTTAAGATTATTTTTAAGAATCTGACCTTTATCTGTCCATCTGGTCTCTTGCAAGCCGAGAATATCTAAATTATAACGGTGGAATTCTTGTGTGAGGACATCAAGAGAAAAAGCTCTGTGCAGAGTCCTCACATTCCAACTACCTATGGAGAGAAAATGGTTTGTGGGATGTTTAAAGAAACTATGTTTATTGAGAGAGGGAATGCCGACAATATCAAACAGCCCCCTAATCGGAGACATGGGGCAAAGACCCGTTCCCCCACCACTAAAGGCTGAAGCCATCTACACTGGAAGACTTCCTCCAATGTAGAATTTGACGATGCCAATAGAAGCAAAGAGTTCAGGTGCCTGCGATGACCTCTGCTCAGGATTATCCATCAGCTGATAAACATATCCTGTGAATCTATTCACTTGGGGCTGTCAACCCACAAACAAACAGAAAACACAGCGGAAGATTTTCCCTCCACAGAAGCCCACCAGTGCAGCAAAATCAGGATCCATAATCAAGCTCAGAGCCATATATCTGTAAAGTGGGTTTATATGGTCAGCACCAGGACCCTGTGTGGTTGACCACTCCTCAGCAGAGCGCTATGGTTGATTACAGAATTCAGAAAAAATATCTGGCAAAGATTTTTTTTTAGAAATTAGTGATCTGGCAACCTTCGTGTCACGTGATTACAGAATTCAGGAAAAATATCTGGACATAATATACAGCAACTGTACACGCTCCAGTTACCATTCACAGCAAACTGCAACGTGTGTAGTTACTGCACACGCTCCAGTTTGCTGTGAACGGTAACTGCACACGCTCAATATTTCCCTGAGTGAGCCCACACGATCTAGTATCAAAATAATATGACCACCTGTACAGTCGCTCAAAAAAGTATCCGAACGCTATGGTTGATTACAGAATTCAGAAAAAATATCTGGCAATGAATTTTTTTAGAAATTAGTGATCTGGCAACCTTCATGTCACGTGACACGAAGGTTGCCAGATCACTAATTTCTAAAAAAAAAATCTTTGCCAGATATTTTTTATGAATTCTGTAATCAACCATGGTGTTCGGATACTTTTTTGAGCGACTGTACAAAGAGTAACCGGGCACTTCCATGCTAGGTGAATTGAAAGTCACATTGAAAGCTCACTAACTTTAAAAATAACCTTTTTATTAAAATATGTTACAGCAGACATTTGAAGGTTGGGTTGGGTTGTTTTACCTCCGAGCGGCACTTTTTTGCACACCATGGGCTAAATGGCCAGGTCACAAGGACCCCGAAGACTCAGAGAAGGTTGGGGGGAGGGGACCCACTGGAACAGCTGTTGGGAGACAGATGGTAGCCTCCCGTCAAGGCCATCCAGCGTGTTCTTTAACGTGCACAGGGTATGGCTCTCCCGCACACGGGGCCACGGCTTAACGTCCCATCCGACGGACGGCGGCCTTTCCAAGCCCATCGGTGTCCCCTACTGACCGCGGGCAGGGCGAGGAATTTTGCGGAGATAAATCTCAACGCTGACCCAGCTGGGACTACGAACCTGGGAACTACAGATTACGAGCCTGACGCGCTACCGACTGAGCCACCCCCGCCCCAGACATTTGAAGACTTATTCCGATCTTTCTAAATATCTATTTTCGGCAATATTTGTTTAATATTTAAATAATTATGGAAGTTGAAACATTTAACTATTAACTTTTACTAATCACAAAAATTTACTTCAAAAAGATGAAACACAACTGTTACAACAAATCCTTCGCAGATATAAATGTAATATTTCGTGTTTATTTAAAGACTTTTTTCAGTTTTCATCAATTTGGGGGGTTGTTTGTTTGGGTTGTTTTACCTCTGAGCGGCACTTTTTTGCACACCATGGGCTAAATAGCCAGGTCACATGGACCCCGAAGGCTCAGAGAAGGTTGGGGGAGGGGACCCACTGGAACAGCTGTTGGGAGACAGATGGTAGCCTCCCGTCAAGGCCATCCAGCGTGTTCTTTAACGTGCACAGGGTATGGTTCTCCCGCACACGGGGCCACGGCTTAACGTCCCATCCGACGGACGGCGGCCTTTCCAAGCCCATCGGTGACCCCTACTGACCGTGGGCAGGGCGGGGAATTTTGCGTAGATAAATCTCAACGCTGACCCAGCTGGGACTCGAACCTGGGAACTACAGATTACGAGCCTGGCGCGCTACCGACTAAGCCACCCCCGCCCCGCCAATTTGGGGGGAAAATAGGTTTAGAAAGAATGTGACTGCGGCGTCTGCTGTTAACTATTAAATCTCCAATAACTATTTAAGTTTCAAGCGAATATCTTTTGGAAAATGAGATTTGGAAAGATTTTAGCGAGATCTTCAATTTATTTCTTAGTAATATTATTCCATTAAAATATTATTTTCAAAGTTATGCATTTTAAATGTGGCTTACCTTCCACATTACATGAAAGTGTACGGTTACTTTTTCTAATATAGTGCATACCAGGGATCTTGGGGCGGGGGTGGTTCAGTCGGTAGCGCGCCAGGCTCATAATCTGCAGTTCCCAGGTTCGAGTCCCAGCTAGGTCAGGGTTGAGACTTATCTCCACAAAATTACCCGCCCTGCCCACGGTCAGTAGGGGACACAGATGGGCTTGGAAAGGTCGCCGTCCATCGGATGGGTCGTTAAGCCGTGTCACCGTGTGCGGGAGAGCCATACCCTGTGCACGTTAAAGGACACGCTGGATGGCCTTGACGGGAGGCTACCATCTGTCTCCCAACAGCTGTTCCAGTGGGTCCCCTCCCCCAACCTTCTCTGAGCCTTCGGGGTCCATGTGACCTGGCCATTTAGCCCATGGTGTGCAAAAGAGTGCCGCTCAGAGGTAAAACAACCCAACCCTCACATTCCAACTACCTATGGAGAGAAAATGGTTAGTGGGATGTTTAAAGAAACTATGTATATTGAGAGAGGGAATGCCGACAATATCAAACAGCACCCTAATCGCAGATATGGGGCAAAGACCCGTTCCCCCACCACTAAAGGCTGAAGCCATCTACACTGGAAGACTTCCTCCAATGTAGAATTTGACGATGCCAATAGAAGCAAACAGTTCAGGTGCCTGCGATGACCTCTGCTCAGGATTATCCATCAGCTGATAAACATATCCTGTGAATCTATTCACTTGGGGCTGTCAACCCACAAACAAACAGAAAACACAGCGGAAGATTTTCCCTCCACAGAAGCCCACCAGTGCAGCAAAATCAGGATCCATAATCAAGCTCAGAGCCATATATCTGTCCAGTGGGTTTATATGGTCAGCACCAGGACCCTGTGTGGTTGACCACTCCTCAGCAGAGCGCTATGGTTGATTACAGAATTAAGAAAAAATATCTGGCAAAGATTTTTTTTTTAGAAATTAGTGATCTGGCAACCTTCGTGTCACGTGATTACAGAATTCAGGAAAAATATCTGGACATAATATACAGCAACTGTACACGCTCCAGTTACCGTTCACAGCAAACTGCAACGTGTGTAGTTACTGCACACGCTCCAGTTTGCTGTGAACGGTAACTGCACACGCTCAATATTTCCCTGAGTGAGCCCACACGATCTAGTATCAAAATAATATGACCACCTGTACAGTCGCTCAAAAAAGTATCCGAACGCTATGGTTGATTACAGAATTCAGAAAAAATATCTGGCAATGAATTTTTTTAGAAATTAGTGATCTGGCAACCTTCATGTCACGTGACACGAAGGTTGCCAGATCACTAATTTCTAAAAAAAAAATCTTTGCCAGATATTTTTTATGAATTCTGTAATCAACCATGGTGTTCGGATACTTTTTTGAGCGACTGTACAAAGAGTAACCGGGCATTTCCATGCTAGGTGAATTGAAAGTCACATTGAAAGCTCACTAACTTTAAAAATAACCTTTTTATTAAAATATGTTACAGCAGACATGTGAAGGTTGGGTTGGGTTGTTTTACCTCTGAGCGGCACTTTTTTGCACACCATGGGCTAAATGGCCAGGTCACAAGGACCCCGAAGGCTCAGAGAAGGTTGGGGGGAGGGGACCCACTGGAACAGCTGTTGGGAGACAGATGGTAGCCTCCCGTCAAGGCCATCCAGCGTGTTCTTTAACGTGCACAGGGTATGGCTCTCCCGCACACGGGGCCACGGCTTAACGTCCCATCCGACGGACGGCGGCCTTTCCAAGCCCATCGGTGTCCCCTACTGACCGCGGGCAGGGCGAGGAATTTTGCGGAGATAAATCTCAACGCTGACCAGATGGGACTACGAACCTGGGAACTACAGATTACGAGCCTGACGCGCTACCGACTGAGCCACCCCCGCCCCAGACATTTGAAGACTTATTCCGATCTTTCTAAATATCTATTTTCGGCAATATTTGTTTAATATTTAAATAATTATGGAAGTTGAAACATTTAACTATTAACTTTTACTAATCACAAAAATTTACTTCAAAAAGATGAAACACAACTGTTACAACAAATCCTTCGCAGATATAAATGTAATATTTCGTGTTTATTTAAAGACTTTTTTCAGTTTTCATCAATTTGGGGGGTTGTTTGTTTGGGTTGTTTTACCTCTGAGCGGCACTTTTTTGCACACCATGGGCTAAATGGCCAGGTCACATGGACCCCGAAGGCTCAGAGAAGGTTGGGGGAGGGGACCCACTGGAACAGCTGTTGGGAGACAGATGGTAGCCTCCCGTCAAGGCCATCCAGCGTGTTATTTAACGTGCACAGGGTATGGTTCTCCCGCACACGGGGCCACGGCTTAACGTCCCATCCGACGGACGGCGGCCTTTCCAAGCCCATCGGTGTCCCCTACTGACCGTGGGCAGGGCGGGGAATTTTGCGTAGATAAATCTCAACGCTGACCCAGCTGGGACTCGAACCTGGGAACTACAGATTACGAGCCTGGCGCGCTACCGACTAAGCCACCCCCGCCCCGACAATTTGGGGGGAAAATAGGTTTAGAAAGAATGTGACTGCGGCGTCTGCTGTTAACTATTAAATCTCCAATAACTATTTAAGTTTCAAGCGAATATCTTTTGGAAAATGAGATTTGGAAAGATTTTAGCGAGATCTTCAATTTATTTCTTAGTAATATTATTCCATTAAAATATTATTTTCAAAGTTATGCATCTTTAAATGTGGCTTACCTTCCACATTACATGAAAGTGTACGGTTACTTTTTCTAATATAGTGTATACCAGGGATCTTGGGGCGGGGGTGGTTCAGTCGGTAGCGCGCCAGGCTCATAATCTGCAGTTCCCAGGTTCGAGTCCCAGCTAGGTCAGGGTTGAGACTTATCTCCACAAAATTACCCGCCCTGCCCACGGTCAGTAGGGGACACCGATGGGCTTGGAAAGGTCGCCGTCCATCGGATGGGTCGTTAAGCCGTGTCCCCGTGTGCGGGAGAGCCATACCCTGTGCACGTTAAAGAACACGCTGGATGGCCTTGACGGGAGGCTACCATCTGTTTCCCAACAGCTGTTCCAGTCGGTCCCCTCCCCCAACCTTCTTTGAGCCTTCGGGGTCCATGTGACCTGGCCATTTAGCCATGGTGTGCAAAAAAGTGCCGCTCAGAGGTAAAACAACCCAACCCATCCGATTCCTTCGCTACAGTCGATATGTATTCTTCTAGCTGATACTGTACGAGAAAATGTTGGTTTGTTCTCTGTATAGAAAGTAATTCGAGATAGCAATGGATAAAGGGAGCCGCTTTCGTCCTAATGATGTATTATTCGGAGTATTCAGTGCTGCTTTATTAATCTAATGAGTCAAGATGAGCTAGTGAACTTTGAGCTGACTTAAGCCTAACAAACACTGTGAAATCTTTCAGGTTTCATCCCATTCAAGCTCGTTGAGAAATATTAACCTTAGATAATGCGCAGTCTTCACTTAAACACTTGCGTGGGAGTTCTTAACTCTGTATGGCTGCATTCACATTTGCTTTCTGTCATGTAGCGAGAATTTATCCTTCGATAACTGAAAGGTTGCGCCGTTTTCTTGTTTTGCCTTAAGAGGCCCTTTTTTTTTCATACAATAGGTTCAATGGCCAGGTTACAATAATTTCAAGCGCTCAGAGAAGATTGTTGAAAGAGATCCACTAAACAGTTGGGTTGTTTTACCTCTGAGCGGCACTTTTTTGCACACCATGGGCTAAATGGCCAGGTCACATGGACACCGAAGGCTGGGGAGGGAACTCACTGGAACAGCTGTTGGGAGACAGATGGTAGCCTCCCGTCAAGGCCATCCAGAATGTTCTTTAACGTGCATACGGTATGGCTCTCCCGCACACGAGGGGGCGGGGGTGGCTCAGTCGGTAGCGCGCCAGGCTCGTAATCTGTAGTTCCCAGGTTCGAGTTCCAGCTGGGTCAGCGTTGAGATTTTTCTCCGCAAAATTCCCCACCTTGCCCACGGTCAGTAGGGGACACCGATGAGCTTGGAAAGGCCGCGGTCCGTCGGATGGGACGTTAAGCCGTGGCTCCGTGTGCGGGAGAGACATACCCTGTGCACGTTAAAGAACACGCTGGATGGCCTTGACGGGAGGCTACCATCTGTCTCCCAACAGCTTTTCCAGTGGGTCCCCTCCCCCAACCTTCTCTGAGCCTTCGGGGTCCATGTGACCTGGCCATTTAGCCCATGGTGTGCAAAAAAGTGCCGCTCAGAGGTAAAACAACCCAACCCAACCGCACACGAGGCCACGGCTTAACGCCCCATCCGACGGACAGCGGCATTTCCATGCCCATCGGTGTCCCCTACTGACCGTGGACAGTGCGGGTGAGTTTTAGCGGAGATAAATCTAAACGCTGACCTAGCTGGGACTCGAAACTGGGAACTGCAGATTACGAGCCTGGCGCGCTACCGACTGAGCCACCCCGGCCGCAATCACTGGACAGTGATTACGAGACATGAAAGTCGTCCATCAAGGCCATCTGCGTGTTAACGTGCACAGGCTCTCCTGCACACATGGTTATGTTCTATTCGACGGATTAGGGCCGGATCTAGTGGGGATAAGGGTGACCATGCTCCCCCCCCCTTCTTTGAAAAAACTAATATGTGTAATAGAGGCAAAAAATTATTAAAGTTATGAATTTTTCAAACATTTTTTAAAAATATTTTTAAAGATCCCTAAAACTGAGGAGGAAATGTTATACTATAATGAAAATGCAGTCTCTTGTCACCCCTCCCCCCTCATCTTCGATTTTTTCCTACATCCGGGCCTGTGACGGATTATAACCCTTCCAAACCCATCGGTATCCCCTTTCTCAATAAGAGCAGGGTGGATACTAGCGGATATAAATCTCAAAGCTTGACACAGTTGGGACTCGAACGTAGAAACTGCAAATTACGAGCCTGGCACGCTACCAACTGAGTTAACTGGAGAAAAGAGAATTCAGTGGACAACTATCCTATATTGCACCTGGGGGTTACGATTAAACTTCCAATGTGACGATGGTTGAGGGGGGGAGCTCAGCCGGTAGCGCGCCAGGCTTGTAATCTGCAGTTCCCAGGTTCGAATTCCCGCTTGGCCAGCGTTGAGATTTATCCCTCGGTCAGTAAGGGATACTTTTGGGATTGGAAAGGCCGCCGTCCATAAGATGGGACGTTAATCCGTGTCCCCTTGTGCGGGAGAGCCATACCCAATGCAAGTTAAAGAACACACTGGATGGCTTTGATGGGAGGCTACCATCTGTCTCTTAACAGCTGTCCAGTGGGTCTCCCTCCCCCAACCTTCTCTGAACCTTCGGCGTGCTTGTGACCTGGCTACTTAACCCATGGTGTGCAAAAAAAGTACCACTTAGAGGTTGGGTTGTTTTACCTCTGAGCGGCACTTTTTTGCACACCATGGGCTAAATGGCCAGGCCATAAGGGCCCCGAAGGCTCAGAGAAGGTTGGGGGAGGGGACCCACTGGAACAGCTGTTGGGAGACAGATGGTAACCTCCCGTCAAGGCCATCCAGCGTCTTCTTTAACGTGCACAGGGTATGGCTCTTCCGCACACGGGTCCACGGCTTAACGTACCATCCGACGGACGGCGGCCTTTCCAAACCCATCGGTGTCCCCTACTGACCGTGGGCAGGGCGGAGAAATTTGCGGAGATAAATCTCAACGCTGACCCAGCTGGGACTCGAACCTGGGAACTACAGATTACGAACCTGGCGCGCTACCGACTGAGCCACCCCCGCCCCGCCCCGCCACTTAGAGGTAAAACAGGCCAAGTCCATATTCTCCAGAGGTTATATCCGTTCCAGTTTAGCGACGAATTTCCGATTGCAAACAACAATCTTCCCATTTCCTACACGGATTCGAGAAAAGCAAAATTTCCTTTTCGAAGAATAAAACCGAAGTGCTTCTTTGTTACATAAGCACAAAATAAAATATTGCTATTTGCATTTCACCAAATATCCATTAGTTCGAATTAAAAACTTTTAAAGAGTGCAAAAGTCGGTAAAGAAAAAAAAGTTCATTCTCTTTGGAAACGAGATTCCCATATTGGGCCAGAGGCTATCTGTTTCTTTTATTTTACTGAATCAATATCTACACAAGAGTTAAGCAAAATTCCAGCTGCTATGTTTCAATCTTATTTTCAATTCACTTTATAAAAAAAAAACCTCTTCATTTCCGTCCACTTTGCTTTCAATGTCTCATTTTCTTGCCCCTATTTTCTAAAATCAATTTATCTGTTTTGATGTCACGCCACGATACTTTCGCGAGGTAAGAAGCTTAGAATCATTCTACGCTTCTTACTTTCGCGAGGTAAGAAGCTTAGAATCATTCTACGCTTCTTACTTTCGCGAGGTAAGAAGCTTAGAATCATTCTACGCTTCTTACTTTCGCGAGGTAAGAACCTTAGAATCATTCTACGCTTCTTACTTTCGCGAAGTAAGAATCTTAGAATCATTCTACGCTTCTTACTTTCGCGAAGTAAGAATCTTAGAATCATTCTTCATATTCCATTGCAGCAGTTCACTTCCAGCGGCATGTCCTAACTTATGTTCGGATGAAATGCCATTACTCACAAATATTTATTATTTACAACGATCTCTTTTTCAAGCTCGCAAAATTCCCCGCCCTGCCCACGGCCAGTAGGGGACACCGATGGGCTTGGAAAGGCCGCCGTCCGTCGGATGGGACGTTAAGCCGTGGCCCCGTGTGCGGCAGAGCCATACCCTGTGCACGTTAAAGAACACGCTGGATGGCCTTGACGGGAGGCTATCATCTGTCTCCCAACAGCTGTTCCAGTGGGTCCCCTACCACAACCTTCTCTGAGCCTTCGGGGTCCACGTGACCTGGCCATTTAGCCCATGGTGTGCAAAAAAGTGCCGCTCAAAGGTAAAACAACCCAACGTTAAAGAACACGCTGGATGGCCTTGACGGGAGGCTACCATCTGTCTCCCAACAGCTGTTCCAGTGGGTCCCCTCCCCCAACCTTCTCTGAGCCTTCGGGATCCATGTGACCTGGCCATTTAGCCCTTGGTGTGTAAAAAAGTGCCGCTCAGAGGTAAAACAACAACCCAACCCAGGTTCGAGTCCCAGCTGGGTCAGCGTTGAGATTTATCTCCGCAAAATTGCCCTCCCTGCCCACGGTCAGTAGGGGACACCGATGGGCTTGGAAAGGCCGCCGTCCGTCGGATGGGACGTTAAGCCGTGACCCCGTGTGCGGCAGAGCCATACCCTGTGCACGTTAAAGAACACGCTGGATGGCCTTGACGGGAGGCTACCATCTGTCTCCCAACAGCTGTTCCAGTGGGTCCCCTCCCCCAACCTTCTCTGATCCTTCGGGGTCCATGTGACCTGGCCATTTAGCCCATGGTGTGCAAAAAAGTGCAGCTCAGAGGTAAAACAACCCAACCCTTTTTCAAGCACTTTAAAAAAAATCGCCCTTTCACGCAAAAGCCGAAAATATAACATCAAAGTTCTTCATCTTAATTACAGATTTGTTATATTATGGAATTTTGTGACCGGAAATTGTTCATTCTGCAAATTTTACTACAAAATTTACATCATTTTTCTTCAAACAATTTCATGATTTTTCTATAAACAATTTGCTGTTCCGTTCTCGATCAACAGATGGCGCCACGAGTATATCCCGATCATGTGGCTCGAACCCAGGTATGGGGCGGGGGTGGCTCAGTCGGTAGCGCGCCAGGCTCGTAATCTGTAGTTCCCAGGTTTGAGTCCCAGCTGGGTCAGCGTTGAAATTTATCTCCGCAAAATTCCCCTCCCTGCCCACGGTCAGTAGGAGACACCGATGGTCTTGGAAAGGCCGCCGTCCGTCGGATGGGACATGTGTGGGAGAGCCATACCCTGTGCACGTTAAAGAACACGCTGGATGGCCTTGACGGGAGGCTACCATCTGTCTCCCAACAGCTGTTCCAGTGAGTCCCCTCCCCCAACCTTCTCTGAGCCTTCGGGGTCCATGTGACCTGGCCATTTAGCCCATGGTGTGGAAAAAAGTGCCGCTCAGAGGTAAAACAACCCAACCCAGTGGGTCCCCTCCCCCAACCTTCTCTGAGCCTTCGGGGTCCATGTGACCTGGCCATTTAGCCCATGGTGTGGAAAAAGTGCCGCTCAGAGGTAAAACAACCCAACCCTAAAACAACCCAAAATAGTTTTGTGCGAATGTTCTGTGTTGCTTTCGCATATTCTCTGTGATGCATCTTTCATCAGAGGAGGCATCATTTATTTTCCCATAAGAAAATACGTAATGTTTACTCTGAAGTAAGTACACTGCTAGCAAAAATCAGATGAAACATTAATCAAAGATATGAACAACGCAAAACGCGAAAAATTCAGTGATCCACTGCTCATCACAAATGCATTCGATTTTTGCTCCGACGGTTTCTTTCAAAAAAAGCGATCGCAGCGCCGTGTAGTCCGTTTTCATTTTCACGTTTCCCCCCCTCTTCTTAAAGGAGAGAGAGACTCATCTTCGTAAGAAAGTATTTCCTCCTCTCTACTCTTTGCTTTCCTGCACATTTCACTTTGTCATCGGCGGAAGAACGTTTCTCCTTCAACTGCAACATTTTTCAACGTCCCGACAAGAAAAGGTTTATAAACACTTATTCAACACGACGATATTGTCTACCCCATAAATAATTCGATGCATATTACGTATTTGAAAGGACCATCCTCTCAGTTCAGGGCAATACACGAAGAAAACCGAGCCACGAGGAAATGGATTTGTGTCGTCTCGCGTATCACACGCTGAAACACATCGCACGTGAGGATTTGCTGCCTCTTCCAATCCCAATCCTCATTTCCCCTCTTCCTATTTTCGATCCCCCGCCATCTTCTTGCCCCACCACTCCCCCACTCTCGTCCTCGACGCGCACGAGAAGTATCTCCGCTGACACAAAACTTGATTGTTGCAAGATGCTTGTGTAACATAGCAACCGGGAGAGAATGAAAGAAACGAGTGTGAGTGTGCAGGAGTCTCTGCCAGCGCATGCGTGTTTATATGAGTGTGTGAAAAGGAACGAACGAAAGAGAGAGGCGAAAGAAGGCTGGGAGCATGGCAGGTGCTACTCGCGTGACCCTTGCAAACGAATGAAAGAAGCAACACGAACACCAGCAAGCAGCAGGTGGCTGTAGCCAAAGCGTCTCCGGCAGCCATTTGCAGAACGGGGTAGATTGGGCAGGTGCTTGCTGAGAACTCAATTCACTGGTACCGACAAAGAAAGGGTGTAGAGAAATAGAAGCGCGAAAGGTTGGAATGAAACTAGCCGCTCTTCTGCTCACAAAGGAGTCTGTCAGCAAAAGCGTGAAAATAGCTGAATATCCACACTCACCCTCACCGGGGCCATTTATCGATCGACGTACTGCTGTAGCCACCAGCACTGCCTCCACTAGCAGCAGTTGATGAACTCCAGCTACGATGGTTTTTCTGTTTGTTTGTATGTGCGTACAGTTAATGGCGGGAGTTGTTTGCATTGGAGAACGACGACTCCGGCACGACAGAGGCAAGTGACACTCAGCGTTTGCCGGCGATGTCTTCAGTAGTAGTAGCTGCAGCAGACCGTCTTCCATTCCTGCAGAAGCTTCATCTACCAGGATAATATGCGAAGACTGCGTCCGCTTATCGGCTGTAGCGATGGCCTTCAGAGGTTAGAGTAAACAGGACGCTGAAAGATGTTATTACCAGCGGAGTCTGAGTTTTGCTCGGGTTTGAAGTACTCAACGACACTGAGGCGCACACGCGTGCCGCCTGCACACCCCGAGTGCGCATTCACATCAAAAGATATTCCGTGCGCTTCACCAGTTTTCTTCGTCTTCGTTACCAGTTTGAAAGGTTTGCTTGCAGCGACGGGCGTGCTAGTGGCCTCTTGAAGGTGCAGATGTTCTGGCATCCCTGCAAGCGCCACGTTTTATTGATGCATCAGCTTCCTGTTGTTGAAACTGTAGTGAGAAAACCTCTACATGTCAAACAAACCTGAAACTGCGGTCGGGGCTAAAAATCTACCATCAAACATAGTTGAAAAAAAGTTTTATTTCAGCTATAAACTACATTCATAAGTAATAAATGCTTCGAAACTTCAACTGAAGTCTGGTTCAATAATAAATGTAGAAAAGAAACAAAATCCAATACTTTGGTTTAATCTGTGCTTTTGTATTCTTGTGTTTTGTGGCTTGTTCAAAAAAAGTTTGAATCTGTCGTTTCTGTTCGATGAGAGCGCTGTTCCTTTGAATGGCGCGTTTTAAAAATTGAAGGGTACCAAACGGATAGACTTGGGAGTCAGTTTCAAATATGTGGTTTTTTGCCTCATAAAACATAACACAGAAATATAAAATTAAGTTCAGTGGAATAAGCATAAAAACAAAGATGAAATCAAAGATATTGAGGGTTTATTTCAGCATAAATCCTCTTCTCTTATGAATTTTCCGCAAAATTCCCCGCCCTGCCCACGGTCAGTAGGGGACACCGATGGGCTTGGAAAGGTCACCGTCCGTCGGATGGGACGTTAAGCCATGGCCCCGTGTGCGGGAGAGCCATACCCTGTGCACGTTAAAGAACACTCTGGATGGCCTTGACGGGAGGCTACCATCTGTCTCCCAACAGCTGTTCCAGTGGGTCCCCTCCCCCAACCTTCTCTGAGCCTTCGGGGTCCATGTGACCTGGCCATTTAGCCCATGGTGTGCAAAAAAGTGCCGCTCAGAGGTAAAACAACCCAACGTTAAAGAACACGCTGGATGGCCTTGAAGGGAGGCTACCATCTGTCTCCCAACAGCTGTTCCAGTGGGTCCCCTCCCCCAACCTTCTCTGAGCCTTCGGGGTCCATGTGACCTGGCCATTTAGCCCATGGTGTGCAAAAAAAGTGCCGCTCAGAGGTAAAACAACTCAACCCAACTTATGAATTTTGTTTCTTTACATTGCAACCACCAGCCCATTACTGGAAACAATTATCCAAAATCTCATTTCCACTCTTAACTCAATAACCGCGAGTTCATTGTTGGACTAGCTAACTGAGGAAGTTTTCCCAAAGATTTATTAAAGATTTCGTGTGCTTTTAGAGAGATTATGAAACAATAAGGCTTAGTATTACTCGAATTAGTGAAAATATTTCCAAATACTTTACATATTTCGGTAATGCGAATATTCCTTCGTACGCCAGTTTTTTTTTTATTACATTTTAAGCCTAAAAAGCATTTTAAAGAACAGCTTGGATGACCTTGACAAAATTCTTCCATCAGACTAACAGCTGTCCTTACCGAACATTCTCTGTCTCTTGGGGTTCTTATAACTTAGAGACTAAAAAGGAACGGAGAGTAATGAAATTATTTGCTTTTAGGCTCTTCTTAACGGAATTACTAGAGAAACCATATCAGGTCTTTTCACCCTTGCAGGAATAGCCGTTCTTTTACTGATGTAAAAGGTGTGGTAGGAGCTAATTTTATAGAATCTATCGCATCATACCTGAAGCTGAAAAGTTCTTCACACAAGAAATAGCATCATCTAACACCACATAAATAATATATCAAGAACGTAGTGGTAATGACGCATTAGGGAGGGGCGGGGGTGGCTCAGTCGGTTGCGCGGCAGGCTCGTAATCTGTAGTTCCCAGGTTCGAGTTCCAGCTGGGTCAGCGTTGAGATTTATCTCCGCAAAAATTCCCCGCCCTGCCCACGGTCAGTAGGGGACACCGATGGGCTTGGAAAGGCCGCTGTCCGTCGGATGGGACGTTAAGTCGTGGCCCCGTGTGCTGGAGAGCCATACCCTGTGCACGTTAAAGAACACGCTGGATGGCCTTGACGGGAGGCTACCATCTCTCCCAACAGCTGTTCCAGTGGGTCCCCTCCCCCAACCTTCTCTGAGCCTTCAGGGTCCATGTGACCTGGCCATTTAGCCCATGGTGTGCAAAAAAGTGCAGCTCAGAGGTAAAACAACCCAACCCAAACCCTCCCCCAACCTTCTCTGAGCCTTCGGGGTCCATGTGACCTGGCCCTTTAGCCCATAGTGTGCAAAAAAGTGCCGCTCAGAGGTAAAACAACCCAACGCATTAGGGCTAAGAGAAGGAGTTTGGAGATTTTTGGAGCCCGAAGAAAGGAAATAATCTGAATTAATGCTCGAAAAGTGATCATAACATAGGTATTAAACGATATTTTAAATTTTTTTAAAATATTAGGGAACAAAATTAAGTGGTTTATTTCTATGTGAAAAGAATAGCCTTCTGTTTCATCCCCTACCTCAACTACAAATAAATCCCTCGGTATTTCTCTGTCAGGATACAATAGATTGTTCTCAGCAAATAATAGCAACGCCAGAATCTAGAAAAAAATAAAGGGGGGGGGGGCTGAATGCCGCAATTTAGCCAGAAAAAATTGAAAGTGCATTGCAGTGTAACATTTTCTTGTTTTAGAGGCAAAATAACTTATTTACTTTAAAGTTTTATGTTTGTTTTTTTTAATGCTTGAAATATACGCACAAGTTTAATAATTCGTAGTCACCATTATTATTGGGGGCATTCCCAAAGGGGAGGGAACGTGGCCCATTTTCGCCCTCCCTGTATCCAGCCGTGATTAATCATCATCCTCAGGCAGATATGGGCAACGGAGGTTCATTTATACGGAGGTTCATTTATATGGATGCAAAACGTAATTAGTTCGAATTTACATGTGTCTTAAAAAAAACCTTTGTTCGTTTAATACTTGTAAGTTCCCAAAGGCGCAAAGTACAGTCGCTCAAAAAAGTATCCGAACACTATGGTTGATCACAGAATTCAGAAAAAATATCTGGCAACAATTTTTTTTAGAAATTAGTGATCTGGCAACCTTTGTGTAGTTGCCAGATGACTAATTTCTAAAAAAATCGTTGCCAGATATTTTTTCTGAATTCTGTAATCAACCATAGCATTCGGATATGTTTTGAGCGACTGAACAGTACACTTTCACCAGGACCTGTTTCGCCAGGAAAATCTGCTAGTTATCAACATATTTATTACCCTATTAATACACTACGCGAAAAGGGAAAAAATCAGATCGGAAAATGGAAGAAGGCACTATCTGATTTTTTCCTCCTTGCAATGGGGCGGGGGTGGCTCAGTCGGTAGCGCGCCAGGCTCGTAATCTGTAGTTCTCAGGTTCGAGTCCCAGCTGTATCAGCGTTAAGATTTATCTCCGCAAAAAATTCCCCGCCCTGTCCACGGTCAGTAGGGGACACCGATAGGCTTGGAAAGGCCGCCGTCCGTCGGATGGGACGTTAAGCCGTGGCCTCGTGTGTGGGAGAGACATACCCTGTGCACGTTAAAGAACACCCTGGATGGCCTTAACGGGAGGCTACCATCTGTCTCCCAATAGCTGTTCAAGTGGGTCCCCTCCCCCAACCTTCTCTGAGCATTCGGGGTCCATGTGACCTGGCCATTTAGCCCATGGTGTGCAAAAAAGTGCCTCTCAAAGGTAAAACAATTCAACGTTAAAGAACACGCTGGATGGCCTTGACGGGAGGCTACCATCTGCCTCCCAACAGCTGTTCCAGTGGATCCCCTCCCCCAACCTTCTCTGAGCCTTCGGGGTCCATGTGACCTGGCCATTTAGCCCATGGTGTACACAAAAGTGCCGCTCAGAGGTAAAACAACCCAACCTCTTTGCAATACATGGATACATTGCACGTCAGTTTATCGTATTATACCAAATTAAAAATTTCGAACGGAATTCGTACATTGGCCGTTGTCGTACTGTCACCTAAAGGCCATACACCTGAAATGCACCAGCTAACGGAGATTTAATTGCAAGAAATGTATCTTCCTGCTCATTTCAAGAATCTTCCCCAACAAGACTGCTTGATGCAGCGAACCTGTAACACGCAGCCAGCTCATTACATCAATTCCGTCCTATTTTCAGACACATGCAGAAGTTTACGCTGACGGTTTGCAGGATATTGATTCTAGTATCGAGTTAGTGTACCCGAGTGTGTGTCATGTGCCGTAATACAGCTGCCATAACCTCGCTCGACAGCACGCAACAACAGCGGGAGTCGCACGAGAGTGTTCAAACTGTTGCATGTTCTATCATTGGCTCCGTTGTCCCTAGCTTCATTATTGTCAGCCATGCATATTTACATTGCCCGTTTCGTCAACTGCAGTGTGTGTGCGCGTGCGAGCGTAACACTCCACACACATTACAGAAATTGTTATTTCTCAAATGTTTGAAGCGAACTCAAAGAAGACTTCTTTATAATTTAAAGGAGTTGGCTTTTCCTACGGCTTCCTTTTCAAGGGTGCTTCGGAATCGTTGTAAATGTTGCATGGAGGTGTCGTCTGGTCTATTCTGATGGCCACTGGCTTTATTGATTTCGCCACGAGACATCTCTGCCGTTATCAGAATGCCGCCCTGAATAATGCATAATGCCGCGTTCCTTGCAATGCGATCCTCTGCAGCACTCTTACACAAAGTGTGGTTCATTTCTGTTTTCCTGCATGTCGCCAATTCTCACGGAAGCATTATCATATCAAATTTCAGAGCATGTAAATTTTATACCTGAAATAGGCGGTGAACTGTGCCGAGACACATCGATTCCATTTTACGGATGGAAAGGCACTAGAATGGGACGTGTGGGATTATTAGTGAGAGAGGTCGATTCGAATCGTTAAATGGTCCTTCGAATCGATTGTAACGTAGATTTTATAAGCTCCCAAGTCATCAAGAAGAAGTTCTTTGATAGCTAAAAGGTTGGGTTGGGTTGTTTTACCTCTGAGCGGCACTTTTTTGCACACCATGGGCGAAATGGCCAGGCCACAAGGACCCCGAAGGCTCAGAGAAGGTTGGGGGAGGGGACCCACCGGAACAGCTGTTGGGAGACAGATGGTAGCCTCCCGTCAAGGCCATCCAGCGTGTTCTTTAACGTTGGGTTGTTTTACCTCTGAGCGGCACTTTTTTGCACACCATGGGCTAAATGGCCAGGCCACAAGGACCCCGAAGGCTCAGAGAAGGTTGGGGGAGGGGACCCACTGGAACAGCTGTTGGGAGACAGATGGTAGCCTCCCGTCAAGGCCATCCAGCGTGTTCTTTAACGTTGGGTTGTTTTACCTCTGAGCGGCACTTTTTTGCACACCATGGGCTAAATGGCCAGGCCACAAGGACCCCGAAGGCTCAGAGAAGGTTGGGGGAGGGGACCCACTGGAACAGCTGTTGGGAGACAGATGGTAGCCTCCCGTCAAGGCCATCCAGCGTGTTCTTTAACGTTGGGTTGTTTTACCTCTGAGCGGCACTTTTTTGCACACCATGGGCTAAATGGCCAGGCCACAAGGACCCCGATGGCTCAGAGAAGGTTGGGGGAGGGGACCCACTGGAACAGCTGTTGGGAGACAGATGGTAGCCTCCCGTCAAGGCCATCCAGCGTGTTCTTTAACGTTGGGTTGTTTTACCTCTGAGCGGCACTTTTTTGCACACCATGGGCTAAATGGCCAGGCCACAAGGACCCCGAAGGCTCAGAGAAGGTTGGGGGAGGGGACCCACTGGAACAGCTGTTGGGAGACAGATGGTAGCCTCCCGTCAAGCCATCCAGCGTGTTCTTTAACGTTAGGTTGTTTTCCCTCTGAGCGGCACTTTTTTGCACACCATGGGCTAAATGGACAGGCCACAAGGACCCCGAAGGCTCAGAGAAGGTTGGGGGAGGGGACCCACTGGAACAGCTGTTGGGAGACAGATGGTAGCCTCCCGTCAAGGCCATCCAGCGTGTTCTTTAACGTGCACAGGGTATGACTCTCCCACACACGGGGCCACGGCTTAACGTCCCATCCGACGGACGGCGGCCTTTCCAAGCAAATCGGTGTCCCCTACTGACCGTGGGCAGGGCGGGGAATTTTGCGGAGATAAATCTCAACGCTGACCCAGCTGGGACTCGAACCTGGGAACTGCAGATTATATGACAGAGAGCAACCTCACATTTCCATGTTACGTAAATGAAAAGCCACAAAGTTCTCTAACTTTCAAAACAAGCTTTTCTTTTTTTACAGAAAAATGTCACTAGAAAAGAAATTGAAGATCTCATTCAAAATCTCTCTGTAAATCTCAATTTGAAGATTAAAATGAAAGAGATTAAAAACGAAAATTTGTAAATTAAATTTAAAGAGTTATTGAAGCTGGAATATTTAACGTCAGATAGCTCTATCACGCTTCTTCACAAACATTTTTTTTCTCCCAAAATGATAAAAACCGAAAAAAAATGATTACACAAACTTCGAATGTTACAGTCGCTCAAAAAAGTATCCGAACACTATGGTTGATTAGAGAATTCAGAAAAAATATCCCACAACGATATCTTTAGAAATTAGTGATCTCGCAACCTTCGTGTCACGTGACACGACGGTTGCCAGATCACTAATTTCTAAAAAAATCATTGCCTGATATTTTTTCTGAATTCTGTACTCAACCATAGTGTTCGGATACTTTTTTGAGCGACTGTAGGTGGTCATATTATTTTGATACTAGATCGTGTGGGCTCACTCGCGGAAATATTGGGCGTGTGCAGTTACCGTTCACAGCAAACTGGAGCGTGTGCAGTAACTGCACACGCTCCAGTTTGCTGTGAACGGTAACTGGAGCGTGTGCAGTTGCTGTACACGCTCCATATATTTTTCCTGAATTTTGTAATCACGTGACACGAAGGTTGCCAGATTACTAATTTCTAAAAAAATCGTTGCCAGATATTTTTTCTGAATTCTATAATCAACCAGGGTGTTCGGATTTTTTTTGAGCGACTATACTTATAAAAGATTATTATTTTTATTTTCCAAATCATCCATTAGTTCGAACTTCTACCATTAGAGGGTGTTATAGGATGGAAATAAGAAACTCCCGTTTCTTCCAAATAGAGCATCCCATATTTCCCAGAGGCGATATTCTATTCATCTAGTTTATTGTTTCCTAGTTATCTTATTCTAGCCGTCCCGTACCGAGTGGTTAGCGTGCTTGGCTCAAAGGTACGTGGGTTCGAGTCAGGGATGTTTGTGTAGTTTTTCTGCTGAATGCCCGACATCCTCACAGACCTAATTTGACGTATAAATATGGCAGGCTGCTGTCAGACCTCATGGGGCGGGGATGGCTCAGTCGGTAGCGCGCCAGGCTCGTAATCTCTAGTTCCCAGGTTCGAGTCCCAGCTGGGTCAGCGTTGAGATTTATCTCCGCAAAATTCCCCGCCCTGCCCACGGTCAGTAGGGGACACCGATGGGCTTGGAAAGGCCGCCGTCCGTCGGATGGGACGTTAAGCCGTGGCCCCGTGTACGGGAGAGCCATACCCTGTGCACGTTAAAGAGAGGGAGGCTACCATCTGTCTCCCAACAGCTGTTCCAGTGGGTCCCCTCCCCCAACCTTCTCTGAGACTTCGGGGTCCATGTGACCTGGCCATTTAGACCATGGTGTGCAAAAAAGTGCCGCTCAGAGGTAAAACAACCGAACCCAACCCATATCAAATCAAAAGCGCAACATATATAAAAAAAAACAGATGCAACACAATATAAAATCAGAAAAAGTATCGTTCGTTGACCTCGTTGCCCTCTCCGCAAGTGACGAGTCAAAGGTAATTAAAAAGAGCGAAAAAAAAACAAAGCCTTAAGCTGCTAAAAACTGTCATCTCCTTTCAAAGAAGAAGAAGAACAATGGAACTTTTTTTGTATCGTGATTTTCGGTTGCAAAAATTCCTCAATAAAAGTGAAGAAGGTGTTTGCCGAGGGCATCCTCCGTACCTGCTGGGGACGGTGAGGCTTTTGATAAATGGGCTGACCACTGCCGCTGTCTAGTGCCCAGCAGGAGAGCTGACTCAGTGTGTAAATAATTCAGGCACCCCAATACCCACGCAGCACGGGATGCGATCGTTTTCTGCCGTGAGCACCCTGGCAGTAGTTTCAACCCCCCCCCCTGCCCCCAACCTACCTTTCTTTAGTTCCTCCCGCGCCAGGTGACCGATACTTTCCCGTGCAGTGTTCATGATGGCAGCGGAGACGACATGCCAGGCACCACCAGTCTAACAGCAGTTGTTGCCACTGGGAATAGCCACGGAATATCGGTCTACGTTTGATGTGGCAGTGTGTGCTTGGAACGATTTCCGTTTCCACTTAATTAGGTGCAACTTAAATTGGGATATTTCGTTTTATTCATTCTCTTCACTTCACAGGAAAGTTTGCCTTGACCAGCAGCCAAGGATTGGGTTGTTTTACCTCTGAGCGGCACTTTTTTGCACACCATGGGCTAAATGGCCAGGTCACATGGACCCCGAAGACTCAGAGAAGGTTGGAGAAGGGGACCCACTGGAACAGCTGTTGGGAGACAGATGGTAGCCTCCCGTCAAGGCCATCCAGCGTGTTCTTTAACGTTGGGTTGTTTTACCTTTGAGCGGCACTTTTTTGCACACCTTGGGCTAAATGGCCAGGTCACATGGACCCCGAAGACTCAGAGAAGGTTGGGGAAGGGGACCCACTGGAACAGCTGTTGGGAGACAGATGGTAGCCTCCCGTCAAGGCCATCCAGCGTGTTCTTTAACGTTGGGTTGTTTTACCTCTGAGCGGCACTTTTTTGCACACCATGGGCTAAATGGCCAGGTCACATGGACCCCGAAGACTCAGAGAAGGTTGGGGAAGGGGATCCACTGAAACAGCTGTTGGGAGACAGATGGTAGCCTCCCGTCAAGGCCATCCAGCGTGTTCTTTAACGTGCACAGGGTATGACTCTCCAGCACAAGGGGGCCACGGCTTAACGTCCCATCCGACGGACGGCGGCATTTCCAAGCCCATCGGTGTCCCCTACTGACCGTGGGCAGGGCGGGGAATTTTGCGGAGATAAATCTCAACGCTGACCCAGCTGGGACTCGAACCAGGGAACTACAGATTACGAGCCTGGCGCGCTACCGACTGAGCCACCCCCGCCCCTGGAACAGATGAAACTCGGATATGAGAAGCTGGTGTGCTACACACTGCGCCACCCCCGCCCCTGGAACAGATAAGATTCGGATATGAGAAGCTGGTGTGCTACACACTGCGCCAACAGCATCCGCAGACTTGAAGAGAGGACATGGTTGGCTTCCCAAAGAGATGAAATCAACAGCAAAACTATAACAGGCAAATCTAATCCTCGAAGAAATAGTTTCATTTAGTGGGAGATCTGAAATGATTTCTTCAGGATAGAATAAATCCTCTAGCAATATCAATTTAAACAGAGCTATCCCGTGGCCGAGTGGTTAGCACGTTTGGCTACTGATCTAAGGGACCTGGGTTCGAGCCCCGGATAAGGCATGGATGTATGTGTCGTTTTTCTGCTGAGGTCCTGCCATCCTCTCAGATCTCCTACTGTGGCATATAAACTGACAGGCTCCTGTCAGACCTCTGTGGCAAGCAGCTGCTTGAGGGGGTATTTATTATTTTTTTTTATCCAAAGAGGATAAAACTATACGTTGAAATAATAATAAAATTTAAATATGCTACTCCAGCTTTTCAGCAAGTTGTTAAAAACAATTTTATTTTTAAACCGATCGCGGTTTTTTCACCCAGTTGCTGAACGAGCCACCCCACCCCCAGCAGCCAAGGTGTAATCACTTTGTTTTCGTGTTTCTATTCCACTTCTTTCCCAGTGAATTGTATTCTAGTTTTCTTTCGGAAGAATTTCCCTTGTCTCTTTACTCATACGAAATCTATATCGGAAAAATCTCACCCGTTAAGCAATTCCATCTTTCTCTTAGCTATCTGTGTTGGCAGTTCTTTAATGGAACTTCTGAATCAGGAGAAGAAAGCTCCATCAAAGCATTTCGAGCGTTATCTTTTCTTACCCTTTCTATCCGAACTTCCTGTTGCTTCCAATTCTTTGACCTACTTCTTATTTCATTTCCGTTATCTCTTCTCGTTAGATCACTTATCGTCTGCTTGAGAGTTTCCGTTTTTTCGCTGATATAAAATACATTGTTTATAAATATTGGCAAAGGATCAAAACCGAGTTGCTTTCGATTAACCTTTTAATGAAAATTGCTCCATCAAGTTTGAACGAAAAGAATTGGCAAGACGCATTCAATTCGTAACTGGTGCGGAGAAGGTTGGGTTGTTTTACCTCTGAGCGGCACTTTTTTGCACACCATGGGCTAAATGGCCAGGTCACAAGGACCCCGAAGGTTCAGAGAAGGTCAGAGGAGGGGACCCGCTGGAACAGCTGTTGGGAGACAGATGGTAGCTTCCCGTCAAAGCCATCCAGCGTGTTCTTTAACGTTGGGTTGTTTTACCTCTGACGGCACTTTTTTGCACACCATGGGCTAAATGGCCAGGTCACAAGGACCTCGAAGGCTCAGAGAAGGTTGGGGGAGGGGACTCACTGGAACAACTGTTGGTAGACAGATGGTAGTCTTCCGTCAAAGCCATCCAACGACACAACCGTAAACGACGACTTTAACGTGCACAGGGCATGACTCTCCCGCACACGGGGTCACGGCTTAACGTTCCTCTGACTGACGGCGACATTTTCAAGTCCATGGGTGTCCCCTCCTGACCGTGGGCAGGGCGGGGGAGTCTATAATCTGGAGGGAATGCCAGGCTTCTCCCCGACCACCCCTTTTTTTTCGCCTTTATTCTAGATCTGTTCCTATGTACAACACAACGTAATGGATTTCATTTTGGTAATGTGGCCGAGTGGTTAGCGTGCCTGGCTACTGATCTTAGTGACCTGGATTCGAGCCCCAGATAAGGCATGGATTGGATTGGGTTGTTTTACCTCTGAGCGGCACTTTTTTGCACACCATGGGCTAAATGGCCCGGTCACATGGACCCCAAAGGCTCAAAGAAGGTTGGGGGAGGGGACCCACTGGAACAGCTGTTGGGAGACAGATGGTAGTCTCCCGTCAAGGCCATCCAGTGTGTTCTTTAACGTGCACAGGGTATGGCTCTCCAGCACACGGCGCCACGGCTTAACGTCCCATCCGACGTTCGGCAGTCTTTCCAAGCCCATCGGTGTCCCCTACTGACCGTGAGCAGGGTGGGGAATTTTGCGGAGATAAATCTTAACTCTGACCCAGCTGGGACTCGAACCTGGGAACTACATATTACGAGCCTGGCGCGCTACCGACCGAGCCACCCCCGCCCCATATGGCATGGATGTTCGTGTTGTTTTTTTGCTGAGATACCGCCATCCTCATAGACCTTCTACTACGGCATAAAAGGTGGCAGGTTCCTGTCAGACCTCTGTGGAAAGCAGCTGCTTGAGAGGGTATTTATTATAATTTTTTCAATATTAAGCTTTCTAGTTAAACATCTTTGTTAGTAGCTTCTGATTCTACCTGATAAGATAGTAACCATCTGTCTTTCCAATTTCCAGCTGGGTCAGCGTTGAGATTTATCTCCGCAAAATTCCCTGCCTTGCCCACGGTCAGTAGGGGACACCGATGGGCTTGGAAAGGCCGCCGTCCGTCGGATGTGATGTTAAGCCGTGACCCGTGTGCGGGAGAGCCATACCCTGTGCACGTTAAGAACACGCTGGATGGCCTTGACGGGAGGCTACCATCTGTCTCCCAACAGCTGTTCTAGTGGGTCCCCTCCCCCAACCTTCTTCTAAGCCTTCGGGGTTCATGTGACCTGGCCATTTAGCCCATGGTGTGCAAAAAAGTACCGCTCAGAGGTAGAACAACCCAACCCAACTCTTTCCAATTTCGTTAGTGCCTCTCTTGGGGGGGAGAGCCTGGCCATTTCACGTGCTACACGACAGTGTGTTCTGTTCACGATTTCACTGTCACTTCGTGTCGACCCTTTGCCAGGAGAGTCAGGAAGTTTTCATGTCTGCGCGGTGAATCGTCACATCCCATACGACAGGCCACCCCCTGAGTCTGCCCTCGCCAACCAGGTTCTCCGCACGCAAAACCTCCTCATTAACTAAGTACTGCTAACGGATTTGACGGCGTTTAGTGGTCTTCCGCCGCAAAAGCGACTTCCAAGGGCAACCCATCATTTCACCAACTGTTCCTATTCATCAACATGCAGATGACGCATACGTCCGCTTTGAAAAGTTCCCTTTGCTCTCGGGGGGGGGGGGGTGACCCACACAGCTCGCGACAGAGACACGGCGCAATCGCCGTCGTGTTAAACTCCCTGGAGACTGAGGAACGGAAATTGGTGTGTGAAATTTGATTCGCTAATAGCCGAGAAGATAATTTTCGAATGCTAATCGTTTATCATTTTGTCATCTTATAAGTGACTCATTATCTCTTCTTCGAGTGTTGGGCGGGGGTACTCTGTAGCGCGCCAAGCTCGTAATCTGTAGTTCCCAGGTTCGAGTCCCGCCTAGGCCAGCGTTGAGATTTATCTCCGCAAAACTCCCCGCCCTGCCCACGGTCAGTAGGGGACACCGATGGGCTTGGAAAGGCCGCCGTCCGTCGGATGGGACGTTAAGCCGTGGCCCCGTGTGCGGGAGAGACATACCCTGTGCATGTTAAAGAACACGCTGGATGGCCTTGACGGGAGGCTATCATCTGTCTCCCAACAGCTGTTCCAGTGGGTCCCCTTCCCCAACCTTCTCTGAGCCTTCGGGTGGCCACCGTCCGTCGGATGAGACGTTAACCCGTGGCCCCGTGTGCGGGAGAGCCATACTTGTACATGTTAAAGAACACGCTGGATTTTCTTGAGGGGAGGCTACATCTGTCTCTCAACTGCTGTTCAGTAGGCCCACAACCTTCTCTGGGTCTTCAGGGTTCTTGTGACCTGATCATTTAGCCCACTGTGAGCAAAGAAAAGCTAAGAGGTAAAACAACCCAACTCAACCCCGAGGGTAAAATGGTGTGTAAAGGATATCTGACAGATTGTCGCAAAATGTGTTTATGATCTCAAATGTTTGGATTGAGTTGTTTTACCTCTGAGCGAACTGATTTGGCTGCCAAGTGACAATTGCGAACTGATTGGGCTGTGAGGTGACACACGAACTGATTTCTCTGCGAAGTGACAATTGCGAACTGATTGGGCTGTGAGGTGACACACGAACTGATTTCTCTGCCAAGTGACAATTGCGAACTGATTGGGCTGTGAGGTGACACACGAACTGATTTCTCTGCCAAGTGACAATTGCGAACTGATTGGGCTGTGAGGCGACACATGAACTGATTTGTCTGCCAAGTGACAATTGCGAACTGATTGGACTGTGAGGTGACACATGAACTGATTTGTCTGCCAAGTGACAATTGCGAACTGATTTGTCTGCCAAGTGACAATTGCGAACTGATTGGGCTGTGAGGTGACACACGAACTGATTTCTCTGCCAAGTGACAATTGCGAACTGATTGGGCTGTGAGGTGACACATGAACTGATTTCTCTGCGAAGTGACAATTGCGAACTGATTGGGCTGTGAGGCGACACATGAACTGATTTCTCTGCGAAGTGACAATTGCGAACTGATTGGGCTGTGAGGTGACACATGAACTGATTTGTCTGCCAAGTGACAATTGCGAACTGATTGGGCTGTGAGGTGACACACGAACTGATTTGTCTGCCAAGTGACAATTGCGAACTGATTGGGCTGTGAGGTGACACACGAACTGATTTCTCTGCCAAGTGACAATTGCGAACTGATTGGGCTGTGAGGTGACACATGAACTGATTTCTCTGCGAAGTGACAATTGCGAACTGATTGGGCTGTGAGGTGACACACGAACTGATTTCTCTGCGAAGGGACAATTGCGAACTGATTGGGCTGTGAGGTGACACACGAACTGATTTCTCTGTGAAGTGACAATTGCGAACTGATTGGGATGTGAGGCGACACATGAACTGATTTGTCTGCCAAGTGACAATTGCGAACTGATTGGACTGTGAGGTGACACACGAACTGATTTCTCTGCCAAGTGACAATTGCGAACTGATTGGGCTGTGAGGTGACACATGAACTGATTTGTCTGCCAAGTGACAATTGCGAACTGATTGGGCTGTGAGGTGACACACGAACTGATTTCTCTGCCAAGTGACAATTGCGAACTGATTGGGCTGTGAGGTGACACATGAACTGATTTCTCTGCGAAGTGACAATTGCGAACTGATTGGGCTGTGAGGTGACACACGAACTGATTTCTCTGCCAAGTGACAATTGCGAACTGATTGGGGTGTGAGGTGACACATGAACTGATTTCTCTGCGAAGTGACAATTGCGAACTGATTGGACTGTGAGGTGACACACGAACTGATTTCTCTGCCAAGTGACAATTGCGAACTGATTGGGCTGTGAGGTGACACATGAACTGATTTCTCTGCGAAGTGACAATTGCGAACTGATTGGACTGTGAGGTGACACACGAACTGATTTCTCTGCCAAGTGACAATTGCGAACTGATTGGGGTGTGAGGTGACACATGAACTGATTTCTCTGCGAAGTGACAATTGCGAACTGATTGGACTGTGAGGTGACACACGAACTGATTTCTCTGCCAAGTGACAATTGCGAACTGATTGGGGTGTGAGGTGACACACGAACTGATTTCTCTGCCAAGTGACAATTGCGAACTGATTGGGCTGTGAGGCGACACATGAACTGATTTGTCTGCCAAGTGACAATTGCGAACTGATTGGGCTGTGAGGTGACACATGAACTGATTTGTCTGCCAAGTGACAATTGCGAACTGATTGGGCTGTGAGGTGACACACGAACTGATTTGTCTGCCAAGTGACAATTGCGAACTGATTGGGCTGTGAGGTGACACACGAACTGATTTCTCTGCCAAGTGACAATTGCGAACTGATTGGGCTGTGAGGTGACACACGAACTGATTTGTCTGCCAAGTGACAATTGCGAACTGATTGGGCTGTGAGGTGACACACGAACTGATTTGTCTGCCAAGTGACAATTGCGAACTGATTGGGCTGCGAAATGCAGCATTGAAGTGATCGAAGGTAAGCAACTTTGATCTTTTGACTGAACACATTTCTATTTCGGTCGGTATAAGGAATACGAATTAAAAAGCCATTTTAAAAATATTTATGTTGTGGTGTCTTAAGGATTATCTTTTACCCATTACTGTAATCGCTTGAAGCCTAACCAATAAATTAAATCACTATTTATTAACCCTTTAGAAAGAGAAATTAACCCTTTAGAAATTAACCTGCAAATTTCGAAGTACCAAAAGAAGATTGGGTTGTTTTACCTCTGAGCGGCACTTTTTTGCACACCATGGGCTAAATGGCCAGGTCACATGGACCCCGAAGACTCAGAGAAGGTTGGGGGAGGGGACCCACTGGAACAGCTGTTGGGAGACAGATGGTAGCCTCCCGTCAAGGCCATCCAGCGTGTTCTTTAACGTTGGGTTGTTTTACCTCTGAGCGGCACTTTTTTGCACACCATGGGCTAAATGGCCAGGTCACATGGACCCCGAAGACTCAGTGAAGGTTGGGGGAGGGGACCCACTGGAACAGCTGTTGGGAGACAGATGGTAGCCTCCCGTCAAGGCCATCCAGCGTGTTCTTTAACGTTGGGTTGTTTTACCTCTGAGCGGCACTTTTTTGCACACCATGGGCTAAATGGCCAGGTCACATGGACCCCGAAGACTCAGAGAAGGTTGGGGGAGGGGACCCACTGGAACAGCTGTTGGGAGACAGATGGTAGCCTCCCGTCAAGGCCATCCAGCGTGTTCTTTAACGTTGGGTTGATTTACCTCTGAGCGGCACTTTTTTGCACACCATGGGCTAAATGGCCAGGTCACATGGACCCCGAAGACTCAGAGAAGGTTGGGGGAGGGGACCCACTGGAACAGCTGTTGGGAGACAGATGGTAGCCTCCCGTCAAGGCCATCCAGCGTGTTCTTTAACGTGCACAGGGTATGGCTCTCCCGCATACGGGGCCACGGCTTAACGTCCCATCCGACGGACGGCGGCCTTTCCAAGCCCATCGGTGTCCCCTACTGACCGTGGGCAGGGCGGGGAATTTTGCGGACATAAATCTCAACGCTAACCCAGGTGGGACTCGAACCTGGGAACTACAGATTACGAGCCTGGCGCACTACCGACTGAGCCACCCCCGCCCCACCAAAAGAAGATAAACCTATAAACGAAATAATTTCCAGTTTCCTAAGAATAGCACAACTGCTCCCCCTCTCCAGTTGCGAGAAATGCATTTATGTAATTCTGAGCACATATCTGGGGAAAGATTCGTCTCTGATTCTTACAAAACTTTTATCACTTCAGAAATACATGCTCACCTCTTTCCCGTTTCCTCGCGAGTTCGACGACCACCACCGAGCCAAGCGATAACTGTTATCGTTCGTTTCATTTGCCGTCCAACAGAAAAGCAATGAAGAATGGCAGACATCAACTCCACTCGTAAAAATGAAATATTTTAAGTTGAATTTCCCACACTTCCTCTTTGACTTCTCCATTCCCAAACGATGTTTAGTTCTCCCCCCCTCCCCTTCGCGTCTCTGCCTTCAACAGCACTTTAGTTGCAGATGCAGACTCCCCCCCCCATTCCTCCCCCCCCAGCACCTGTGAGCAATGCCGCCAAGAAGTTCGAATGTCACCCCGACCGATGCTACTCTATCGACGCTGTCTTCTGAGCAGACAGCCAACTGCGTCCTCAAGGCTCAACCATACATCGCTTCCCATTTCCGCTCCGTAGAAGATAAACGGGATGCTTAACAGGCGAACAGAGCTGGTCAGGCTAACGTTATTTCCCTCCCTGGGAGCCATCACTCTCCGTGTCCCTCTTCCACACACCATGTCATAGTTTGACACCGGCTACGACTCATCTCTGCAGAGCTCGCTCGCCTTGGCTTGATCCTGATTATTTTTCTTCCCTTTGAGGCCATTTGGTAAATGTGTACATATCATGTAGTAATTAAGATGGATTACCTTCAGAGGATGCTGAGAGGCGACTTCTGACCGGTCTAAACCAGAAGAATGCAGCTGGATATATCAATAAAGATTGTTGGCGGAAGAAAATATTTCTTTCTCTGTAGATGCTCTTTCTCTCAGGAGGCGAAAAAACGACAAAAAGCAATGTTATCTTTGGGAGGACAATTTATCCTTTATACGTATTAATTAAACGAATACTTTCTCCTTATACTCCGAATAAAAGGGGGCGGGGGTGGCTCAGTCGGTAGCGAGCCAGGCTCGTAATCTGTAGTTCCCAGGTTCGAGTCCCAGCTGGGTCAGCGTTGAGATTTATCTCCTCAAAATTCCCCGCCCTGCCCATGGTCAGTGGGGCGGTAGTGGTTCAGTCGGTAGCGCGCCAGGCTCGTAATCTGTAGTTCCCAGGTTCGAGTCCCAGCTGGGTCAGCGTTGAGATTTATCTCCTCAAAATTCCCCGCCCTGCCCATGGTCAGTGGGGCGGTAGTGGTTCAGTCGGTAGCGCGCCAGGCTCGTAATCTGTAATTCCCAGGTTCGAGTCCCAGCTGGGTCAGCGTTGAGATTTATCTCCTCAAAATTCCCCGCCCTGCCCATGGTCAGTGGGGCGGTAGTGGTTCAGTCGGTAGCGCGCCAGGCTCGTAATCTGTAATTCCCAGGTTCGAGTCCCAGCTGGGTCAGCGTTGAGATTTATCTCCTCAAAATTCCCCGCCCTGCCCATGGTCAGTGGGGCGGTAGTGGTTCAGTCGGTAGCGCGCCAGGCTCGTAATCTGTAATTCCCAGGTTCGAGTCCCAGCTGGGTCAGCGTTGAGATTTATCTCCGCAAAATTCTCCGCCCTGCCCACGGTCAGTAGGGGACACCGATGGGCTTGGAAAGGCCGCCGTCCGTCGGATGGGACGTTAAGCCGTGGCCCCGTGTGCGGGAGAGAACCATACCCTGTGCACGTTAAAGAACACGCTGGATGGCCTTGACGGGAGGCTGCCTTCTGTCTCCCAACAGTTGTTCCAGTGCGTCCCCTTCTCCAACCATCTCTGAGCCTTCGGGTTCCATGTGACCTGGCCATTTAGCCCATGATGTGCAAAAAAGGGCCGCTCAGAGGTTAAACAACCCAACAACTCCGAATAAAAGAAACGATATCATGAAAAAAAGATAACACAGACAGACACGTAACCAGAAATTATTTTCGGATTCAATGGAGAGCCATGTAAGGTTTCGGTCAAATCCCAAATTTAAAAATATTTTTATGCAAGGAAATAAAATTTATATGCCGTGCATGTTTGATTAGAAACCGGGCCAAAATTAATTGCTTTTGTCTTTCTTGATTTTGTCTAGGCGACGAATTAAAGCTAGCTGATCACTCCAAAATTATTTTGCAAAAATTTACACAATCAAAGAATAGTACACACATAGCGTTATCTATTTGACACAGAAGTCAATAAATGGTTTTGTGGAAAACATGCGTTTATTGAGGATGTGCGGGATTAGAACGCACGTCTCTTCAAATTCGTGCCAGAGAATTTATTCTAACCAGTAAACTAGCACCGGCTTCCGTGATATATCCATAATGTGACTTATAAATCATCCCGCAAGTGTCGCCATCTATGATCGGGTACGGCAACTTCTTTTCCCAATGTTGCTCTGAATAAGATATAAATAAGAAAGTCACTCGCGAAATGGGGCGGGGGTGGCTCAGTCGGTAGCGCGCCAGGCTCGTAATCTGCAGTTCCCAGGTTCGAGTCCCAGCTGGGTCAGCGTTGACATTTATCTCCGCAAAATTCCCCGCCCTGTCCACGGTCAGCAGGGGACACCGATGGGCTTGGGAAGGCCGCCGTTCGTCGGATGGGACGTTAAGCCGTGGCCCCGTGTGCGGGAGAGCCATACCCTGTGCACGTTAAAGAACACGCTGAATGGCCTTTACGGGAGGCTACCATCTGTCTCCCAACAGCTGTTCCAGTGGGTCCCCTCCCCCAACCTTCTCTGAGTCTTCGGGGTCCATGTGACCTGGCCATTTAGCCCATGGTGTGCAAAAAAGTGCCGCTCAGAGGTAAATCAACCCAACGTTAAAGAACACGCTGGATGGCCTTGACGGGAGGCTACCATCTGTCTCCCAACAGCTCTTCCTGTGGGTCCCCTCCCCCAACCTTCTCTGAGCCTTCGGGGTCCTTGTGACCTGGCCATTTAGCCCATGGTGTGCAAAAAAGTGCCGCTCAGAGGTAAATCAACCCAACGTTAAAGAACACGCTGGATGGCCTTGACGGGAGGCTACCATCTGTCTCCCAACAGCTGTTCCAGTGGGTCCCCTCCCCCAACCTTCTCTGAGCCTTCGGGGGTCCATGTGACCTGGCCATTTAGCCCATGGTGTGCAAAAAAGTGCCGCTCAGAGGTAAAATAACCCAACCCAGTAGATCCCTCCCCCAACCTTCTCTGAGCCTTCGGGGGTCCATGTGACCTGGCCATTATTTAGCCCATGGTGTGCAAAAAAGTGCCGCTCAGAGGTAAAACAACCCAAAAAAAACACTCGCGTAATAAGTAATAATGCTTTTAACGTGAGTGACTTCCTTATTTGTATCCTATTCAGAGCAACATTGGAGAAAGAAGTTACCTTATCTGATCATAGATGGCGGCATGGGCGGGATGATTAAACAAGTCACATAAGAGGATGAATAAAAGAAACCAGTGTTAATTTAGTGGTTAGAATAAATACTCTTCCATGAATCTGGGGAGATGTAGGTTCGAACCCTGTGAATCTGCAAAACTCATTTTCTTCAGAAAATTATTTAAATGTGAAATAAAGTAAATTAAATATCTTCAGGGTCTTTATGACTGCGTCATTTAACTCATTGTGTGCAAAAGAGTGCCGCTCAGAGATAAAACTACTTAACCAAAATATGGGAGACGGGACACAAATTAATGCTTGACAGGACAGTTCCGCAGATTCCGCAGTCAAATTGTGTCTGAGTCTCATGCGGAAATTGGTATTTTTGGCTGAGACTCGGACACAATTTAGACATTCTGCGCTTTTACCGGGCTACAATTCAAGCACAGAGTACAATGAGTATTTTGGCCCATAGGTTAATATGTCATATACGGGCAGCATTTTTCATTTCATCATCATCATCATCCTCAAGCAGCCATGGGCTACGGAGGTCCAACCAGACCGTGCAATTTAGTTCTCCAAGCAAGTCTATCCTGAGCTACATCTGGCCACTGCACACCAATTCTAACAAGGTCCTGTTTGACATTGTCTGCCCACCGCATCCTAGGTCTCCCCTTCTTTCTGAGGCCTTTAGGCACACTGTTCATAACCCTATTCGCCAATCTATAATTATTCATATGGGCAACATGGCCAAACCAGCGGAGTCTCTCTCTGCACAATATGATGCTTAAAGGAGGTTGCAGACTCCTTTGCCTAACCTCATCATTAGTTACAAAGTTGAACCACCTAATGTCCAAGATACTGCATAAGCATCTAGAATCAAAAGCATCAGGTTTCCTGTTATCTTGTTTACAAAGTGTCCAAGTTTCACTACCATAACTAACCCTAGAAAGGACCAAACTATTATACAATCTAATTTTAGTCTTTAGGGGTATATGCCTATTTCTCCATACTCTCCATAGATTCTTAAAAGTCCCGGCAGCAATCCCTATTCGTCTGTTAATCTCATGCCGCACATCACCAGTATCTGTTACATAGCTACCAAGATAATTAAACTGTGACACCTGCTCAAGACTGCAACCATTCAGATTAACTGAATCACAGCCTGCCTGACCAATTTTCATCACTTTAGTATTCTCTCTGTTTATAACCAAACCTACTCTACTACCAGTCTCATCAACAGCTCGAATGAAAGAGTTCATCTCATCAACATCATTTGCCAAAAGGGCTAAATCATCAGCATAATCTAAATCAGAAATTTTCGTATCTCCAGCCCATTTTAGGCCAAAATCTTTCCCTTGAAGTGAATTTCGCATAACATAATCAATAACCAAACTAAAGAGAAAGGGAGACAAAATGCACCCTTGTCGAACACCAGAAGTAATGCTAAACCAATTGCTACAAGCCTTACCAACTCTCACACACGACTCAGTGTTATTATAGAGAGCTTTCATTATGTTAACTAACTTGTCTGGTATACCATATGATTTCACAATCAACCACAAATTATGACGATCAACAGAGTCGAAAGTCTTTTTGAAATCAACAAAGCTAGCAACCAAAGGTTTCTGAAACTCTAAACATTTCTCAAGAATCTGCCTAAGTGAAAATATCTGATCCACACATCCCCTACCACTTCTGAATCCACATTGCTCATCACGCAATTGCCTGTCAACCAGATTCTTAATTCTATTAAGCACAATCATGGAAAGAACTTTACCAGGAACAGAGAGTAGGCTGATACCCCTATAGTTATCACAAGAACTGCGATCACCTTTTTTGAAAATAGGGATAACAATAGCTCTGGTAAAGTCCTTAGGAACCATGCCTTTATCATAAAAGATATTCAGAATTTCAGTCATCCAAGTGGTAACCGAAACATTCCCAGCTCTAAGCATTTCGGTAGTAATTTCATCTACCCCTGGGGATTTATGAAGTTTAAGTTTAGAAACAGCCAAAATAACTTCAGATTGTGTTATAGGGCTAACAGTAAAGCCACCAATGCATCTATCATCATTGCAAACAGTGGGAATAGAACTAACCGCATTGTTTAGAACATCACTGAAATGCTCAGCCCACCTAGCATGACAGAATCCTCACCTTCTATAACCTTACCTTGTTTATCCTTCAATCCCTGTATACCTGTCCGTTTTCTACCACACAAAATATTAACTATCTGGTACAGCTCTCTGCTGTTGTGCTGTCTAACTACTTCCTCGGCTTTGTCAGCCAAACCATCAAGCCAAAGATTCTTATCAGCAGCTAACTGATCTTTTACACGTTTATTAAGTTCTCTGTAATGCTTTCTATTACGACTAGTAGGGTATTGATTAAGGACATTCCTGCAGTTCTTTCTTTCCGAAATAAGCTCAAGTGCCTTATCACTCAGATAATTCTCTCTTCTGCTCCTTTTTTTCCTAAAAGAGTACTGTTAGTGTCCAAAAAAGCCTGTTTAAAATGATCCCATTCTTCCTCAACTTCAGTAGTAAGCATACCATGACTGTCATAATGACTAAGTAACCTATCATGGTAAGCTTTGGCTATAACTGGGTCTTTCAGAGCTTCAGTATTAAAAGCAATTTTTTAACCCTAGCACAACACTTTTTAAATTTAAGTTGCAAGACACTTTTAACTAGGTAATGGTCAGATCCAATTTCAGCTCCCCTATATGCCCTGGTATTTCTGACAGAACTAGCCCATTTGCTGTTAATTAATATATAATCAATCATATTCCTATGCAGCCCATCAGGTGAAACCCATGTGTACTTATGTATGTCGCGGGGTTTGTAATATGTGTTAGTTATTCTGAAACCATTGAGATTACTTACCTGTAGGAGACGTTGCCCAATGCCATTGCAGCTACCAATACCAAAAGGGCCAATCACCCCTCCCCAAAGGTCAGAGTCAGTACCAACTTTGGCATTGAAGTCATCAAGAACAAGGGTAATATCTCCTTTCTTGACAGAATTCAAAATATCCTGAAGTTGTTCATAAAACCTATCCTTCTCATCCTCATCGGCATCCTCATTGGGGGCATAACAGCAGATAACATTCAAGTCTTTAACGCTTGTCTGAAATTTTGCTGTAAGAAACCTTTCATTAATGCACTCATATCCTAGAAGAGCATCACTAGCGTGTCTGCTGAGAAGCAGACCCACGCCTTGGTGATGCTTTTTGTCGTCCCTCCCTGAAAAGAAATTTAAGATTATTTTTAAGAATCTGACCTTTATCTGTCCATCTGGTCTCTTGCAAGCCGAGAATATCTAAATTATAATGGTGGAATTCTTGTGTGAGGACATCAAGAGAAAAAGCTCTGTGCAGAGTCCTCACATTATAACTACCTATGGAGAGAAAATGGTTAGTAGGATTTCTAAAGAAACTATGTTTATTGAGAGAAGGAATGCTGACAATATCAAACAGCCCTCTAATCGCAGACATGGGGCAAAGACCCGTTCCCCCACCACTAAAGGTTGAAGCCATCTACACTGGAAGAATTCCTCCAATGTAGAATTTGACGATGCCAATAGAAGCAAAGAGTTCAGGTGCCTGCGATGACCTCTGCTCAGGATTATCCACCAGCTGATAAACATATCCTGTGAATCTATTCACTTGGGGCTGTCAACCCACAAACAAACAGAAAACACAGCGGAAGATTTTCCCTCCACAGAAGCCCACCAGTGCAGCAAAATCAGGATCCATAATCAAGCTCAGAGCCATATATCTGTCCAGTCCAGTGGGTATATATGGTCAGCACCAGGACCCTGTGTGGTTGACCACTCCTCAGCAGGGTAGAAAAAAAAGAAAAGTAGCCATAGTTGTCCAAATCAGTAGGCCACACTAATCTGGCAGCCCTCCCCTTCCGTTCACTTCCACAAGAGAGTATCTCTTTTGAAAGGTACTAACGGTCTGCACCACGAGAAGGCGGGGTCGGACATTAGGTGCTAGGCCTGGCCGGTTCTATGCATCATAACAGGGGATTGGAGCACAGCTCTCCTTCCAGTGACTACCTAGCTACCATTTAGAGATACTTATGATAAAGTATATAATTGCACACATCATGATGAATGTGTTTCAAAAAAACAAATGCAACAAAAATTTCGTTTTCTAAATTTTAAACTAAAATTTCTTTTTACGATACATAGATTTTGGGAAAGGGGCAACCGAGGTTTGGTGCCCGAGGTAAGAAGTGGGGAAGGCGTAATAGCTAATCGAGTTTTGGTACCTGAGGTAAGGAGTAAGGAAACCCTAATAGCTAATCGAGGTTTGGTGCCCGAGGGACGGAGTGGGGAAACCCTAACAGCAAATCGAGGTTTGGTGTCTGAGGTAAGGAGTGTGGAAGGTGTAATAGCTAATCGATATTTGATGCCCGAGGTAAGGAGTGAGGAAACCCTAATAGCTAATCGAGGTTTGGTGCCAAAGTTATGGAGTGGCGAAGGCCAAATATCTAACCCAGGTTTGGTCCCTGAGGTAAGGAGTGAGGAAAACGTAATATCTAATCGAGGTTGGTGCTCAAGGTAAGGACTGGGGAAGGCCTAATAGCTAATCGAAGTTTGGTGTCCGAGGTATGGAGTGGGGAAGGACTAATAGGTAATCCAGGTTTGGTCCCCGAAGAAAGAAGTGGGGAAGGCCTAATCTAGGTTTGGTGCTCGTGGTAAGGAGTGCGAAGGCATAATAGCTAATCCAGGATTAGTCCCTCAGGTAAGGAGTGGAGAAGGCCTAATAGTTAATCGATGTTTGGTGCTCAAGGAAAGCAGTGGGGAACGCCTAATAGCTAATCCAGGTTTGGTGCCTCAGATATGGAGTGGGGAAGGCCTAATAGCTAATTCAGGTTTGGTGCTCAAGGTAAGCAGTGGGGAAGGCCTAATAGCTAATCCAGGTTTGGTGCCTCAGGTATGGAGTGGGGAAGGCCTAGTATCTAATCCAAGTTTGGTGCTCAAGGAAAGCAGTGGGGAAGGCCTAATAGCTAATCCAGGTTTGGTGCCTCAGGTATGGAGTGGGGAAGGCCTAATAGCTAATGCAGGTTTGGTGCTCAAGGTAAGCAGTGGGGAAGGCCTAATAGCTAATCCAAGTTTGGTGCTCAAGGTAAGCAGTGGGGAAGGCCTAATAGCTAATCCAGGTTTGGTGCCTCAGGTATGGAGTGGGGAAGGCCTAATAGCTAATCCAAGTTTGGTGCTCAAGGAAAGCAATGGGGAAGGCCTAATAGCTAATCCAGGTTTGGTGCTTCAGATATGGAGTGGGGAAGGCCTAATAGCTAATTCAGGTTTGGTGCTCAAGGTAAGCAGTGGGGAAGGCCTAATAGCTAATCCAGGTTTGGTGCCTCAGGTATGGAGTGGGGAAGGCCTAGTATCTAATCCAAGTTTGGTGCTCAAGGTAAGCAGTGGGGAAGGCCTAATAGCTAATCCAGGTTTGGTTCCCGAGGTAAAGAGTGGGGTGCCTAATAGCTAATCGAAGTTTGGTGCCCGAGGTATGGAGTGGGGTAGGACTAATAGCTAATCCAGGTTTGGTCCCTGAAGTAAGAAGTGGGGAAGGCCTAATACCTAATCTAGGTTTGGTGCTCGAGGTAAGGAGTGGGTAGGTATAATAGCTAATCCAGGATTGGTTTCCGAGGTAAGGGGTGGAGAAGGCCTAATAGTTAATCGAATTTGGTGCTCAAGGAAAGCAGTGGGGAAGGCCTAATAGCTAATCCAAGTTTGGTGCCTCAGGTATGGAGTGGGGAAGGCCTAATAGCTAATCCAGGTTTGGTGCTCAAGGTAAGCAGTGGGGAAGGCCTAATAGCTAATCCAGGTTTGGTGCTCAAGGTAAGCAGTGGGGAAGGCCTAATAGCTAATCTAAATTTGGTGCCTCAGGTATGGAGTGGGGAAGGCCTAATAGCTAATCCAGGTTTGGTGCTGAAGGTAAGCAGTGGGGAAGGCCTAATAGCTAATCCAGGTTTGGTCCCCGAAGTAAGAAGTGGGGAAGGCCTAACAGCTAATCCAGGTTTGGTGCCCGAGGTATGGAGTGGGGAAGGCCTAATAGTTAATCGAAGTTTGGTGCTCAGGGAAAGCAGTGGGGAAGGCCTAAGAGCTAATCCAGGTGTGGTGCCTCAGGTATGGAGTGGGGAAGACCTAATAGCTAAATCCAGGTTTGCTGCTCAAGGTAAACAGTGGGGAAGGCCTAATAGCTAATCCAGGTTTGGTGCTCAAGGTAAGCAGTGGGGAAGGCCTAATAGCTAATCCAGGTTTGGTGCCTCAGGTATGGAGTGGGGAAGGCCTAATAGCTAATCCAGGTTTGGTGCTCAAGGTAAGCAGTGGGGAAGGCCTAATAGCTAATCCAGGTTTGGTGCCTCAGGTATGGAGTGGGGAAGGCCTAATAGCTAACACAAGTTTGGTGCACAAGGTAAGCAGTGGGGAAGGCCTAACAGCTAATCCAGGTTTGGTGCCCGAGGTATGGAGTGGGGAAGGCGTAATAGCTAATTGATATTTGGTGCCCGAGGTAAGGAGTGAGGAAACCCTAATAGCTAATCGAGGTTTGGTGCCCAAGGTATGGAGTGGGGAAAGCCAAATATCTAACCCAGGTTTGGTCCCTGAGGTAAGGAGTGAGGAAAACGTAATATCTAATCGAGGTTGGTGCTCAAGGTAAGGACTGGGGAAGGCCTAATAGCTAATCAAAGTTTGGTGCCGGAGGTATGGAGTGGGGAAGGCCTAATAGGTAATCCAGGTTTGGTCCCCGAAGAAAGAAGTGGGGAAGGCCTAATCTAGGTTTGGTGCTCGTGGTAAGGAGTGCGAAGGCATAATAGCTACTCCAGGATTGGTCCCTGAGGTAAGGAGTGGAGAAGGCCTAATAGTTAATCGATGTTTGGTGCTCAAGGAAAGCAGTGGTGAAGGCCTAATAGCTAATCCAGGTTTGGTGCCTCAGGTATAGAGTGGGGAAGACCTAATAGCTAATTCAGGTTTGGTGCTCAAGGTAAGCAGTGGGGAAGGCCTAATAGCTAATCCAGGTTTGGTGCCTCAGGTATAGAGTGGGGAAGACCTAATAGCTAATTCAGGTTTGGTGCTCAAGGTAAGCAGTGGGGAAGGCCTAATAGCTAATCCAGGTTTGTGCTCAAGGTAAGCAGTGGGGAAGGCCAAATAGCTAATCAAGGTTTGGTGCCTCACGTAAGCAGTGGGGAAGGCCTAATAGCTAATCCAAGTTTGGTTCCCGAGGTAAGGAGTGGGGTGCCTAATAGCTAATCGAGTTTTTCTGTCCGAGGTAAGGAGTGGGGAAGGCACAGTAGTTAATCGAAGTTTGGTGCCCGAGGTATGGAGTGGGAAGGCGTAATAGCTAATCGATATTTGATGCCCGAGGTAAGGAGTGAGGAAACCCTAATAGCTAATCGAGGTTTGGTGCCCGAGGGATGGAGTGGGGAAGCCCAAATATCTAACCCAGGTTTGGTCCCTGAGGTAAGGAGTGGGGAAAAGGTAATATCTAATCAAGGTTGGTGCTCATGGTAAGGATTAGGGAAGGCCTAATAGCTAATCGAAGTTTGGTGCCCGAGGTATGGAGTGGGGAAGGAATAATAGCTAATCGAAGTTTGGTGCCCGAGGTATGGAGTGGGGAAGGCCTAATACCTAATCTAGGTTTGGTGCTCGAGGTAAGGAGTGGGTACGTATAATAGCTAACCCAGGATTGGTCCCCGAGGTAAGAGGTGGAGAAGGCCTAATAGTTAATCGAAGTTTGGTGCTCAAGGAAAGCAGTGGGGAAGGCCTAATAGCTAATCCAGGTTTGGTGCTCAAGGTGAGCAGTGGGGAAGGCCTAATAGCTAATCGAGGTTTGGTGCCTCAGGTATGGAGTGGGGATGGCCTAATAGCTAATCCAGGTTTGGTGCCTCAGGTATGGAGTGGGGAAGGCCTAATAGCTAATTCAGGTTTGGTGCCCGAGGTATGGAGTGGGGAAGGCCTAAGAGCTAATCCAGGTTTGGTGCCCAAAATATGGAGTGGCGAAGGCCAAATATCTAACCCAGGTTTGGTCCCTGAGTTAAGGAGTGAGAAAAACGTAATATCTAATCGAGGTTGGTGCTCAAGGTAAGGATTGGGGAAGGCCTAATAGCTAATCGAAGTTTGGTGCCCGAGGTATGGAGTGGGGAAGGATTAATAGCTAATCCAGGTTTAGTCCCCGAAGTAAGAAGTGGGGAAGGCCTAATACCTAATCTAGGTTTGGTGCTCGAGGTAAGGAGTAGGTAGGTATAATAGCTAATCCAGGTTTGGTCCCCGAAGTACGAAATGGGGAAGGCCTAATCTAGGTTTGGTGCTCAAGGTAAGCAGTGTGGAAGGCCTAATAGCTAATCCAGGTTTGGTGCCCGAGGTATGGAGTGGGGATGGCGTAATACCTAATCGATATTTAATGTCCGAGGTAAGGAGTGTGGAAACCCTAATAGCTAATCGAGGTTCGGTGCCCGAGGTATGGAGTGGGGAAGGACTAATAGCTAATCCAGGTTTGATCCCCGAAGAAAGAAGTGGGAAAGGCCTAATCTAGGTTTGCTGCTCGTGGTAAGGAGTGGGTAGGTATAATAGCTAATCCAGGATTGGTCCCTGAGGTAAGGGGTGGAGAAGACCTAATAGTTAATCGAAGTTTGGTGCTCAAGGAAAGCAGTGGGGAAGGCCTAATAGCTAATCCAGGTTTGGTGCCTCAGATATGGAGTGGGGAAGGCCTAATAGCTAATCCAGGTTTGGTGCTCATGGTAAACAGTGGGGAAGGCATAATAGCTAATCCAGGTTTGGTGCTCAAGGTAAGCAGTGGGGAAGGCCTAATAGCTAATCCAGGTTTGGTGCCTCAGGTATGGAGTGGGGAAGGCCTAATAGCTAATCCAAGTTTGGTGCTCAAGGAAAGCAATGGGGAAGGCCTAATAGCTAATCCAGGTTTGGTGCCTCAGATATGGAGTGGGGAAGGCCTAATAGCTAATTCAGGTTTGGTGCTCAAGGTAAGCAGTGGGGAAGGCCTAATAGCTAATCCAGGTTTGGTGCCTCAGGTATGGAGTGGGGAAGGCCTAGTATCTAATCCAAGTTTGGTGCTCAAGGTAAGCAGTGGGGAAGGCCTAATAGCTAATCGAGGTTTGGTTCCCGAGGTAAGGAGTGGGGTGCCTAATAGCTAATTGAGGTTTGCTGTCCGAGGTAAGGAGTGGAAAAGGCATAGTAGTTAATCGAAGTTTGGTGCCCGAGGTATGGAGTGGAAGGCGTAATAGCTAATCGATATTTGATGCCCGAGGTAAGGAGTGAGGAAACCCTAATTGCTAATCGAGGTTTGGTGCCCGAGGGATGGAGTGGGGAAAGCTAAATATCTAATCCAGGTTTGGTCCCTGAGGTAAGGAGTGGGGAAAACGTAATATCTAATGGAGGTTGGTGCTCAAGGTATGGATTGGGGAAGGCCTAATAGCTAATCGAAGTTTGGTGCCCGAGGTATGGAGTGGGGAAGGACTAATAGCTAATCCAGGTTTGGTCCCCGAAGTAAGAAGTGGGGAAGGCCTAATCTAGGTTTGGTGCTTGAGGTAAGGAGTGGGTAGGTATAATAGCTAATCCAGGATTGGTCCCCGAGGTAAGGGGTGAAGGCCTAATAGTTAATCGAATTTGGTGCTCAAGGAAAGCAGTGGGGAAGGCCTAATAGGTAATCCAGGTTTGGTGCCTCAGGTATGGAGTGGAGAAGGCCTAATAGCTAATGCAGGTTTGGTGCTCAAGGTAAGCAGTGGGGAAGGCCTAATAGCTAATCCAAGTTTGGTGCTCAAGGTAAGCAGTGGGGAAGGCCTAATAGCTAATCCCCGTTTGGTGCTCAAGGTAAACAGTGGGGAAGGCCTAATGGTTAATCGAAGTTTGGTGCTCAAGGTTAGTATGGGGAAGGCCGAATAGCTAATCTAGGTTTGGTGCTCAAGGTAAGCAGTGGGGAAGGCCTAATAGCTAATCCAGGTTTGGTGTCTCAGGTATGGAGTGGGGAATGCCTAATATCTAATCCAGGTTTGGTGCTCAAGGTAAGCAGTGCGGAAGGCCTAATAACTAATCCAGGTTTGGTGCCTCAGGTATGGAGTGGGGAAGGCCTAATAGCTAATCCAGATTTGGTGCTCAAGGTAAGCAGTGGGGAAGGCCTAATAGCTAATCCAGGTTTGTTTCCCGAGGTAAGGAGTGGGGTGCCTAATAGCTAATCGAGGTTTGCTGTCCGAGGTAAGGAGTGGTGAAGGCATAATAGTTAATCGAAGTTTGGTGCCCGAGGTATGGAGTGCGGAAGGCGTAATAGCTAATCGATATTTGATGCCCGAGGTAAGGAGTGAGGAAACCCTGATTGCTAATCGAGGTTTGGTGCCTGAGGATGGAGTGGGGAAGGCCAAATATCTACCCAGGTTTGGTCCCTGAGGGAAGGAATGGGGAAAACGTAATATCTAATCGAGGTTGGTGCTCAAGGTAAGGATTCGGGAAGGCCTAATAGCTAATCGACGTTTGGTGCCCGAGGTATGGAGTGGGGAAGGCCTAATAACTAATCCAGATTTGGTCCCCGAAATAAGAAGTGGGGAAGGCCTAATACCTAATCTAGGTTTGGTGCTCGAGGTAAGGAGTGGGTAGTTATAATAGCTAATCCAGGATTGGTCCCCGAGGTAAGGGGTGGAGAAGGCCTAATAGTTAATCGAAGTTTGGTGCTCAAGGAAAGCAGTGGGGAAGGCCTAATAGCTAATCCAGGTGTGGTGCCTCAGGTATGGAGTGGGGAAGGCCTAATAGCTAATCCAGGTTTGGTGCTCAAGGTAAGCAGTGGGGAAGGCCTAATAGCTAATCCAGGTTTGGTTCTCAAGGTAAGCAGTGGGTAAGGTGTAATAGCTAATCCAGGGTTGGTGCTCAAGGTAAGCAGTGGGGAAGGCCTAATAGCTAATCCAGGTTTGGTGCTCAAGGTAAGCAGTGGGGAAGGCCTAATACGTAATCCAGGTTTAGTCCCCGAGTAAGAAGTGGGGAAAGCCTAATAGCTATTCCAGGTTTGGTGCTCAAGGTAAGCAGTGGGGAAGGCCTAATAACTAATCCAGGTTTGGTGCCTCAGGTATGGAGTGGGGAAGGCCTAATAGCTAATCCAGGTTTGGTGCTCAAGGTAAGCAGTGGGGAAGGCCTAATAGCTAATCCAGGTTTGTTTCCCGAGGTAAGGAGTGGGGTGCTTAATAGCTAATCGAGGTTTGCTGTCCGAGGTAAGGAGTGGGGAAGGCGTAATAGCTAATCGATATCTGATGCCCAAGGTAAGGAGTGAGGAAACCCTAATAGCTAATCGAGGTTTGGTGCCCGAAGTAAGAAGTGGGGAAGGCCTAATACCTAATCTAGGTTTGGTGCTCGAGGTAAGGAGTGGGTAGGTATAATAGCTAACCCAGGATTGGTCCCCGAGGTAAGGGGTGGAGAAGGCCTAATAGTTAATCGAAGTTTGGTGCTCAAGGAAAGCAGTGGGGAAGGCCTAATAGCTAATCCAGGTTTGGTGCCTCAGGTATGGAGAGGGGAAGGCCTAATAGCTAATGCAGGTTTGGTGCTCAAGGTAAGCAGTGGGGAAGGCCTAATAGCTAATCCAGGTTTGGTGCCTCAGGTATGGAGTGGGGAAGGCCTAGTATCTAATCCAAGTTTGGTGCTCAAGGTAAGCAGTGGGGAAGGCCTAATAGCTAATCCAGGTTTGGTTCCCGAGGTAAAGAGTGGGGTGCCTAATAGCTAATCGAAGTTTGGTGCCCGAGGTATGGAGTGGGGTAGGACTAATAGCTAATCCAGGTTTGGTCCCTGAAGTAAGAAGTGGGGAAGGCCTAATACCTAATCTAGGTTTGGTGCTCGAGGTAAGGAGTGGGTAGGTATAATAGCTAATCCAGGATTGGTTTCCGAGGTAAGGGGTGGAGAAGGCCTAATAGTTAATCGAATTTGGTGCTCAAGGAAAGCAGTGGGGAAGGCCTAATAGCTAATCCAAGTTTGGTGCCTCAGGTATGGAGTGGGGAAGGCCTAATAGCTAATCCAGGTTTGGTGCTCAAGGTAAGCAGTGGGGAAGGCCTAATAGCTAATCCAGGTTTGGTGCTCAAGGTAAGCAGTGGGGAAGGCCTAATAGCTAATCTAAATTTGGTGCCTCAGGTATGGAGTGGGGAAGGCCTAATAGCTAATCCAGGTTTGGTGCTGAAGGTAAGCAGTGGGGAAGGCCTAATAGCTAATCCAGGTTTGGTCCCCGAAGTAAGAAGTGGGGAAGGCCTAACAGCTAATCCAGGTTTGGTGCCCGAGGTATGGAGTGGGGAAGGCCTAATAGTTAATCGAAGTTTGGTGCTCAAGGAAAGCAGTGGGGAAGGCCTAAGAGCTAATCCAGGTGTGGTGCCTCAGGTATGGAGTGGGGAAGACCTAATAGCTAAATCCAGGTTTGCTGCTCAAGGTAAACAGTGGGGAAGGCCTAATAGCTAATCCAGGTTTGGTGCTCAAGGTAAGCAGTGGGGAAGGCCTAATAGCTAATCCAGGTTTGGTGCCTCAGGTATGGAGTGGGGAAGGCCTAATAGCTAATCCAGGTTTGGTGCTCAAGGTAAGCAGTGGGGAAGGCCTAATAGCTAATCCAGGTTTGGTGCCTCAGGTATGGAGTGGGGAAGGCCTAATAGCTAACACAAGTTTGGTGCACAAGGTAAGCAGTGGGGAAGGCCTAACAGCTAATCCAGGTTTGGTGCCCGAGGTATGGAGTGGGGAAGGCGTAATAGCTAATTGATATTTGGTGCCCGAGGTAAGGAGTGAGGAAACCCTAATAGCTAATCGAGGTTTGGTGCCCAAGGTATGGAGTGGGGAAAGCCAAATATCTAACCCAGGTTTGGTCCCTGAGGTAAGGAGTGAGGAAAACGTAATATCTAATCGAGGTTGGTGCTCAAGGTAAGGACTGGGGAAGGCCTAATAGCTAATCAAAGTTTGGTGCCGGAGGTATGGAGTGGGGAAGGCCTAATAGGTAATCCAGGTTTGGTCCCCGAAGAAAGAAGTGGGGAAGGCCTAATCTAGGTTTGGTGCTCGTGGTAAGGAGTGCGAAGGCATAATAGCTACTCCAGGATTGGTCCCTGAGGTAAGGAGTGGAGAAGGCCTAATAGTTAATCGATGTTTGGTGCTCAAGGAAAGCAGTGGTGAAGGCCTAATAGCTAATCCAGGTTTGGTGCCTCAGGTATAGAGTGGGGAAGACCTAATAGCTAATTCAGGTTTGGTGCTCAAGGTAAGCAGTGGGGAAGGCCTAATAGCTAATCCAGGTTTGGTGCCTCAGGTATAGAGTGGGGAAGACCTAATAGCTAATTCAGGTTTGGTGCTCAAGGTAAGCAGTGGGGAAGGCCTAATAGCTAATCCAGGTTTGTGCTCAAGGTAAGCAGTGGGGAAGGCCAAATAGCTAATCAAGGTTTGGTGCCTCACGTAAGCAGTGGGGAAGGCCTAATAGCTAATCCAAGTTTGGTTCCCGAGGTAAGGAGTGGGGTGCCTAATAGCTAATCGAGTTTTTCTGTCCGAGGTAAGGAGTGGGGAAGGCACAGTAGTTAATCGAAGTTTGGTGCCCGAGGTATGGAGTGGGAAGGCGTAATAGCTAATCGATATTTGATGCCCGAGGTAAGGAGTGAGGAAACCCTAATAGCTAATCGAGGTTTGGTGCCCGAGGGATGGAGTGGGGAAGCCCAAATATCTAACCCAGGTTTGGTCCCTGAGGTAAGGAGTGGGGAAAAGGTAATATCTAATCAAGGTTGGTGCTCATGGTAAGGATTAGGGAAGGCCTAATAGCTAATCGAAGTTTGGTGCCCGAGGTATGGAGTGGGGAAGGAATAATAGCTAATCGAAGTTTGGTGCCCGAGGTATGGAGTGGGGAAGGCCTAATACCTAATCTAGGTTTGGTGCTCGAGGTAAGGAGTGGGTACGTATAATAGCTAACCCAGGATTGGTCCCCGAGGTAAGAGGTGGAGAAGGCCTAATAGTTAATCGAAGTTTGGTGCTCAAGGAAAGCAGTGGGGAAGGCCTAATAGCTAATCCAGGTTTGGTGCTCAAGGTGAGCAGTGGGGAAGGCCTAATAGCTAATCGAGGTTTGGTGCCTCAGGTATGGAGTGGGGATGGCCTAATAGCTAATCCAGGTTTGGTGCCTCAGGTATGGAGTGGGGAAGGCCTAATAGCTAATTCAGGTTTGGTGCCCGAGGTATGGAGTGGGGAAGGCCTAAGAGCTAATCCAGGTTTGGTGCCCAAAATATGGAGTGGCGAAGGCCAAATATCTAACCCAGGTTTGGTCCCTGAGTTAAGGAGTGAGAAAAACGTAATATCTAATCGAGGTTGGTGCTCAAGGTAAGGATTGGGGAAGGCCTAATAGCTAATCGAAGTTTGGTGCCCGAGGTATGGAGTGGGGAAGGATTAATAGCTAATCCAGGTTTAGTCCCCGAAGTAAGAAGTGGGGAAGGCCTAATACCTAATCTAGGTTTGGTGCTCGAGGTAAGGAGTAGGTAGGTATAATAGCTAATCCAGGTTTGGTCCCCGAAGTACGAAATGGGGAAGGCCTAATCTAGGTTTGGTGCTCAAGGTAAGCAGTGTGGAAGGCCTAATAGCTAATCCAGGTTTGGTGCCCGAGGTATGGAGTGGGGATGGCGTAATACCTAATCGATATTTAATGTCCGAGGTAAGGAGTGTGGAAACCCTAATAGCTAATCGAGGTTCGGTGCCCGAGGTATGGAGTGGGGAAGGACTAATAGCTAATCCAGGTTTGATCCCCGAAGAAAGAAGTGGGAAAGGCCTAATCTAGGTTTGCTGCTCGTGGTAAGGAGTGGGTAGGTATAATAGCTAATCCAGGATTGGTCCCTGAGGTAAGGGGTGGAGAAGACCTAATAGTTAATCGAAGTTTGGTGCTCAAGGAAAGCAGTGGGGAAGGCCTAATAGCTAATCCAGGTTTGGTGCCTCAGATATGGAGTGGGGAAGGCCTAATAGCTAATCCAGGTTTGGTGCTCATGGTAAACAGTGGGGAAGGCATAATAGCTAATCCAGGTTTGGTGCTCAAGGTAAGCAGTGGGGAAGGCCTAATAGCTAATCCAGGTTTGGTGCCTCAGGTATGGAGTGGGGAAGGCCTAATAGCTAATCCAAGTTTGGTGCTCAAGGAAAGCAATGGGGAAGGCCTAATAGCTAATCCAGGTTTGGTGCCTCAGATATGGAGTGGGGAAGGCCTAATAGCTAATTCAGGTTTGGTGCTCAAGGTAAGCAGTGGGGAAGGCCTAATAGCTAATCCAGGTTTGGTGCCTCAGGTATGGAGTGGGGAAGGCCTAGTATCTAATCCAAGTTTGGTGCTCAAGGTAAGCAGTGGGGAAGGCCTAATAGCTAATCGAGGTTTGGTTCCCGAGGTAAGGAGTGGGGTGCCTAATAGCTAATTGAGGTTTGCTGTCCGAGGTAAGGAGTGGAAAAGGCATAGTAGTTAATCGAAGTTTGGTGCCCGAGGTATGGAGTGGAAGGCGTAATAGCTAATCGATATTTGATGCCCGAGGTAAGGAGTGAGGAAACCCTAATTGCTAATCGAGGTTTGGTGCCCGAGGGATGGAGTGGGGAAAGCTAAATATCTAATCCAGGTTTGGTCCCTGAGGTAAGGAGTGGGGAAAACGTAATATCTAATGGAGGTTGGTGCTCAAGGTATGGATTGGGGAAGGCCTAATAGCTAATCGAAGTTTGGTGCCCGAGGTATGGAGTGGGGAAGGACTAATAGCTAATCCAGGTTTGGTCCCCGAAGTAAGAAGTGGGGAAGGCCTAATCTAGGTTTGGTGCTTGAGGTAAGGAGTGGGTAGGTATAATAGCTAATCCAGGATTGGTCCCCGAGGTAAGGGGTGAAGGCCTAATAGTTAATCGAATTTGGTGCTCAAGGAAAGCAGTGGGGAAGGCCTAATAGGTAATCCAGGTTTGGTGCCTCAGGTATGGAGTGGAGAAGGCCTAATAGCTAATGCAGGTTTGGTGCTCAAGGTAAGCAGTGGGGAAGGCCTAATAGCTAATCCAAGTTTGGTGCTCAAGGTAAGCAGTGGGGAAGGCCTAATAGCTAATCCCCGTTTGGTGCTCAAGGTAAACAGTGGGGAAGGCCTAATGGTTAATCGAAGTTTGGTGCTCAAGGTTAGTATGGGGAAGGCCGAATAGCTAATCTAGGTTTGGTGCTCAAGGTAAGCAGTGGGGAAGGCCTAATAGCTAATCCAGGTTTGGTGTCTCAGGTATGGAGTGGGGAATGCCTAATATCTAATCCAGGTTTGGTGCTCAAGGTAAGCAGTGCGGAAGGCCTAATAACTAATCCAGGTTTGGTGCCTCAGGTATGGAGTGGGGAAGGCCTAATAGCTAATCCAGATTTGGTGCTCAAGGTAAGCAGTGGGGAAGGCCTAATAGCTAATCCAGGTTTGTTTCCCGAGGTAAGGAGTGGGGTGCCTAATAGCTAATCGAGGTTTGCTGTCCGAGGTAAGGAGTGGTGAAGGCATAATAGTTAATCGAAGTTTGGTGCCCGAGGTATGGAGTGCGGAAGGCGTAATAGCTAATCGATATTTGATGCCCGAGGTAAGGAGTGAGGAAACCCTGATTGCTAATCGAGGTTTGGTGCCTGAGGATGGAGTGGGGAAGGCCAAATATCTACCCAGGTTTGGTCCCTGAGGGAAGGAATGGGGAAAACGTAATATCTAATCGAGGTTGGTGCTCAAGGTAAGGATTCGGGAAGGCCTAATAGCTAATCGACGTTTGGTGCCCGAGGTATGGAGTGGGGAAGGCCTAATAACTAATCCAGATTTGGTCCCCGAAATAAGAAGTGGGGAAGGCCTAATACCTAATCTAGGTTTGGTGCTCGAGGTAAGGAGTGGGTAGTTATAATAGCTAATCCAGGATTGGTCCCCGAGGTAAGGGGTGGAGAAGGCCTAATAGTTAATCGAAGTTTGGTGCTCAAGGAAAGCAGTGGGGAAGGCCTAATAGCTAATCCAGGTGTGGTGCCTCAGGTATGGAGTGGGGAAGGCCTAATAGCTAATCCAGGTTTGGTGCTCAAGGTAAGCAGTGGGGAAGGCCTAATAGCTAATCCAGGTTTGGTTCTCAAGGTAAGCAGTGGGTAAGGCGTAATAGCTAATCCAGGGTTGGTGCTCAAGGTAAGCAGTGGGGAAGGCCTAATAGCTAATCCAGGTTTGGTGCTCAAGGTAAGCAGTGGGGAAGGCCTAATACGTAATCCAGGTTTAGTCCCCGAGTAAGAAGTGGGGAAAGCCTAATAGCTATTCCAGGTTTGGTGCTCAAGGTAAGCAGTGGGGAAGGCCTAATAACTAATCCAGGTTTGGTGCCTCAGGTATGGAGTGGGGAAGGCCTAATAGCTAATCCAGGTTTGGTGCTCAAGGTAAGCAGTGGGGAAGGCCTAATAGCTAATCCAGGTTTGTTTCCCGAGGTAAGGAGTGGGGTGCTTAATAGCTAATCGAGGTTTGCTGTCCGAGGTAAGGAGTGGGGAAGGCGTAATAGCTAATCGATATCTGATGCCCAAGGTAAGGAGTGAGGAAACCCTAATAGCTAATCGAGGTTTGGTGCCCGAAGTAAGAAGTGGGGAAGGCCTAATACCTAATCTAGGTTTGGTGCTCGAGGTAAGGAGTGGGTAGGTATAATAGCTAACCCAGGATTGGTCCCCGAGGTAAGGGGTGGAGAAGGCCTAATAGTTAATCGAAGTTTGGTGCTCAAGGAAAGCAGTGGGGAAGGCCTAATAGCTAATCCAGGTTTGGTGCCTCAGGTATGGAGAGGGGAAGGCCTAATAGCTAATGCAGGTTTGGTGCTCAAGGTAAGCAGTGTGGAAGGCCTAATAGCTAATCCAGGTTTGGTGCCTCAGGTATGGAGTGGGGAAGGCCTAATAGCTAATCCAGGTTTGGTGCTGAAGGTAAGCAGTGGGGAAGGGCTAATAGTTAATCGAAGTTTGGTTCCCGAGGTAAGGAGTGGGGTGCCTAATAGCTAATCGCGGTTTGCTGTCGGAGGTAAGGAGTGGGGAAGGCATAGTAGTTAATCGAACGTTTGGTGCCCGAGGTAAGGAGTGGGGAAGGCGTAATAGCTAATCGATATTTGAGGCCCGTGATAAGGAGTGAGGAAACTCTAATAGCTAATCGAGGTTTGGTGCCGGAGCTATGAAGTGGGGAAGGCCTAATAGCAAATTGAGGTTTGGTGCCCGAGGTAAGTAGTGGGGAAGGTGTAACAGCTAATCCAGGTTTGGTGTCATAGGTAAGGAGTGGGGAAGAAATAATAGATAATCGGGGGGTGGTGCCCAGAGTATGTAGTGGGGAGCCTAATAGCTAATCCAGGTTTGGGAGGCGGGGGTGGCTCAATCGGTAGCGCGGCAGGCTCGTAATCTGTAGTTCTCAGGTTCGAGTCCCAGCTGGGTCAGCGTTGAGATTTATCTCCGCAAAATTCCCCACCCTGCCCACGGTTAGTAGGGGACACCGATGGGCTTGGAAAGGCCGCCGTCCGTCGGATGGGACGTTAAGCCGTGGCCCCGTGTGCGGGAGAGCCATACCCTGTGCACGTTAAAGAACACGCTGGATGGCCTTGACGGGAGGCTGCCATCTGTCTCCCAACAGCTGTTCCAGTGGGTCCCCTCCCCCAACCTTCTCTGAGCCTTCGGGGTCCATGTGACCTGGCCATTTAGCCCATGATGTGCAAAAAAGTGCCGCTCAGAGGTAAAACAACCCAACCCGAATTTCCATTGCAGAAGACAAAGGATTTTTATCGTCTGTATTATTCAGTGGAACTCAATTTCAATAAGAATGAAAACAATGCCCTTCTTGAGCATGTGTGTCGATGACTACTACCCATCCTTCCTTCTCGTTCAATGGACAGGCGTCAAAGAATCGCTGGGCCGTGCCACTCACGATCTGCTGTGCGTCGAGCAGTATCTACAGCACCCACTTCCTCGCCTTATGTGAGAGTCATCATCATGCGGGGAGTCTCTGGCCGTCGTCACGCTTTCCGTGACACATCGCTGCGGCATACGATGCTCACAGTCTAATGGACACTTCCGCCGTCGGCCGTGGGCCCACTGGGCACGTCTGTTGGGCTGTCTTATTGTCCACTTCTTCACTGATATCCTTGGGGGTGGGAAAAGTCATTCATTGTGTGTGCCCAGCAGACAATGCTGATGTGCCGCATTGTATTACCGAGAACGCAATGGAAAAAGATCAAGAAGGAAAATTGTTGCTCTAGTAAATTTGATGCATACGTGTTGTCGAGTGAGACTCTCCCCTTCGTGGCAATTACATCGATTTATTTTTATATGCAGTCGGGTTGCGGAGTTGGGGGAAGAATGGGTCATATCGTCTAACACGTCGGATTCTCGCAATTCGATACTGGCAAAAACATCATTTTTTTTTGGAAACACCCTCTCAGTCAATCTCTCGCATGGCATTATAGTAGCTTGGATTGGATTGTTTTACCTCTGAGCGGCACTTTTTAGCACACCATGGGCTAAATGGCCAGGTCAAATGGACCCCGAAGGCTCAGAGAAGGTTGGGGGAGGGGACCCACTGGAACAGCTGTTGGGAGACAGATGGTAGCCTCCCGTTAAGGCCATCCAGCGTGTTCTTTAACGTGCACGTCTCTCCCGCACACGGGGACACGGCTTAACGTCCCATCCGACGGACGGTGGCCTTTCCAAGTCCATCGGTGTCCCCTACTGACCGTGGGCAGGGCGGAGAATTTTGCGGAGATAAATCTCAACGCTGACCCAGCTTGGACTCGAACCTGTGTACTACAGATTACGAGCCTGGCGCGCTACCGACTGAGCCACCCCGCTCCGCTGAATAGGATGTCGATTATTAAATAATATATTATTAAAGTTAAAAGTCAAAAGTCCCACAGTCAAAATAACGGAAATTCTCTAATATTTTTGATAAGGTAGTATAGGTATTTGATTAAAACTGAACATATCAAAAGTTCTAAGTTTGTGATTTATTTCTTAATGAAACAATATTTCTTTCTCAAAAACGATACTATTGCTTCGATTACTTATTCAAGAACACAATATTTCAACAAATATCAAAAGTTTCTTTTAGACTGCAGCAAGTTTCTTGTAAACTTGCTGCAGTCGCTCTAAAATCATTTTTAGAATCATCGGTGTTGAATACACCAGATCCAGATCCCAGCAAGATCTTCCTTCCCCCAACAAACAATTCTCTCGCCCAGCTCAGCTGCGGGATTTGCTTCCTGCTTACCCGGGGTAGTTATGATACTTCCTCTTGCGCGGAGAGAGCTCATTTGACGTCGATGCGACATTAACACACGAACAAGACTTTATGGAAGCCTGCTGTTCAAAAAGCCATCCCATTTACCTGCCTTGGGGGCCCCTGGGACAGCAGAGATGCAGACCTAATGATTCGCATCCGACGGTACACAAGAAGAGGGGGGATGTGAGGGGGGGAGGAAGAGGAATGGTGAGAGAGAAGTGGCTTGCTCACCCTCACCACACACACACTTTAATTTTCCCCACTCCGCAATAGGAGCTTATTTCTCACTGAAAGCAAACCAATGGCGGGTGATTCTGAACGGCGTAACTAGCAGCGGAAGGACACTTGATCAACCCTACTTTCACTACTTTTATGGTTGATAATAAAAAAAAAATAAATACTCCCTCAAGCAGCTGCTTGCCACAGAGGTCTGACAGGAGCCTGTCAGTTTATATGCCATAGTAGAAGGTCTGTGACACACAAACAGCCATGCCTTACCCTGGGCTCGAACCCAGGTCCCGTAAATCAGTAGCCAAGCGTGCTAACCACTCGGCCACGGAGGGAGACCCAAAATGTTATAGGTGAGACTGCGAGACAGCCGCCTTAATGCGCCACTTTTCAAAGTTCCATTATTTTCAAAAACAATGCAGTACTCACCAAAATTTTTTAGTGAGTCATTTAAATTAAACATTCAAAATGGACCCTTTTAGTTTTTGTCTGGTGGTGCCATTTAGGACTTACATTAAGTTTTTACAAAAAAAAAAACGATGGTAAGTGGTCGTTTTCCAAAAGTGCTTTCCGATATAAGTACTAAATAACAGATTGCAGTGGCTCCTCCTCATTAGGGGACAGGACCCACGAAAATTTCTCTAAGATACACTGAAATATTAATCACCGAAAGAAAATGAATAATAAAAATCATAATTTATAGGATTTTTATAGGTATCTTATAGGTATCTTGGTCTTATAGGTATCTTGGTATCTTATAGGTATCTTGGTTTATAGGTATCTTATAGGTATCTTGGTTTATAGGTATCTTATAGGTATCTTGGTCTTATAGGTATCTTGGTATCTTATAGGTATCTTGGTTTATAGGTATCTTATAGGTATCTTATAGTTATCTTATAGGTATAATTTATAGGTATCTTATAGTTATCTTATAGGTGTAATTTATAGGTATCTTGGCAGTTTAATTTCCATTCAGTACGAATTTACGGAAGTAATACACTTACTTGAATTTAGCAGGGTTGTCTATCAGTTGAAACTTTCTTACCTTGCCTTAATTAGAACATAGCAGGCAAGCTTCAATTGCCGCCAGAAATTTACACCATTTGCCATGCTGGTGTCAATTATTTGCCACACCACTTACAACAGCTTGCAAGTTAAGGAGTGGTTTTGCACCCTTTGGGTAAGTTTACCACGTTGTAAAAATATATGTAGCCAAATTATATTAGTTTACATAATGCGTATATTATCAGCTCAGTTAACATTAGTGAGAGTATTACTAAGCACTAAGAAATTATACAGTTACATTTTAGGTAATAGCTGCTAATGAAACCATCTTGTTGGCTGCTTATTAAAACGTTGATTGGAAAGAGAAAATGGTATTCGAGCAGCAATCAAACTGACTGTCGATAATCGGAATTCCTACAAGATCTAATCGGAATTTCTACAAGTCTGTAAAAATTTTCAAGTGAATATGCTATTCAATAAATAAACGCTGACTGGTAAACAAAGTAGTAGATGGGTATAAATATTTGAGTTAGTCATCTAATACTATATATATATACAGTAGGTGCACAAAAGAATAGATCTGACGTCATTTGTGGAATGTATGTATCCATTTTATTAAAAAAATAAATAAATACCCCCTCAAGCAGCTGCTTGCCACAGAGGTCTGACAGGAGCCTGTCAGTTTATATGCCATAGTAGAAGATCTGAGAGGATGGCAGGACCTCAGCAGAAAACAACACGAACATCAATGCCTTACCCGGGGCTCGAACCCAGGTCCCGTAGATCAGTAGCCAAGCTTGCTAACCATTCGGCCACAGTATACTATCGCAAAATTGTGTTATCTATAACAGCCTGAATTTTTTTCTTACCTAAAAAGTAGTAGTCGGTCAGATTTCTTCACATGTTTTAGTACTGATAATAATAATAATCTTTATTTTATTCCGCCAGTCGGTACAATATACATTTACGTAGCATAATTATCTAATAACAACTGATACATACATGAGAAAAATCGAGAAATGAAACAGCTGAAAAATATCAATTGTATCAGAAAAGGGAAATAACAAAAAAAAAAGGAGAGCATAATAAGCTGACGCCTATTTTTAGTTAATGCTCCCTAATCCCATGGCCGAGTGGTTAGCGCGCTTGGCTACTGATCTAAGGGACCTGGATTCGAGTCCCGGGTAAGGCATGGATGTATGTGTCGTTTTTCTGCTGAGGTCCTGCTGCCGTGTTGCATAAGATCGCAACAAAAGAGATTCATCCTCTCAGACCTTCTACTGTGGCATATAAACTGACAGGCTCCTGTCAGACCTCTGTGGCAAGCAGCTGCTTCAGGGGGGTATTTATTTATTACTTATTTATTTCCTTTAAAAAGCCGTCGCGTGGCCGAGTGGTTAGCGCGCTTGACTACTGATCTACGGGACCTGGGTTCGAGCCCCGGGTAAGGCATGGATGTTCGTGTTGTTTTCTGCTGAGGTCCTGCCATTCTCTCAGACCTTCTACTATGGCAAATAAACTGACAGGCTCCTGTCAGACTCTGTGGCAAGCAGCTGCTTGAGGGGGTATTTATTATTTATTTATTTCCTTTAAAGTTCAGTTATGACAACAGTAATGTATACAATTGTTAAAGATCAAATGGTTATGAGACATATTACACTGATACATAGGAGAAGGTTTCATTGCTTTGTAAGAAGAAACGTTCTACGTTTGATTTTAATATAATTTTAAAGATTTTGCATTTTTAACATCATCAGGAAATTCAGACCAAATTTTTACTGCATTATACTTGATAGATCTCTGCCCAATTGATGGGGCGGGGGTGGCTCAGTCGGTAGCGCGCCAGGCTCGTAATCTGTAGTTCCCAGGTTCGAGTCCCAGCTGGGTCAGCGTTGAGATTTATCTCCGCAGAATTCCCCGCCCTGCCCACGGTTAGTAGGGAACACCAATGGGCTTGGAAAGACCTCCGTCCGTCGGATGGGACGTTAAGCCGTGGCCCCGTGTGCGAGAGAGCCATACCCTATGCACGTTAAAGAACACGTTGGATGGCCTTGACGGGAGAGTACCATCTGTCTCCCAACAGCTGTTCCAGTGGGTCCCCTCCACCAACCTTCTCTGAGCCTTTGGGGTCCATGTGACCTGGCCATTTAGCCCATGGTGTGCAAAAAAGTGCCGCTCAGAGGTAAAACAACCCAACCCTGCCCAATTGACATATAGGTATACTCAGATTCTGTCTATCGGATTTATTTCTGAATACAATATACGAAACCAAACATTTTCATAGATATATTTTCTATTGTCCATTCATAGTTTACGTACATGATGATTTCTGATGTATTAAAATTATATGATTTAAAAACGTCTTAATTCTTTATAAGTTACTTTAACCAAAGTATTTTGGTTTATGGAGGGAAATGAATACTTATAAAAGGGGCGCCATTCTTGCCTCAAGAGCCAAAATGTATCGGCTCGATTCTGTAAATTACATATTTTTTTTTTCCTACAAAAAGAAAAATTAGCTGTAGCTGAAATATAATAACTTATTAACAAAAACATACAAAAAAAAATACCCCTTCAAGCAGCTGCTTGCCACAGAGGTCTGACAGGAGCCGGTCAGTTTATATGCCACAGTAGAAGATCTGAGAGGATGGCAGGACCTCAGCAGAAAACAACACGAACATCCATGCCTTACCCGGGGCTCGAACCCAGGTCCCGTAGATCAGTAGCCAAGCGCGCTAACCACTCGGCCACGGGACGGTAGAAGATCTAAGAGGATGGCAGGACCTCAGCAGAAAACAACACGAACATCCATGCCTTATCCGGGGCTCGAACCCAGGTCCCGTAGATCAGTAGCCAAGCGCGCTAACCACTCGGCTACGGGACGGTAGAAGATCTGAGAGGATGGCAGGACCTCAGCAGAAAACAACACGAACATCCATGCCATACCCGGGACTCGAACCCAGGTCCCGTAGATCAGTAGCAAAGCGCGCTAACCACTCTGCCACGGGACGGCATATACAAAATAGGTGTTACTAAATAATCGTGATTCTATCTCTTTGATTTTAGTATTGTATGAGTTTCATTTTGAATTCATGCCCAGAAGACCTAGGATCGTGGCATTCTGCCACCTATGCCACCTTATTGTGATACCACTGGAGAATCTATAAGTAAGATTCTAATGCAGCAACCAGAAGATGGGGCGCGTGTTTGCTATTATCAGAACGTGCCTGCAGCAGATGCAATGCGTGAATCGCCCAGGCGTGGCCAAACAAATAACATTACAGTAAAATCCACACGCGACACGACAAACTGATTTAATCCGTTTTCGTTTAGCGAAGGGCAAAATTCGTTCTGAAAATTGGTGTTTGATCTTGTCCAAGTGGAACGTGAATTGTTCATAAGGAAAAGTTACCTAAAGATGCAAAACTTGCGCAAAAAGATATTTGGAGACCATGACACTGTTGAAAAGAAGAAAGCAGTAGAGAAACGTAAAGGTTCTGAAGTCAGAGGCAAACTGGGTTGGGTTGTTTTACCTCTGAACGGCACTTTACTGCACACAATGTGTTAAATGACCAGGTCATAAGGACCTCGAAGTCTCGGAGAGGGTTGGGGGAGGGGATCCATCCAGTGTGTTTTTTAAAGTGCACAGGGTTAGGATCTCCCGTACACGGGACCGTCCAACGGACGGCGGCCTTTACAACCCATCAGTGCCCCCTACTGGGGGGCGGCTCAGTCGGTAGCGCGCCAGGCTCGTAATCTGTAGTTCCCAGGTTCGAGTCCCAGCTGGGTCAGCGTTGAGATTTATCTCCGCAAAATTCCCCGCCCTGCCCACGGTCAGTAGGGGACACCGATGGGCTTGGAAAGGCCGCCGTCCGTCGGATGGGACGTTAAGCCGTGGCCCCGTGTGCGGAAGAGCCATACCCTGTACACGTTAAAGAACACTCTGGATGGCCTCGACGGGAGGCTACCATCTGTCTCCCAACAGCTGTTCCAGTGGGTCCCCTCCCCCAACCTTCTCTGAGCCTTCGGGGTCCATGTGACCTGGCCATTTAGCCCATGGTGTGCAAAAAAGTGTCGCTCAGATGTAAAACAACCCAACCCATCCAACGGACGGCGGCCTTTACAACACCATCAGTGCCCCCTACTGACCGTGAAATGGCGGGGAGTTTTGTGGAGATAAATCTCAACGCTTTGGCTCGAACCTGGGAACTGCAGATTGCGGACAAGAGGGACAATCTGTACAATAAGGTATAAGAAAGTTGTGAACTTGAGTGCGACAGAGACAAGAACTATAGCCTTACTATAGCGTTTGAGGTCCCTAAGGGAGATAACAGCAGAAAATGTACCCATTTGGAAATTAATATGTCCCATAAGCCCGCACTTCCTTCAGAATCAGGGGCGGGGAGGCTCAGTCTGTAGCGCGCCAGGTTCGTAATCTTTAGTCCCCAGGTTCGAGTCCCAGCTGGGTCAGCGCTGAGATTTATCTCCGCAAAACTCCCAGCTTTGCCCACGGTACACGGAAGGCGTCCACAGAAAGGCCACAGTCCGTTGGATGGGACGTTAAGCCGTGGCCCGTGTGTGGGAGAGCCATACCCTGTGCACGTTAAAGAACACGCTGGATGGCCTTGACGGGAGGCTACCATCTGTCTCCCAACAGCTGTTCCAGTGGGTCCCCTCCCCCAACCTTCTCTGAGCCTTCGGGGTCCATGTGACCTGGCCATTTAGCCCATGTATGCAAAAAAAGTGCCGCTCAGTGGTAAAACAACCCAACGTTAAAGAACACGATGGATGTCCTTGACGGGAGGCTACCATCTGTCTCCCAACAGCTGTTCCAGTGGGTCCCCTCCCCCAACCTTCTCTGAACCTTCGGGGTCCATGTGACCTGGCCATTTAGCCCATGGTGTGCAAAAAAGTGCCGCTCAGAGGTAAAACAACCCAACGTTAAAGAACACGATGGATGTCCTTGACGGGAGGCTACCATCTGTCTCCCAACAGCTTTTCCAGTGGGTCTCCTCCCCCAACCTTCTCTGAGCCTTCGGGGTCCATGTGACCTGGCCATTTAGCCCATGGTGTGCAAAAAAGTGCCGCTCAGAGGTAAAACAACCCAACGTTAAAGAACACGATGGATGTCCTTGACGGGAGGCTACCATCTGTCTCCCAACAGCTGTTCCAGTGGGTCCCCTCCCCCAACCTTCTCTGAGCCTTCGGGGTCCATGTGACCTGGCCATTTAGCCCATGGTGTGCAAAAAAGTGCCGCTCAGAGGTAAAACAACCCAACGTTAAAGAACACGATGGATGTCCTTGACGGGAGGCTACCATCTGTCTCCCAACAACTGTTCCAGTGGGTCCCCTCCCCCAACCTTCTCTGAGCCTTCGGGGTCCATGTGACCTGGCCATTTAGCCCATGGTGTGCAAAAAAAGTGCCGCTCATAGGTAAAACAACCCAACCCAACCCTTCAGAATCAGCATCTCTTGGAAATCAAGCTGAATCACTACAGCAGATACCTGTGAATGATTCAGAATGATTTGCAGCATTCATTATTATCGTCATCGTCATCAGAGTAAATATTTTTCAGAAAACTCTCCCCCACTTACTGTTGCCATCTTTAGAGCGTATGTATGGTGTATAAAAGACACCGAGTATTTTTCGTGTTCAGTCATGTCCCCAGAAATGTCGACCATCCAGCATGTCAAGTAAATGTTAGGACATCGCCTGTAAGTCCACCTTCAAACGGTCATTCTTCAGGACAATCTTAGAAATATTTATGTCATGACTTGTCTCTGAATGTATAGCGAATCAAAGCATTTTCACTCTATGCTAAACGATCCCCTTTCTCTCCCCCCCCCATAATCTGTAGTTCCCAGGTTCGAGTCCCAGCTGAGTCAGCGTTGAGATTTATCTCCGCAAAATTCCCCGCCCTGCCCACGGTCAGTAGGGGACACCGATGGCCTTGGAAAGGCCGCCGTCCGTCGGATGGGACGTTAAGCCGTGGCTCCGTGTGCGGGAGAGCCATACCTTGTGCACGTTAAAGAACACGCTGGATGGCCTTGACGGGAGGCTACCATTTGTTTCCTAACAGCTGTTCCAGTGGGTCCCCTCCCCCAACCTTCTCTGAGCCTTCGGGGTCCATGTGACCTGGCCATTTAGCCCATGGTGTGCAAAAAAGTGCCGCTCAGAGGTAAAACAACCCGACCCTCTCCCCCCACCTTTATTCTTAATTGTTTTTCTACATCCGGGCCTGGATGTAAGCATACAGTCGCTCAAAAAAGTATCTTAACACTGTGGTTGATTACAGAATTCAGAAAAAAAAACTATTTTTTCTGAATTCTGTAATCAACCACGACGTTCGGATACTTTTTTGAGCGACTGTACAACAAAATTCGCACGATTTGCGATGAAGTTCTGCTTCATAATCTTACGAAGATTCAAATTTTTTTTTTTTTCGCTTTTTGTGTGACGTCACAAAAACAGAAAAATTCGGTTTTAATACTTCTCAACTGAAGGATTTTTATTTTGCTTGAGAGAGTAGAATCTTGCATGATAAATATTGATCGGATGGAACGATGGGAAAAAAAATTCTGGCGAAAAACTAGCTCGCAGATTTTATAAATTCTAAACTGTCCATTTTAAAAACACGTCAGCTTGCAAAAAAAAAAACAGTTCGCTAAGGATACAGCTGAGCTCCATTATGTAGTCACCTTGTGCTACACCCCAATTAAAGAGACATCGAACCCACCGCCTGTGTGTGTGTGTGAGCGTCATCCAGTCGAAATTCTTGTCTTCTAGCAGCCGTCACTTGACGACATCCATCATTTTGCTGCGATACGTAAAGTGATGGATGCAGTGAATATTGGCGTAAGTCGATTTTGATGCTGAAGTCGCTTCACATTCGATAGATGCAATCTCGACCCTGATTTGCCAACAAAACAGTTGCTCATGAATATAACGCGATGATCTTTCACTTTGGGTGGGCCTGTAAACGATATCCTCCTTTATTTGCACGTGTAATGAAAAGTTCATATGCATACTGACTGAGATTAGATGTATGTTTTCAAGGGAAGCAAGATACGAAAAGAGGCATATTGCACATCGGATTCTGTGGACGCCTTTTTCTCTAAGTCCAAAACTATTTATTACATTATAGTTCGATAAAAATGTTTTACACAGTTTAAAAGAAAAAACTGACAAATAGAAATAACGTTGGGTTGCTTTAATTCTGAGTGGCACTTATTTGCATACAATAGGCTAAATAGCTAGGTCACAAGAACCCCGAAGGCTCAGATTGGGTTTGGGTTGTTTTACCTCTGAGCGGCACTTTTTCGCACACCATGGCTAAATGGCCAGGTCACATGAACCCCGAAGGCTCAGAGAAGGTTGGGGGTAGGGGACCCACTGGAACAGCTGTTGGGAGACAGATGGTAGCCCTCCAATCAAGGGGGGCGGGGGTGGCTCAGTCGGTAGCGCGCCAGGCTCGTAATCTGTAGTTCCCAGGTTCGAGTCCCAGCTGGGTCAGCGTTGAGATTTATCTCCGCAAAATTCCCTGCCCTGCCCACGGTCAGTAGGGGACACCGATGGGCTTGGAAAGGCCGCCGTCCGTCGGATGGGACGTTAAGCCATGGCCCAGTGTGCGGGAGAGCCATACCTTGTGCACGTTAAAGAACACGCTGGGTGGCCTTGACGGGGGACTACCATCTGTCTCCAAACAGCTGTTCCAGTGGGTCCCCTCCCCCAACCTTCTCTGAGCCTTCGGGGTCCATGTGACCTGGCCATTTAGCCCATGGTGTGCGAAAAAGTGCCGCTCAGATGTGAAACAACCCAACCCTCCAATCAAGGCCATTGAGCGTGTTCTTTAACGTGCACAGGGTATGACTCTCTCCCATACGGTGGCACGGCTTAACGTCCCATCCAACGGACGGCGGCCTTTCCATAAAGGGGAATTGATGTGTAAACAATTTACACATTGCGCATGACAAAACTGTTCGAAAAGGATGAATATATGAAAGCGGATTGCGAATAATCACGAATAGTTTCCCGTTACTAGAGCTTAACACCCGGAAAAGAAAGCCGAACTGAAACGTAGAGCTGCGATGGAAATAACTTCTGCATTCTGGCAATTAGTGAAATTATATTAGAGGAGGGAATTACAATGCGCAGTTCATTGTGGCAATTCCTTCCTCGTTAACTATCATATTTTCTTACTTACACTTTAATTAATACTAGTTAGAGTTTTCGTTTTCAAACGCATTAAGGTTAAAACCAAGGCTGGCGGAAACCACGTAATTCTTTTAAAACTGCAATGGATCGTTGTAAAGTTTCAGTTTGAAAAATTACTCGTGAAACATTTGTCATATTTATCAGAGCAACTCGGGGCACTTTCTTTAAACAGATAATTAGATTCCTTGTTACCATTTATATATAAAAGTTGGCGCTTTGATGGAGCCTAAACTGCGTAGTGTGTTTCATATGCCTAGAAGGTTAAAATATGAATAAATATGAAACACTTTCTTCCCAGCTAAGCCCAGATCACTGGGTTGGGTTGTTTTACCTCTGAGCGGCACTTTTGTGCACACCATGGGCTAAATGGCCAGGTCACATGGACCCCGAAGGCTCAGAGAAGGTTGGGGGAGGGGACCCACTGGAACAGCTATTGGGAGACAGATGGTAGCCTCCCGTCAAGGCCATCCAGCGTGTTCTTTAACGTTGGGTTGTTTTACCTCTGAGCGGCACTTTTGTGTACACCATGGGCTAAATGGCCAGGTCACATGGACACCGAAGGCTCAGAGAAGGTTGGGGGAGGGGACCCACTGGAACAGCTGTTGGGAGACAGATGGTAGCCTCCCGTCAAGGCCATCCAGCGTGTTCTTTAACGTTGGGTTGTTTTTACCTCTGAGCGGCACTTTTTTGCACACCATGGGCTAAATGGCCAGGTCACATGGACCGCGAAGGCTCAGAGAAGGTTGGGGGAGGGGACCCACTGGAACAACTGTTGGGAGACAGATGGTATCCTCCCGTCAAGGCCATCCAGCGTGTTCTTTAACGTGCACAGGGTATGGCTTTCCCACATACGGGGCCACGGCTTAACGTCCCATCCGACGGACGGCGGCCTTTCCAAGCCCATCGGTGTCCCCTACTGACCGTGGGCAGGGCGGGGAATTTTGCGGAGATAAATCTCAACGCTGACCCCGCTGGGACTCGAACCTGGGAACTACAGATTACGAGCCTGGCTCGCTACCGACTGAGCCCTCCCCCCCGCCCCCGAGATCACTGGAAATATACAGTGGGAAAAGGGGGGGGAATTCCAAGCGAAAATGGTTGAGGCCAATAACGTACGAGAACGCCGTTCCAGAATAAAATAATTAATCTGATATAGATCAGTTCTTTCAAACAGGATTTCGCAGATATATTTTTAGCTTACGAATTGTGTAGTTTTATCTCTGAACGGTACGTTTTTTCACCTAACGGGCTAAATGGCCAGGTCACAAGAGCTCTGGGAAGGTTTGGAGAAGGGAATGCACTAGACAGTAGTTGGAAGCCTCCCGTCAAAGCCATCAGGCGTGTTCTTTAACGTTTACTGTGCATATGGGGTCACGGTTTGAAGTTTCATCCGAAGGACGGCGGCCTTTACAAGCCCACAATGGGGCGGGGGTGGCTCAGTCGGTATCGCGCCAGGCTCGTAATCTGTAGTTCCCAGGTTCGAGTCCCAGCTGGGTCAGCGTTGAGATTTATCTCCGCAAAATTCCCCGCCCTGCCCACGGTCAGTAGGGGACACCGATGGGCTTGGAAAGGCCGCCGTCCGTCGGATGTGACGTTAAGCCGTGGCCCCGTGTGGGGGGAGAGCCATACCATGTGCACGTTAAAGAACACGCTGGATGGCCTTGACGGGAGGCTACCATCTGTCTCCCAACAGCTGTTCCAGTGGGTCCCCTCCCCCAACCTTCTCTGAGCCTTCGGGGTCCATGTGGCCTGGCCATTTAGCCCATGGTGTGCAAAAAAGTGCCGCTCAGAGGTAAATCAACCCAACGTTAAAGAACACGCTGGATGGCCTTGACGGGAGGCTACCATCTGTCTCCCAACAGCTGTTCCAGTGGGTCCCCTCCCCCAACCTTCTCTGAGCCTTCAGGGTCCATGTGACCTGGCCATTTAGCCCATGGTGTGCAAAAAAGTGCCGCTCAGAGATAAAACAACCCAACCCAAGCCCCCAGTGAAACCCTCCCCTTAGTTTTTAGGGTAGATTTGTTATGTACTTTTAGCCATACTCAACCATACTCTCAATAATTCCGGACTCTTTTTCCAAGCGAAAGTTCGAAAAGGAAATGTTCTTCGCTGAAGGAAAAAAAAGTCTTCTAAGAATCCTTTTTAATTCTTTCATAGAGCTCCATGCATTAGGTAGTTTTCACTTCTAGGAAATTCCATCCTTTCGAAATTCCCCTCTCTCCCCTATGAGATTTACCGACGTTGATAGGCGCGACGTCTTACAACTGAGAGCGAGTGGCATTTACCTTTTTCTTTACTGGGGAATGTCTCCAAGAAATGATAACAAAAAAAAAAAAACCAATAAACGTAAGTAAAAGAAGAAGACAGGTTTATTAGTTCGAGGCTAGAGCAGCCAGAAGCCTAGGGCTCAGCACACATTCGCATTCGTTGCCGAAGAAAGTCCACACAACATTCGTAATGATGCACAGCTCTCTCTCTCTTCGAGGTAGAAGCAAGCGCAGACCTCTGTAATTAAAGCCTCAACCGCAACTGCAGCCTCCCCTAGATGAGTAAACTTAGTGGAAATGTATCAAGGATCATATTTGCATATGGGCCCAGCAAGAGAGAGCGAGAGATGGAAGAGAAATAGAGAGAGTGTAAGAGGAGAGAATAGGCAACATTAAGGAAGGTGTGCAGCGTAGCATGCGTGCTTTGGGCAGATGTAAAGCCAGTAGTTGTTGGATGTACATAGAGTGGTGAGCTATGCGAATGACCTCCGTTGGCAAGATAGGTCATCGGATGAGTAGTTTGTTTGGTGCTGTTAGGATTTATGTCTTAGTTAGGAAGTTACATTCGGTGCTTTTGGTGCCCACTTAGCGGTAGAAGTTAGTTGGGAAAATGTTGGAATAATGTTGAAGGATCTTGCCAAATATGCCATAATGTTCGAAACTGTGGGGAAGTCGCATAATTTGCATTAGTAAGCTTTCAACGTTATTATCAGAAACAGTTACCAGAGGAATTATTTAGGCAGAATCTGTGGTAAATATTCACGCTTCGTAATGTCCGCCTTTCATAATGAACATCCTTTCAAATGTACTTTGACCTCAGGGATCCACATTCCGATACATTTGTGTGTTATAATTCACCCCTGGGAATTATGGCAAATAGGCTATTAAATTTGGTTTATATATATATACATGATAAGGATTCTAAGGTTTTCCAAATTGGCAGTATGGACAGTATGTCAAATATATCAATAGCCTCTCATTATTCCACCAGTTGTTTGCATTGGGTTGTTTTACCTCTGAGCGGCACTATTTTGCACACCATGGGCTAATGGCCAGGTGCACCCCGAAGGCTCAGAGAAGGTTGGGGGAGGGGACCCACTGGAACAGCTGTTGGGAGACAGATGGTAGTCTCCCGTCAAGGCCATCCAGCGTGTTCTTTAACGTGCACAGGGTATGGCTCTCCTGCACACGGGGTCACGGCTTAACGTCCCATCCGACGGACGGCGGCCTTTCCAAGCCCATCGCTGTCCCATGCTGACCGTGGGCAGGGCGGGGAATTTTTGCGGAGATAAATCTCAACGCTGACCCAGCTGGGACTCGAACCTGGGAACTACAGATTACGAGCCTGGCGCGCTACCGACTGAGCCACCTCCGCCCCCTGGTGCTGGAGAGCTAAAAATTGGTGAAGATGACTATTTCAGGCAGGAGGACTCAGAAATAAGATGAGTTTTCAGAACCGATGTCTTATTCAAGGTCAAACAGAGATCGTAGTGACGATCCGGAAATCAAGAGGTATCGAAGGCACTGATTGATTTCCGGTAAGTAAATAATCCAAATTGTGCTTTTGTTTCCGTTGCTATGTTTAACTCATCTTATTACTCTATTCTTATCTTAGTCTTCATAATAAAGGCAACATTCTTGTCGTTTAATTTTTTGAATTGATGATTTTTAACAATTCTGTAGTTATTTACTTTTAGAAGTTGGGTTGTTTTACCTCTGAGTGGCACTTTTTTGCACACCATGGGCTAAATGGCCAGGTCACATGGACCCCAAAGGCTCAAACAAGGTTGGGGAAGGGGACCCACTGGAACAGCTGTTGGGAGACAGATGGTAGCCTCCCACCAAGGCCATCCAGTGTGATTCTTTAACGTGCACAGGTTACGGCTCTCCCGCACACGAGGTCATGGCTTAACGTCCCATCCGAATGACGGGGGCCTTTCCAAGCCCATCGGTGTCCCCTACTGACCTTGGGCAGGGCGGGGAATTGTGCGGAGATAAATCTCAACGCTGACCCAGCTGGGACTTGAACCTGGGAACTACAGATTACGAGCCTGGCGCGCACTTTAAGGAGTTAAAACAAGAAAGTTCACCGTTGCTATAAGTACAACCTCTTCACATCTAACAAATGTCTTTTTATTTGTATAATTACATGTTTTTCAATTTCTTTTATAAAAAATAATCTCATTTTGTTGTAATAGTTAAAAAAAAAATCCAACGGCGTTTGTTTGCATTTTTCTACCGAAAATAATTTTTAAGCAAATTATTTCTTGAACAATTTACCAACTATTTATTCTTGCGGAAATGAGAAATGTAATAATTTCGAGCCTAGAGTGACGTCATTTCTGACTTCCTTCATCAAGAGGGGGCGAACTTTTCTATTTCATTATGTCACCTAAAGTTTTGCGTAATTAGGTGAAAACTAATTTTACAAACTAACTTGATTAAACCGGACTTCGCTTGGTGTTTTCTCACCTCGCAAAAATCAATAGATTTTATATTAGGAACACCTGGCGTTGCTAGGCTTGTCGCCGTGGCTCCGAACGAAACACGCTCAATTCATGTTTTTAATATTTAAGAGAAAATAACTGGGAACCGCTGATGCTTGAGCTCGGAATAAAAGAGAACTGATTCTTCATAATCGAGAAAGGTAAACTCATTTACATTAATTTCAAAATGCTAAAGGATCTTCTGAATATTAATGATTCAAAGCAGTTTGCTTAATCGAAATTTGTGTAGTCCGAGTTGTAGTAAATTGTGCGACATATTTTAATTCGATCCCTGGAGTGCACCTTTCAAGGGATACAGAAGAATCCTTCTCTCAGGAACGCCTTCCAGTTCTTTCCATTTCCACATCATTACCAAAACACCTTCCCTCTGTTTTTCTATCTTATTTTGTTTTCCAAAAATGTCGCACTATTTCTTTCGTCGGCTTCGTAATTTTGTATTCTTCCGCTTGGACTGTTTCTTGATAAACAATTCTTGACACCACTTCCGAAATTCAAAGTACATTTTTCCTCCTCTTTCATCGTGCAGTGGCATAATGCACTTTTTGAAATAAATATTGTGGTCGTTTCCTTTTAATGAATGCCGTAATTTTTGTGGATGTGTGCGATTCGCAATTTATTTCTGAACTTTGCAGCTGATAAATTACTCGGTTTCGCTATCGCGTGCATCGCGAGCTCATTTCGTTACCTTGATTTCGGAATTCATATCACCCATTCCAGTTTGTTTCTCGTGCTAAGCCTTTATTCTCGCAGCTATTGGGTTGTTTGGGTTGTTTTACCTCTGAGCGGCACTTTTTTGCACACCATGGGCTAAATGGCCAGGTCACATGGACCCCGAAGGCTCAGAGAAGGTTGGGGGAGGGGACCCACTGGAACAGCTGTTGGGAGACAGATGGTAGTCTCCCGTCAAGACCATCCAGCGTGTTCTTTAACGTGCACAGGGTATGACTCTCCCGCACACGGGGCCACGGCTTAACGTCCCATCCGACGGACGGCGGCCTTTCCAAGCCCATCGGTGTCCACTACTGGCCGTGGGCAGGGCGGGTAGTTTTGCGGAGATAAATCTCAACACTGACCCAGCTGGGAGTCGAACCTGGGAACTACAGATTACGAGCCTGGCGTGCTACCGACTGAGCCATCCCCGCCCCCGCGCAGCTATTGGACCAAGCAAGATGTGCCCAATTATTTATTTTAATTCTTTTAAATATTTGTGTATTTAAAATTTCTTTTATCATATTTTATTCAGGTTTTACGAAACTATGTAGCGTGCCAGGCTCGTAATCTGCAGTTCCCAGGTTCGAGTCCCAGCGGTCAGCGTTGAGACTTATCTCCGCAAAACTTCTTGCCCTGTCCACGGTCAGTAGGGAACACCAATGGACTTGGAAATGCCGCCGTCCGTCGGATGGGACGTTAAGCCGTGGCCCCGTGTGTGGGAGAGCCATACCCTGTGCACATTAAAGAACACGCTGGATGGCCTTGACGGGAGGCTACCATCTGTCTCCCAACAGCTTTTCCAGTGGGACCCCTCCCCCAACCTTCTCTGAGCCTTCGGGGTCCATGTGACCTGGCCATTTAGCCCATGGTGTGCAAAAAAGTGCCGCTCAGAGGTAAAACAACCCAACCCAGTGATCTGGGCTTAGCTGGGAGTAAAGTGTTTCATATTTATTTCACTTTTTATTCTGCACACGCTCAATATTTTCGTGAGTGAGCTCACACGATCCAATGTGCTGTGAACATTAAACGCAACCGCTCCAGTTTGCTGTGAACGGTAACTGCACGGCATAATAGGTGTATCCAAATATTGGACAAAATCCCACTATTCCTGGGTAATCTCAATTGTAAGTATCCTAACCGTTGGATTGGTAGACGTGGCCTAACAGCATGGTCTGCACGCTATCCCGATTTGAATCAACTAGATTTCTTCCTATGGGGTAACTTTGAGGCTGATGTTAATACTACACCGGATCCTAACACACACGATCAGATCGGGGATGGTTGTCAAAGAATTCGAAACACTCTGGGACTTTTCGAACGTGTTTTACAGTCGATGAGATGGCGCTCCGAAGCACGTATTGCTGGTCAGGGGAGCCATTTCGAACACTTGCTCCGATATAGACATGAAATTGTCCTCATTGATCACTTACAGTGTGTTGTGATAACGGGAATAAAAACTAATTATCTTCACAGGCTTTCTTACTTACACTCTCGAAATGGGCTATAACTCGGAAGGGAGGCGTTTACGGCCCAATGTTCATGGAAACCTTTTTAATCACTCAAGTGTAGAAGAAGAGTTGGGTTGGGTTGTTTTACCTCTGAGCGGCACTTTTTTGCACACCATGGGCTAAATGGCCAGGTCACATGGACCCCGAAGGCTCAGAGAAGGTTGGGGGAGGGGACCTATGGAACAACTGTTGGGAGACAGATGGTAGCCTCCCGTCAAGGCCATCCAGCGTGTTCTTTAACGTGCACAAGGTATGGCTCTCCCGCACACGGGGCCACGGCTTAACGTCCCATCCGACGGACGGTGGCCTTTCCAAGCCCATCGGTGTCCCCTACTGACCGTGGGCAGGGCGGGGAATTTTGCGGAGATAAATCTCAACGCTGACACAGCTGGGATTCGAACCTGGGAACTACAGATTACGAGCCTGGCGCGCTACCGACTGAGCCACCCCCGCCCCCAAGTGTAGAAGAAGACGTTCCCAAAGTTTGACTAGACCTTTTGGAAACAATGTATATAAACACTTCGAGATGATAGTTCACAACAGATATTCAGAGGGGGGGGGGGGTTGATACTGGAAATTTTTGAAAGCAACAAAAATGACTTTTATTGAAAAATAAAAAGTAAATATCACGTCTGCTCGTTGTTTGTAAGCAATTCGAAAAGAGAGGCACTTAGATTGTGAGTCAATTTCAAAACAAGTGATTATTGTTGTGTTTATCAAAAAGAAAGTCAGATTTTTTTTTTCAGTTTTATTTCTTTCAGAATTTTTATTTTAGATTCTCATAGAATACTTTCATACTTGGTAGAGTTAAATATTATAAAATGCCATGAAATAATAATTATTTGTTTTTTTTATTAATATATGTATTTGGCACAAGATAATGATTTATCAGTGATAAAAATCTGCTTACATTTAAATTAGACTAATCTGATACACATCGTAGATATTTTTAACCAAGTTTTTGTCATGTTACGTTCAGAGATCAAAAGGAATTATCGTATTTAACACCTCTCACAGCCATTAAAATTAATTCTTGGAATGTTTTACCTCTGAGCGGCAAATCTTTGCACACAATGGTTGTTTTTGGGTTGTTTTACGTCTGAGCGGCACTTTTTTGCACACCATGGGCTAAATGGCCAGGCCACATGGACCCCGAAGGCTCAGAGAAGGTTGGGGGAGGGGACCCACTGGAACAGCTGTTGGGAGATAGATGGTAGCCTCCCGTCAAGGCCATCCAGCGTGTTCTTTAACGTGCACAGGGTATGGCTCTCCCGCACACGGGGCCACGGCTTAACGTCCCATCCGACGGACGGCGGCCTTTCCAAGCCCATCGGTGTCCCCTACTGACCGTGGGCAGGGCGGGGAATTTTGCGGAGATAAATCTCAACGCTGACCCAGCTGGGACTCGAACCTGGGAACTACAGATTACGAGACTGGCGCGCTACCGACTGAGCCTCCCCCGCCCCAGCACACAATGGACTAAATGTCCAGGTTGCAAGGACCCAAAAGTCTGAGAAAAGCTTTGGGAATAGCATCTAATAAACAGCTAATAGGAGACTGAAAGAAGTCTCCCATCAAGGCCATGCAGAGTGTTCTTTAACGTGCTCAGGATATGTCTTAACGTCCCATCCGATGAACGACGGACTGTCCATTGCAAGCAGAGTACAGTCGCTCAAAAAAGTATCCGAACACTCTGGTTGATTACAGAATTCAGAAAAAATATCTGGCAACGATTTTTTTTAGAAATTAGTGATCTGGCAACCTTCGTGTCATGTGATTACAGAATTCAGGAAAAATGTCTGGAGCGTGTACAGCAACTGTACACGCTCCAGTTACCGTTCACAGCAAACTGGAGCGTGTGCAGTTTGCTGTGAACGGTAACTGCACACGCTCAATATTTCCGTGAGTGAGCCCACACGATCTAGTATCAAAATAATATGACCACCTACAGTCGCTCAAAAAAAAAGTATCCTAACAATATGGTTGAATACAGAATTCATAAAAAAATATCTGGCAACGATTTTTTTAGAAATTAGTGATCTGGCAACCTTCGTGTCAGGTGATTACAGAATTCAGGAAAAATGTCTGGAGCGTGTACAGCAACTGCACACGCTCAATATTTCCGTGAGTGAGACCACACGATCTAGTATCAAAATAATATGACCACCTACAGTCGCTCAAAAAAGTATCCGAACACTATGGTTGATTACAGAATTCAGAAAAAATATCTGGCAACGATTTTTTTAGAAATTAGTGATCTGGCATCTTTCGAGTCACGTGACACAAAGGTTGCCAGATCACTAATTTCTAAAAAAAATCGTTGCCAAATATTTTTTCTGAATTCTGTAATCAGCCATAGTGTTCGGATATTTTTTGAGCGACTGTACAAGCCCAAAAAGGAGGGGGGGGGGGGAACTAAATGACACAATCGAGCTGGGAAAATTTAAATGGGGGACTATAACAATTTTTTCCTTCTTCCAAATATTTCTTGAAAAATGAGTGAAATGCCAAAGTTACTATTGTTTTGCCTCCATTACTCTTACTAACATTTTTGAAGGTGAAGTTCTATCAGGGCCTTGAATTCCGGCCCTGATAGAAGGTTTGCTTGCAACTTAGTTCGCTTTTAATACCAACATCACGAAAGCAACTGAGACAGGGAGATATTGCGTTTGACGAATTAGTGATTCTGTTAGATCAGACTAGGTAAATATTTTGTTTGACAGGCGGCATAAAATGCACCAAACTTTCGGCAAGTCAACTCTTTGAAGAACGTCATAAGGTAGGTGGGGATGTGTGGGTGAACAGGGTAGAGAGATTTCTATCAATTCGACATTTTAATACGTATAGATGAAATAGTTCTCTTAAAACTGTAATTAAAATATTTCATAAATATTAATTAAAATAATATTATATTCTATAATTAACACTAGTATCCTATATTTTAAAAATTCTAGGAATTTGTATGAAAGTAACTGTCTGTGGTGATTATTAATAGTTTGATATCTCGTAAAGTATTAGTAATGAGAGATGATTATTAACTTATAAACATCTACAGCAGGCATTTAATAGAAAAATGTGACTGGAATTGGATTTAGATTATCCAATCAACTTTAATTTAAAAGAAAGTGTGGGTTGGGTTGTTTTACCTCTGACGGCACTTTTCTGCACACCATGGGCTAAATGGCCAGGTCACATGGACCCCGAAGGCTCAGAGAAGGTTGGGGGAGGGGACCCACTGGAACAGCTGTTGGGAGACAGATGGTAGCCTCCCGTCAAGACCATCCAGCGTGTTCTTTAGCGTTGGATTGTTTTACCTCTGAGCGGCACTTTTTTGCACACCATGGGCTAAATGGCCAGGTCACAAGGACCCCGAAGGCTCAGAGAAGATTGGGGGAGGGGACCCACTGGAACAGCTGTTGGGAGACAGATGGTAGCCTCCCGTCAAGGCCATCCAACGTGTTCTTTAACCTGCACAGGGTATGGCTCTCCCGCACACGGGGTCACGGCTTAACGTCCCATCCGACGGACGGCGGCCTTTCCAAGCCCATCGGTGTCCCCTACTGACCGTGGGCAGGGCGGGGAATTTTGCGGAGATAAATCTCAACGCTGACCCAGCTGGGACTCGAACCTGGGAACTACAGATTACGAGCAAGAAAGTGTGATAATTCCTTTCTGTTTAACAACCAATTTACTACTTAGGTCACTCAATATATTTTGTCCCACATTTTCCTTCTTGGAGCGAAAGTTGGCTGGTAATCTTCATTTCCCAGATTCGAGTCCCACCTGTGTCAGTGTTCAGATTTATCTCTTGTAAACTCCCACACTGCCCAAGGTCAGAAAGGGAACACCAATGGGTTGGGTCTTTCTACCTCTGAGCGGCACTTTCTTTGCACACAATAGGCTAAATAGCCAAGTCACAAGAACCCCGAGGACTAAGAGAAGATTGGGGAAGGGGACCCACTGGACAGCTGTTAGAGACAGATGGTAGTCTCCCGTCAAAGCCATCCAGCATGTTCATTAACATGCACGGGGTATGAATTTTCCCGTACACGGAAACACGGCTTAACGTCCCATGAGACGGACGACTGCCTTTCCAAGCCTATCAGTGTCCATTACTGACCGAGGGCAGGACGGAGGTATTTTTAAGGAGATAACTCTCAACGCTGGTCCAGCTGAGACTCGAACCTGGGAACTGAAGAATACGAGCCATCCCAGGACACCGGTAGACTTGGAGAGATCGCCGTCTATCAGATGGGACGTAATGCCGTGATTCCATGTGCAGAAGAGTAATATCCTGTGCACATTAAAGAACACGCTGGATAGTCTTGATAGGATGCTGCTATCTGTCTCGTAACAGCTGTCTAGTGAATTCCCTTCCCTTAAAAAACGCTGAGCATTTAGGGTCCTTGTGACAGTTGGGTTGGGTTGTTTTACCTCTGAGCGGCACTTTTTTGCACACCATGGGCTAAATGGCCAGGTCACATGGACCCCGAAGTCTCAGAGAAGGTTGGGGGAGGGGACCCACTGGAACAGCTGTTGGGAGACAGATGGTAGCCTCCCGTCAAGGCCATCCAGCGTGTTCTTTAACGTGCACAGGGTATGTCTCTCCCGCACACGGAGCCACGGCTTAACGTCCCATCCGACGGACGGCGGTCTTTCCAAGCCCATCGGTGTCCCCTACCGACCGTGGGCAGGGCGGAGAACTTTTGCGGAGATAAATCTCAACGCTGACCCAGCTGGGACTCGAACCCGGGAACTACAGATTACGAGCCTGGCGCGCTACCGACTGAGCCACCCCCGCCCCCCTTGTGACAGTAAATTATGCGCCAAAAACAATGCCACTCAAAATTTAAACCACCCATCTCATAGCAAAGTTATTTACCTATTGACGCTGAAATTTATTACCGTCGAATTTTTCCCAATTACGCCTAACTCCTTTGTAAAACAACATTCGATACAACATAAAGATTTTTATTTTTTCTGAAATGTCTTGAAAAGAAGTAAAGAATTTTTCAAAATGCGTCCCTGATAACTTTCCTCTGTCAAACTCGCTTTTCCTTTACCTATTTTTATGTCGTGAATTGCAGTCTTAAAACGACAAGTCTTCGTTTCATTCAAGTGATAGACATCTCGTAGATCATCGCCATCCCCGACTGACGCATCACATAACTTCCAATCTCCAGCCTGATGCTGATCGATGTCTACTCTCCAGTCTCCTCTTCGTCTTTGTCCACAACACGATGTTGTCGAGATGGAGAAAAATTCTCCAGCCATTCATTCATCCACTACTTGCGTTGAAAGAAAGGAACTTCCGTCAGTTCTGCATATTTGACACTTTTTCCGTCAGGGATGATTTTGCAGCTCTACCCATCTTCTGCAAACATTCCCAAACGAATTTATTAATTACTACTTTCCCCCCGGTTCCTCCCCATTTCCCAAATGAATTTATCCACTTTTACTTTTGTCCTCTTCATCTCCCATTACTAAACAAAATTTATCCACTTTTACTTTTATCCGCTTCCTCTTCCATTCGCAAACAAAATTTATCCACTTTTACTTCTACCCGCATCATTCCCCATTCCCAAGGGGCGGGGGTGGCTCAGTCGGTAGCGCGCCAGGCTCGTAATCTGTAGTTCCCAGGTTCGAGTCATCGCTGGGTCAGCGTTGAGATTTATCTCCGCAAAATTCCCCGCCCTGAACACGGTCATTAGGGGACACTGATGGGCTTGGAAAGGCCTCCGTCCGTCGGATGGGACGTTAAGCCGTGGCCCCGTGTGCGGGAGAGACATACCCTGTGCACGTTAAAGAACACGCTGGATGGCCTTGACGGGAAGCTACCATATGTCTCCCAACAGCTGTTCCAGTGGGTTCCCTCCCCCAACCTTCTCTGAGCCTTCGGGGTCCATGTGACCTGGCCATTTAGCCCATGGTGTGCAAAAAAGTGCCGCTCAGAGGTAAAACAACCCAACCCATCCCCATTCCCAAAAGAATTTATTAATTTTTTTTCTGCTTCAATTCCCATTCTCAAAAAAATTCATTAACTTCTACTTCTGCTTGCTCCCTCTTCCATTCATAAACAACATTCATTAACCTCTACTTTTTGTCGATTCCTCTTCCATTCATAACCAAAATTTATTAACCTTTTTTTTTCCAGTTTCTTCTGCCATTCCTGAAAAGGATTTGTACCTTTTACTTTTACCCGCTTCCTCTTCCACTGCTGAACAAAATTTACTATTTTGTTTCTCCAACTTCCTCCCCCATTACCAAACAAATTTATTAATTGCTACTTTTGTTAGCTTCCTCTATCATTCTCAAGCGAAGTTTATTAACTGAATGTATAAGTTTGTTGGGCTGGGTTGTTCGCCTCTGAGCTGAAGATCTTAGAATATTCACTTTATTTACTAAAGCTTCATTTGATCTATGCGATGTTAAATAGTGATTGGTAAAAAAGTGCCAACTGATGACAAAATAAATTTTAGATATTCATACACCGATAATGTGAACGTGATATTTAAAATGAACTCATGACATGCAAATGAAGCACTCTAACAGAAAATATTGCAGTTATCGATTTCGTCCTCTCTATTAGGCTTTTTTCTTGACATACAGAAATTGATCGGTTCGTTTATAAAATACGTTAATTTTAAAGTTCTAGCACGCTTGGCTACTGATCTAAGGGACCTGGGTTCGAGCCCCGGATTAGGCATGGATGTGTGTGTCGTTTTTCTGCTGAGGTCCTGCCATCCTCTCAGATCTCCTACTGTCATATAAACTGACAGTCTCCTGTCAGACCTCTGTGGCAAGCAGCTGCTTGAGGGGGAATTTATTTTTTATTATATCGTGGCCGAGTGGTTAGCACGCTTAGCGACTGATCTAAGGGACCTGGGTTCGAGTCCCGGATTAGGCATGGATGTGTGTGTCGTTTTTCTGCTGAGGTCCTGCCATCCTCTCAGATCTCCTACTGTGGCATATAAACTGACAGGCTCCTCTGTCAGACCTCTGTGGCAAGCAGCTGCTTGAGCGGGTATTTATTATTATTATATTTTATCAGAATTTTAAAATTCACATAATTATTCAGTTGGGTTGGGTTGTTTTACCTCTGAGCGGCACTTTTTTGCACACCATGGGCTAAATGGCCAGGTTACATGGACCCCGAAGGCTCAGAGAAGTTTGGGGGAGGGGACCCACTGGAACAGCTGTTGGGAGACAGATGGTAGCCCCCCGTCAAGGCCATCCAGCGTGTTCTTTAACGTGCACAGGGTATGTCTCTCCCGCACACGGGACCACGGTTTAACGTCCCATCCGACGGACGGCGGCCTTTCCAAGCCCATCGGTGTCCCCTACTGACCGTGGGCATGGCGGAGAATTTTGCGGAGATAAATCTCAACGCTGACCCAGCTGGGACTCGAACCTGGTAACTACAGATTACGAGCCTGGCGCTCTACCGACTGAGCCACCCCCGCCCCTAATCTATCAGTTAAACCATCAATTTTTTGCATTTGTTATGTGAATTTTAAAGTTCTACTCAATAGAACTTTTATTTTTCGAAAAGAACTATTTTTATATATTGAGTGATATATTTCACTGAGATATTTCTGTATCACTTGAATTTATCACCTTTTACCTTTTCAAATTGATTTTAAAAATTTATCACTTTTTTCGACCACTTCTTCTCCCACTCCAAACGAATAGATTAAAATTTTCCCTCTTCGTCCCAATTTATTCCCATTTCCCATTTAATTGCCACTTTCCAAATAAACGTTCTCGCCAGTGCAAAAAATCTTCGCAATTCGTGTTCTGCAGGAGTGAAATTTTACCCTTCAATACTGCTTCAAATGTTCTGCTCGGCTTTTGGTTAAATTTCAATATTATGGGATGACTATGTTAAACAGAATCTGATTTGATTTAGCTTTCAGTATTCGAAATGACACTACTGATGCTCACGACAGACTTGTCTGAGAACTGAATTATGGAAACTTATATTACAGGTGTCAGGTAGATGAATAGTCTAAGAAAACGAATTTCTGACAGTGTCAAATCTTATTTGAATAAGTTTTGGAACTGAATTATGAAACGTTATTTTACAAGTGTGAGGCAGAGGAATATATCAAGGATATGGAAAGCTGAATGTGTCAAACCTTATTGGAATTGGCTTTCAATATCCAAAAATGACACTGGTGTTGCTCGTGGCAGACCTGACTGGAAAACTTAATTATTAAGTGTTATTTTACAAATGAGATGTAGAGGGATAGATCAAGGATTGGATTGTTTTACCTCTGAGCGGCACGTTTTTGCACACCATGCTAAATAGTCAGGTCACATGGACCCCGAAGGCTCAGAGAAGGTTGGGGGAGGGGACCCACTGGAACAGCTGTTGGGAGACAGATGGCAGCCTCCCGTCAAGGCCATCCAGCGTGTTCTTTAACGTGCACAGGGTATGGCTCTCTCGCACACGGTGCCACGGCTTAACGTCCCATCCGACGGACGGCGGCCTTTCCAAGCCCATTGGTGTCCCCTGCTGACCGTGGACAGGGCGGGGAATTTTGCGGAGATACATGTCAACGCTGACCCAGCTGGGACTCGAACCTGGGAACTGCAGATTACGAGCCTGGCGCGCTACCGACTGAGCCACCCCCGCCCCATAGATCAAGGATAAGGAGGGTTGAATGTAGCAAATACAACCTTATTCAAATTAGTTTCTAATATCCAAAATGACACTGATGTTGCTAAAGACATATATGTCTTTGTAGAACTGAATTACGAAACGTTATTTTGCAAGTGTTAGGTAGAGGAATAGACCAAGGATAAGGAGAGCTGAATGTGTCAAACCTTATTCGAATTAGCTTTCAATATGCAAAATGACACTGGTTTGTTCGTGGCAGACGTGTGTGTGGAAAAGTAAATTGCTGAATGAGGTGTGACCTTCGTATCCTTTGTCGTATGTAATGTTATAAATAGGAATCATAACATGTTTTGCGGAAAATGTACTTATACAAACATTTGCTTTACTAATTACGTGATGAGAAATGATTTCCTACTATACATTAAACGTTTTGTGTAGGAGCAATTACAAAGCTGAATAAACATTCGTGAAACGTAGAGCAAACTTTGTCATTAACTCGTCTCGTTCATTTAAACAGCTTAACGCCAGTCTCCAGCTTATTGCCGGGAGCGATGCTATACTAAAGTACTGAGAGAGGCGCTGGCATATTTTTATGCAAGTAGTGAATTCAGCTCCGTTCAGGAAGTGGCTCATATTTTTATTCTTGTCATTTTTTAGCCGCTGAAAATTAAGTGCCATAACAACCCGTTTGCAGTTGGATTTCTTCCAAGAGATCTTTGCATGACCTCATTATCTAGAGACATTTTTGCGTCCTTTGGTAAGCTTCGTTTTACATTTTGAAAGTCTATATATAAGCTCAGTCGGTAGTGCGCCAGTCTCTTAACGTCACTAGGGTTCGGTTCCTTTACCTCTGAGCTAGGTCACAAAGACCCCAAGGGTTCAGAGAAGGTTGGAGGAAAGGGGTTCCACTGGTTGTTCGCAGACGATGATAGCCTTCCATTAAGGTCATCCAGCGAGTTCATTAACGTACAAAGACTATGGCTCTTCTGCAAACACGGGGACACGGCTTAAGGCCCCATCTGACAGACGGTGGCCTTTTCAAGTCCATCGATGCCCACTCTTTGACCAAGGGCAGAGTAGGTTTCTCGGAGATAAATTTCAAAGCTGTCCAGGTGAGTTGTTGTTTTGGGTTGTTTTACCTCTGAGCGGCACTTTTTTGCACACCATGGGCTAAATGGCCAGGTCACATTGACCCCGAAGGCTCAGAGAAGGTTGTGGGAGGGGACCCACTGGAACAGCTGTTGGGAGACAGATGGTAGCCTCCCGTCAAGGCCATCCAGCGTGTTCTTTAACGTGCACAGGGTATGTCTCTCCCGCACACGGGGCCACGGCTTAACGTCCCATCCGACGGACAGCGGCTTTTCTAAGCCCATCGGTGTCTCCTACTGACCGTGGGCAGGGCGGGGAATTTTGCGGAGATAAATCTCAACGCTGACCCAGCTGGGACTCGAACCTAGCAACTACAGATTACGAGCCTGGCGCGCTACCTACTGAGCCACCCCCGCCCCATCCAGGTGAGACTCAAACATGGGAACAACATAGCACTAATTGAGAAGTGCAAAAAGGAGCAATGTGAGTATTTAACAGAACAGAAATCAATATTTGACATGATTCAGTCGTGTTTAAAAACTTAAAGAAATCCGTCGCAGTTAAAGAACATAAATTGGCAGGTGCTTGGGAAGATGACAGAAGTCGAGTTTTTTTCAATAGTCAAAAACGAAGACTTTGGGACGTAGGAAAAAGATTTTGTGTATGGTACTTTTGAATGTAAAGGAAACTCGTTGAAGTTTGAATAAAAGCAAACGGTAAAGTGTTATTTATCGAGCATGATGATTTGTCATTCTGAATTCTTTTCATGTCCCTGGAGGAAGAGGTTATGGGTAATTGCTTCTTATACTCATATGAAGATGACGAGGGCAGAATTTTCTTCTTCTCGCTAATTGTCGATGCAATACAAAATTCGTGACATTAAAGAGGTTGAAAGGAAAGCTAAAGAAGAACTAAATTTATCAAAATACCAATTTAAGATTAGAAGTGGATGCCAAAGCGAATAAAGGATCCTTGTTGCCCTTGTGCAACGTCGACTTTTAGTAACATATGTTTTAATTCCTCCGTATTGAATATTCAAAATTAATTGAATCAGACATCACATTACGATTTCTTTGCACTTGCAGCCACCTTCGCTAGAAAATATACGAGTGCACCTTTTATACAAACTTTATTCACTTTAAATCACTCCAAGATTAAAATAACCACAAAACTTCATCATATGCATGGAAATGTAAAAAAAAGAAAAAAAAAAAAAAACGGGGGGGTTAAGAAGACGAAAAGCGAAAAAAAAACTTCTCTTTTTGAAATGAAGTCCGTTTAATGCATTCCTTTCTTTATTGCATATTTTTGCTTTGACTGACATGTATGCAATTAAGCCAAAGGAGCTCTCTTCCCCCATTCTCCCGGGCTTCCAAGTAATAGAACAGTTGAATCTTAATGATTTTTCGAGAAAAATATGATCGTCATCTTGTGCCAACCCACCACTCAGAATCAGTTGGTTATTCCTTGCTGCATTCTCCTTGGTCTTCACGACTACATTAAAATGCGATTCAGTGCGGAGCTAGTGTATAATTAGCCAAATCCTTCAGCTCCAGACGCCGATCAATGTTGCTGCGGAGAGAATCGTGACAGCGGCCGACCAGTCTCCTATAATCCCAGCGTGCTCCTCAGCATCCCAGCAGCGGCTTGTGTAGCAGAAACAGAGCGTTCTCTCCCGATGGCATCTCCTCCCCCCCCCCTCCCTCCACACCGTCTCCCTCCCACTAATATGTGCTTGGATGATACCATTCTTGTCGGATAGGGGTAGTAATGACCCTGTAAGTATCCCCGACTCTGCTTTTACATCAGAGATGCTTCTTAGCATCGTCTTCTAAGAGAATGGTTGCTTTTTGGGATTTGAGATGGGTCTCTTGTGCATCAATTGGAAATGAGAACGAAATCAAGAGGAAAAAACATAAACTCTTTCAATGGGGAAATATTCAGAAAGAAATAATGTATTAGTTTAGAAGTTCTGAGCAATTTTGCGAGTTACAATAAGAAATTTTGCAATAACTTAGATTTACTCACTAACTTAAAATAATGGTGACGTCTTAAAAATTTTCGATTCTCCCGATGAGCGATTTGGAGGGTAAATATAAAATTCTCATTCACTAGATGTAGAATTTATTTTATCCCAATCTGTTATCCTTTCCAGCATTTCGTTTATCTCTGAGCAGCACATTTGTATGCACATTGGGGACCGGGAAGGTTAACGTTCACAGGGTAAGGCTTGGCTTTCCATCCGACGGACAGCGGCCTTCCCATGCCCAGAAGTGCCCTGTTCTGACCGAGGGCAGCAGGGTGCAGATTTAGCGGGGATAAATCTCAACGCGGTACAGGTGGGAATCGAACCTGAACACTGCAAATTTCCTGCAAACCGTTCAGTTTACAGTCGTTCAAAAAAGTATCCGAACACTACGGTTGATTACAAAATTCAGAAAAAATATTTGGCAACGATTTTTTTAGAAATTAGTGATCTGGCAACCTTGTGACACGAAGGTTGCCAGATCACTAATTTCTAAAAAAATCGTTGCCAGATATTTTTTCTGAATCAACCGTAGTGTTCGGATACTTTTTTGAGCGACTGTAGGTGGTCATATTATTTTGATACTAGATCGTGTGGGCTCACTCACGGAAATATTGAGCGTGTGCAGTTACCGTTCACAGCAAACTGGAGAGTGTGCAGTAACTGCACACGCTCCAGTTTGCTGTGAACGGTAACTGGAGCGTGTACAGTTGCTGTACACGCTTCAGATATTTTTTCTGAATTCTGTAATCAACCACAGTGTTCGGATACTTTTTTGAGCGACTGTACACTCTCAAAATGTGCTGTCACTCGGAGGGGAAACGTTTCTGACTAAATGCTCATAGGAACTTTTTTCATCACTATGAGTAGCGGCGGGGGGTGCTCAATCGGTAGCGCGCCAGGCTCTTAATCTACAGTTTCCAGGTTCTAATTCCCGCTGGGTCAGCGTTGAGATTTATGTGTAAGTCTAGTTCACTCAGTAGGTTCCCTGCCCACAGTCAGTAAAGGATACCGATGGGTTTGGAAAGGCTGCAGTTCATCTGATGGGACGTTAAGCCGTGTTCCGTGTGCAGGAGAGTCATAACCCTGTGCACGTTAAAAAAATACACTAGATGGCCTTGACGGGAGACTACCATCTGTCTCCCAACTGCTGTTCCAGAGGGTCCCCGCCCTCAACCTTCTCTGAGCCATCGCGATCCTTATGACCTGGCCATTTAACCCACTGTGTGGAAAAAAGTGCCGCTCAGACGTAAAACGACCCATCACTATGAGTCAGTAGAACACGTTTTCAAAGTTTGACTAGACCTTCTTCGAAACGCCCTCTATAGCTTATTAACTAAAACCGGAATATTTGGGGCGGGGGTGGCTCAGTCGGTAGCGCGCCAGGCTCGTAATCTGTAGTTCCCAGGTTCGAGTCCCAGCTGGGTCAGCGTTGAGATTTATCTCCGCAAAATTCCCCGCCCTGCCCACGGTCAGTAGGGGACACCGATGGGCTTGGAAAGGTCGCCGTCCGTCGGATGGGACGTTAAGCCGTGGTCCCGTATGCGGGAGAGCCATATACCCTGTGCACGTTAAAGAACACGCTGGATGGCCTTGACGGGAGGCTACCATCTGTCTCCCAAGAGCTGTTCCAGTGGGTCCCCTCCCCCAACCTTCTCTGAGCCTTCGGGGTCCATGTGACCCGGCCATTTAGCCCATGGCGTGCAAAAAAGTGCCGCTCAGAGGTAAAACAACCCAACGTTAAAGAACACGCTGGATGGCCTTGACGGGAGGCTACCATCTGTCTCCCAACAGCTGTTCCAGTGGGTCCCCTCCCCCAACCTTCTCTGAGCCTTCGGGGTCCATGTGACCTGGCCATTTAGCCCATGGTGTGCAAAAAAGTGCCGCTCAGAGGTAAAACAACCCAACCCGGAATATTTCTAAAGCACTCTTATACTGCACTTCGCAGAAGAAATAGAAAGCTGAAACAAAACAAAATTAGCAACTAAAGCGATTCCTCTTAAGAATAAAAGAAACTGAATAATCAGACCTGCATTTGTGTTGAACATTCCAGAATTATTTTCCTAGTTAAAAAAAAAACAGTTAAACATTTGATTGACTGATAAATGCTCAATAAATGACTCCAGCCTATGAAAATTTAAATTTAAATCTTTATCTAACATTTACCACGAGATATATTTTGATTTTATTCTGTCAAGAGATTTTCAATTTAGTTTTCTGTGCATCATTAAATGCCAGTGTCTTTAAATTGCCTCTTTTGGAAGTTCATTAGTAATATCATTTCCCTGCTACTAAGCCGAAAGAGGATTAGAAATATAAAGGATTTGAATTGCACTTCTGATCTAAAAGTGTTTAATTCTGAATCAGTTTTAAGCTTGAGAATACTAATGAGCGAATGACTACGTCATTATTTTCCAAAAATGTAACATTAGTAACTCCGGTTTAATGAGCAGAAATTTAATCGCAATACTGTTAGGAATAAAAGCAGAGAGATTAATTCTGTTTGTTCTACAAATTACGTTAAATCTTGAAATGAAGAGAACGGCTGAAACAGGATTCAGTTATTTTACAGAGATCTATCTTCATCAACCTAATAGTTCAGACCCTGAATTTCCATTAATATATCTCTGGCAGATTCTGAACTATTGTTTCAACTCTTACATCATTTCTTTTTTAATTCCCACACATTTTGTTAAATGACCGGGTCCTAAGGGGCGGGGAGCGGGGGTGGCTCAGTCGGTAGCGCGCCAGGCTCGTAATCTGTAGTTCCCAGGTTCGAGTCCCAGCTGGGTCAGCGTTGAGATTTATCTCCGCAAAATTCTCCGCCCTGCCCACGGTCAGTAGGGGACACCGATGGGCTTGGAAAGGCCGCCGTCCATCGGATGGGACGTTAAGCCGTGACCCCGTGTGCGGGAGAGCCATACTCTGTGCACGTTAAAGAACACGCTGGATGGCCTTGACGGGAGGCTACCATCTGTTTCCCAACAGCTGCTCCAGTGGGTCTCCTCCCCCAACATTATCTGAGTCTTCGGGGTCCATGTGACCTGGACATTTAGCCCATGGTGTGCAAAAAAGTGCCACTCAGAGGTAAAACAACCCAACCCAACCAACCCTAAGGAGCTGACTTGTGAACAAGCCCAGAGAGAGAGAGAGACACCTAGCGTTCAAGGACCCAAACATATATGCCATTATTAAATTATATGCAAATTTTAAAATAATATCAGTCGTTGTTTTTATTACATAATAAAAATTTCTTTTATTAAATAATAATACTAAATCTGATTTTTCCCAGCATCAGTTAAATATATTGTTATGAATTTAATGATGGGAACTTGAGCGTGGAGTTCAAAAATAATATTTAACAACAATAATTCTAAAATAATGTAATTTATTACAAAAGTATGAATGAAAACATTTATATAGACTAAATTCAACCAACACAAATCTTCATCGGTATAAAAATAACCTTCAGAAAAATATAATCCCTTTTTACAATTCCTGCAAATAGTTGTTTCTCTATGATTCTTATTATCTCTACTTAAAGCATAAAATAAGGCTTGTACAACACTAAATGAGTTATATCATCATATTTGTGAGCAAACCTTACCAATTCTTGTAAACAAACTAACGATAACTATGCATCAAACGATGAACTCTTCCTGCAGAAAAGTTGAGATCAGCTCTGCTTGTTCGACTAACATATAACCTCCTCAGCCACGTCTTTAAGTGTCCTAAGCATCCTTCTTTTTCTTACCAGGCTACTAACAGGATCAACACTAATAAACTTATTTAACCTCCCGCTAACACACCAAATAAAAGCATTTCTTCTTTATTGTATTGGATTGGATTGTTTTACCTCTGAGCGGCACTTTTTTGCACACCATGGGCTAAATGGCCAGGTCACATGGACCCCGAAGGCTCAGAGAAGGTTGCGGGAAGGGACCCACTGGAACAGCAGTTGGGAGACAGATGGTAGCCTCCCGTCAAGGCCATCCAGCGTGTTCTTTAACGTGCACAGGGTATGGCTCTCCCGCACACGGGGCCACGGCTTAACGTCCCATCCGACGGACGGCGGCCTTTCCAAGCCCATCGGTGTCCCCTACTGACCGTGGGCAGGGCGGGGAATTTTGCGGAGATAAATCTCAACGCTGGCCCAGCTGGGACTCGAACCTGGGAACTACGGATTACGAGCCTGGCACGCTACCGACTGAGACACTCCCGCCCCATTCTAGATGGAATACGTGGAAGAGAATGTTATAGATTTTTTTTTATCTATTTCTAAGTGTCGTACTTAATGTGTCGTAAAAAACCCGAAACAGTCATTGCGCAAATAAAATTAGTGAAAAAAATATAATAATATTAAAATCGCTAATTAGAGATCCACTCTGTTAATTATCCAATTAGTATATTAACCATTACGTTAAAATTATTTTCGTAACAGTTCCTACGTTTATTAATAAAGCTAAAGTAAACGCATTTTATTTTTCCACGTGCTTATAATTAAAAATACCTTTTCTCAAGCGAAATAAAAAATTATGTTGCAGCGTAACAATGTGAGTTTTGTTGCGCAAGATATTCTCGAGCTCTTCACAATGAAATACACGTGGTTACTTAATTACGATGGGAGCTCTGTTGACGCAAGAGAAGAGCTGAAAAAAAAAACCAACTCTTTTAATGTTTTTCAGACAACGCTAAAAATCCTTGCAAGTGTGGCTTCATCTCAGAGAAAAATTAAGTCTCCTCGTTTCTTATCCCTTTTGGGGTTACACTTCTTCACTAATTCTGTTACTTTTTCCCGCGTTTTTCTTGTCGCTTCTGCCGACCATCAGGCTCCCTCGCCTCATCACTTACATCTAACCACTTGTCACTTGGGGTTAGCTACACGATGTTCTCTCTCGATCCGTTTCTTTCGCTCTTCTCGCCTTTTAAAATGATGCAATTAGTTCTCTTTAGAAACGATCAACTTACCAAGAATGTAGAGAAGTACAAGTACTGTGCTGTTTGGGGCGGGGGTGGCTCAGTCGGTAGCGCGCCAGGATCGTAATCTGCAGTTCCCAGGTTCGAGTCCCAGCTGGGTCAGCGTTGAGATTTATATCCGCAAAATTCCCCGCTCTGCCCACGGTCAGTAGGGGACACCGATGGGCTTGGAAAGGCCGCCGTCCGTCGGATGGGACGTTAAGCCGTGGTGCCGTGTGCGGGAGAGCCATACCCTGTGCACGTTAAAGAACACGCTGGATGGCCTTGATGGGAAGCTACCATCTGTCTCCCAACAGCTGTTCCAGTGGGTCCCCTCCCCCAACCTTCTCTGAGCCTTCGGGGTCCATGTGACCTGGCCATTTAGCCCATGGTGTGCAAAAAAGTGCCGCTCAGAGGTAAAACAACCCAACGCAACTGTGCTGCTTTGGCGAATTATTTATCTTGCTCTTAAAAAGCAGACTTTTACTAAGTTCGTTGTTTTTTACCTCTGAACGTCACTTTTTTTTGGGGTTGGGTTGTTTTACTTCTGAGCGGCACTTTTTTTGCACACAATGGGCGAAATGGCCGATTACAAAGACCCCGAAGGTTCGGAGAAGGTTGGAGGAGGGAACCCACTGGAATAGCTGTTGGGAGACAGATGGTAGCCTCCCGTCAAGGCCATCCAGCGTGTCTTTAACGTGCACAGGGTATGGCTCTCCCGCACAAGAGGCCACGGTTTAACGTCCCATTCGACGGACGGCGGCAAATCCAAACCCATCGGTGTCCCCTACTGACCGTGGGCAGGTCGGGGAGTTTTGCGGAGATAAATCTCAACGCTGACCCAGCTGGGACTCGAACCCCCCCCCCCCTCCCCCCAATAGGGGACCACCTTGTCGTGGTGGGGGGGCCTAGGGTCCAGCAACACGGTCGAAGGCTGTGCCGACCGGATTGGGTCCCCGGTTGGACATAGCTAAGACCAACCGAGGTCGACGATGCCGCTGACCGGTTGGACGGTGACGGTGTCCGAGACCTCACCTCTCAGGTGCTCTGGGTGAGCAGTTCGAGGGCTCTTCTGAAAAGATTTGTGCCCCAGTAGGTCGAGCCCTCACCAAAGTCTGGACCTTACTAAGAGTCTCCACCCCGAATGCCGAGCGAACTTGGATCTATATATCCTTGTTCATGGCTAACCAGGGGCGGGGGTGGCTCAGTCGGTAGCGCGCCAGGCTCGTAATCTGTAGTTCCCAGGTTCGAGTCCCAGCTGGGTCAGCGTTGAGATTTATCTCCGCAAAATTCCCCGCCCTGCCCACGGTCAGTAGGGGACACTGATGGGCTTGGAAAGGCCGCCGTCCGTTGGTGGGACGTTAAGCCGTGGCCCCGTGTGCGGGAGAGCCATACCCTGTGCACGTTAAAGAACACGCTGGATGGCCTTGACGGGAGGCTACCATCTGTCTCCCAACAGCTGTTCCAGTGGTTCCCCTCCCCCAACCTTCTCTGAGCCTACGGGGTCCATGTGACCTGGCCATTTAGCCCATGGTGTGCAAAAAAGTGCCGCTCAGAGGTAAAACAACCCAAACAACCTATGGCTAACCGGGGAACAGATTAAAGTTAGGTTTCTTCCGGTGGTTAGCTTTCCTTCTCTAGGACTGCTGCCATGTGAGGCCGGGTTGAGGTGCGTCTATATGGCGTATTCCTTGCCCCCGGCTCTAGATAGCACGGCTTTTCATAACTGGTAGTGTCGTATAGGCGGAATCGAGAATTGCCGTGGTTGCATAAGATCGCAACACAAGAGAGGTGGGACTCGAACCTGGGAACTACAGATTACGAGCCTGGCGCACTACCGACTGAGCCACCCCCGCCCCCTCCCAGGAAGGAATAGATTGGGTTGTTTTACCTCTGAGCGGCACTTTTTTGCACACCATGGGCTAAATGGCCAGGTCACATGGACCCCGAATACTCAGAGAAGGTTGGGAGAGGGGACCCACTGGAACAGCTGTTGGGAGACAGATGGTAGCCTCCCGTCAAGGCCATCCAGCGTGTTCTTTAACGTTGGGTTGTTTTACCTCTGAGCGGCACTTTTTTGCACACCATGGTCTAAATGGCCAGGTCACATGGACCCCGAAGGCTCAGAGAAGGTTGGGGAAGGGGACCCACTGGAACAGCTGCTGGGAGACAGATGGTAGCCTCCCGTCAAGGCCATCCAGCGTGTTCTTTAACGTTGGGTTGTTTTACCTCTGAGCGGCACTTTTTTGCACACCATGGTCTAAATGGCCAGGTCACATGGACCCCGAAGGCTCAGAGAAGGTTGGGGAAGGGGACCCACTGGAACAGCTGTTGGGAGACAGATGGTAGCCTCCCGTCAAGGCCATCCAGCGTGTTCTTTAACGTGCACAGGGTATGGCTCTCCCGCACACGGGGCCACGGCTTAACGTCCCATCCGACGGACGGCGGCCTTTCCAAGCCCATCGGTGTCCCCTACTGACCGCGGGCAGGGCGGGGATTTTTGCGGAGATAAATCTCAACACTGACCCAGCTGGGACTCGAACCTGGGAACTACAGATTACGAGCCTGGCCCGCTACTGACTGAGACACCTCCGCCCCAGGAAGGAATAGAACTTAGCTGAATGTTCTAATAAAGAGTTCAGAGCGCTTAAAACCTTCAGAATCGGGAGGAAAAATCAAATGAAAATAACCTATAGTCAAGTATCACAAAATTCCATTCGTCATTTGTCTAAAAATTGAAACCCGCAGCCTTGAAGTACGGTTCCTTTAAATAATTTTTATTTTTCGCACTATATCCTTCTATAAATTTCTCTGCATTTCCTAGTAGCACGCATAGCACGAGCAAAACATTGCAGAGCTCGTTACCATGGGAACCCAGCTGCATACCTGATTGGTTGGTATTTGGCAACCAGTCAAACAGAGCGAAAAATTTACATGAAACGAAACAAACAAATCCATTTCTAAAGTAACGCGAATGGAAAAAAAAGACACGAATATCACTCTGATGGTAATGAGATTAATGATTTAAATATTTGCAAAAGTTTTTGTCAGATTAACTATTCAGTCAGCATGAAAGCAGTCAATGCTGCAATGACAAACTACCTATATTGAAATTTCGAGTCCCAGCTGGGTCAGCGTTGAGATTTATCTCCGCAAAACTCCCAGCCCTGCTCACGGTCAGTAGGGGACACCGATGGGCTTGGAAAGGCCGCCGTCCGTCGGATGGGACATTAATCCGTGGCCCCGTGTGCGGGAGAGCCATACCCTGTGCACGTTAAAGAACACGCTGGATGGCCTTGACGGGAGGCTACCATCTGTCTCCCAACAGCTGTTCCAGTGGGTCCCCTTCCCCAACCTTCTCTGAACCTTCGGGGTCCATGTGACCTGGCCATTTAGACCATGGTGTGCAAAAAAGTGCCGCTCAGAGGTAAAACAACCCAACGTTAAAGAACACGCTGGATGGCCTTGACGGGAGGCTACCATCTGTCTCCCAACAGCTGTTCCAGTGGGTCTCCTTCCCCAACCTTCTCTGAGCCTTCGGGGTCCATGTGACCTGGCCATTTAGACCATGGTGTGCAAAAAAGTGCCGCTCAGAGGTAAAACAACCCAACGTTAAAGAACACGCTGGATGGCCTTGACGGGAGGCTACCATCTGTCTCCCAACAGCTGTTCCAGTGGGTCTCCTTCCCCAACCTTCTCTGAGCCTTCGGGGTCCATGTGACCTGGCCATTTAGACCATGGTGTGCAAAAAAGTGCCGCTCAGAGGTAAAACAACCCAACGTTAAAGAACACGCTGGATGGCCTTGACGGGAGGCTACCATCTGTCTCCCAACAGCTGTTCCAGTGGGTCTCCTTCCCCAACCTTCTCTGAGCCTTCGGGGTCCATGTGACCTGGCCATTTAGACCATGGTGTGCAAAAAAGGGCCGCTCAGAGGTAAAGCAACCCAACGTTAAAGAACACGCTGGATGGCCTTGACGGGAGGCTACCATCTGTCTCCCAACAGCTGTTCCAGTGGGTCTCCTTCCCCAACCTTCTCTGAGCCTTCGGGGTCCATGTGACCTGGCCATTTAGACCATGGTGTGCAAAAAAGTGCCGCTCAGAGGTAAAGCAACCCAACGTTAAAGAACACGCTGGATGGCCTTGACGGGAGGCTACCATCTGTCTCCCAACAGCTGTTCCAGTGGGTCCCCTTCCCCAACCTTCTCTGAGCCTTCGGGGTCCATGTGACCTGGCCATTTAGACCATGGTGTGCAAAAAAGTGCCGCTCAGAGGTAAAGCAACCCAACGTTAAAGAACACGCTGGATGGCCTTGACGGGAGGCTACCATCTGTCTCCCAACAGCTGTTCCAGTGGGTCTCCTTCCCCAACCTTCTCTGAGCCTTCGGGGTCCATGTGACCTGGCCATTTAGACCATGGTGTGCAAAAAAGTGCCGCTCAGAGGTAAAGCAACCCAACGTTAAAGAACACGCTGGATGGCCTTGACGGGAGGCTACCATCTGTCTCACAACAGCTGTTCCAGTGGGTCCCCTTCCCCAACCTTCTCTGAGCCTTCGGGGTCCATGTGACCTGGCCATTTAGACCATGGTGTGCAAAAAAGTGCCGCTCAGAGGTAAAGCAACCCAACGTTAAAGAACACGCTGGATGGCCTTGATGAGAGGCTACCATCTGTCTCCCAACAACTGTTCCAGTGGGTCCCCTTCCCCAACCTTCTCTGAGCCTTCGGGGTCAATGTGACCTGGCCATTTAGACCATGGTGTGCAAAAAAGTGCCGCTCAGAGGTAAAGCAACCCAACGTTAAAGAACACGCTGGATGGCCTTGACGGGAGGCTACCATCTGTCTCCCAACAGCTGTTCCAGTGGGTCCCCTTCCCCAACCTTCTCTGAGCCTTCGGGGTCCATGTGACCTGGCCATTTAGCCCATGGTGTGCAAAAAAGTGCCGCTCAGAGGTAAAACACCCCAACGTTAAAGAACACGCTGGATGGCCTTGACGGGAGGCTACCATCTGTCTCCCAACAGCTGTTCCAGTGGGTCTCCTTCCCCAACCTTCTCTGAGCCTTCGGGGTCCATGCGACCTGGCCATTTAGCCCATGGTGTGCAAAAAAGTGCCGCTCAGAGGTAAAACAACCCAACGTTAAAGAACACGCTGGATGGCCTTGACGGGAGGCTACCATCTGTCTCCCAACAGCTGTTCCAGTGGGTCTCCTTCCCCAACCTTCTCTGAGCCTTCGGGGTCCATGTGACCTGGCCATTTAGACCATGGTGTGCAAAAAAGTGCCGCTCAGAGGTAAAACAACCCAACGTTAAAGAACACGCTGGATGGCCTTGACGGGAGGCTACCATCTGTCTCCCAACAGCTGTTCCAGTGGGTCTCCTTCCCCAACCTTCTCTGAGCCTTCGGGGTCCATGTGACCTGGCCATTTAAACCATGGTGTGCAAAAAAGTGCCGCTCAGAGGTAAAACAACCCAACGTTAAAGAACACGCTGGATGGCCTTGACGGGAGGCTACCATCTGTCTCCCAACAGCTGTTCCAGTGGGTCTCCTTCCCCAACCTTCTCTGAGCCTTCGGGGTCCATGTGACCTGGCCATTTAGACCATGGTGTGCAAAAAAGTGCCGCTCAGAGGTAAAACAACCCAACGTTAAAGAACACGCTGGATGGCCTTGACGGGAGGCTACCATCTGTTTCCCAACAGCTGTTCCAGTGGGTCTCCTTCCCCAACCTTCTCTGAGCCTTCGGGGTCCATGTGACCTGGCCATTTAGACCATGGTGTGCAAAAAAGTGCCGCTCAGACGTAAAGCAACCCAACGTTAAAGAACACGCTGGATGGCCTTGACGGGAGGCTACCATCTGTCTCCCAACAGCTGTTCCAGTGGGTCCCCTTCCCCAACCTTCTCTGAGCCTTCGGGGTCCATGTGACCTGGCCATTTAGACCATGGTGTGCAAAAAAGGGCCGCTCAGAGGTAAAGCAACCCAACGTTAAAGAACACGCTGGATGGCCTTGACGAGAGGCTACCATCTGTCTCCCAACAGCTGTTCCAGTGGGTCCCCTTCCCCAACCTTCTCTGAGCCTTCGGGGTCAATGTGACCTGGCCATTTAGACCATGGTGTGCAAAAAAGTGCCGCTCAGAGGTAAAGCAACCCAACGTTAAAGAACACGCTGGATGGCCTTGACGGGAGGCTACCATCTGTCTCCCAACAGCTGTTCCAGTGGGTCCCCTTCCCCAACCTTCTCTGAGCCTTCGGGGTCAATGTGACCTGGCCATTTAGCCCATGGTGTGCAAAAAAGTGCCGCTCAGAGGTGAAACAACCCAACGTTAAAGAACACGCTGGGTGGCCTTGACGAGAGGCTACCATCTGTCTCCCAACAGCTGTTCCAGTGGGTCCCCTTCCCCAACCTTCTCTGAGCCTTCGGGGTCCATGTGACCTGGCCATTTAGACCATGGTGTGCAAAAAAGTGCCGCTCAGAGGTAAAGCAACCCAACGTTAAAGAACACGCTGGATGGCCTTGACGGGAGGCTACCATCTGTCTCCCAACAGCTGTTCCAGTGGGTCCCCTTCCCCAACCTTCTCTGAGCCTTCGGGGTCCATGTGACCTGGCCATTTAGACCATGGTGTGCAAAAAAGTGCCACTCATAGGTAAAACAACCCAACGTTAAAGAACACGCTGGATGGCCTTGACGGGAGGCTACCATCTGTCTCCCAACAGCTGTTCCAGTGGGTCCCCTCCCCCAACCTTCTCTGAGCCTTCGGGTCCATGTGACCTGGCCATTTAGCCCATGGTTTGCAAAAAAGTTCCGCTCTGAGGTAAAACAACCCAACGTTAAAGAACACGCTGGATGGCCTTGACGGGAAGCTACCATCTGTCTCCCAACAGTTGTTCCAGTGGCTCTCCTTCCCCAACCTTCTCTGAGCCTTCGGGGTCCATGTGACCTGGCCAATTAGCCCATGGTGTGCAAAAAAGTGCCGCTCAGAGGTAAAACAACCTAACGTTAAAGAACACGCTGGATGGCCTTGACGGGAGGCTACCATCTGTCTCCCAAAAGCTGTTCCAGTGGGTCCCCTTCCCCAACCTTCTCTGAGCCTTCGGGGTCCATGTGACCTGGCCATTTAGACCATGGTGTGCAAAAAAGGGCCGCTCAGAGGTAAAACAACCCAACGTTAAAGAACACGCTGGATGGCCTTGACGGGAGGCTACCATCTGTCTCCCAACAGCTGTTGCAGTGGGTCTCCTTCCCCAACCTTCTCTGAGCCTTCGGGGTCAATGTGACCTGGCCATTTAGCCCATGGTGTGCAAAAAAGTGCCGCTCAGAGGTAAAACAACCCAACCCTATATTGAAACAGTGCTGAACAATAGGTTAAAAATGTAATGGAAAGCCCTACGAAATGAAGGTGTTAAAAACATAACAGAAATTAATCTTAAATTCATTTTATAATTTTGGATGACTTCAAGAACTTTCAAGAAAAAAAGTTTTTTTTTTTCTTATAAGGCAGACTTCGCTTGAAAAATAATAATAATAAATAAATATCCATATTTATGAGAGATTATCTAGCTCCTAAATACCTATTCACTGTTCGCAGGGGGCGGGGGTGGCTCAGTCGGTAGCGCGCCAGGCTCCTAATCTGTAGTTCCCAGGTTCGAGTCCCAGCTGGGTCAGCGTTGAGATTTATCTCCGCAAAATTCCCCACCCTGCCCACGGTCAGTAAAGGACACCGATGGGCTTGGAAAGGGCGCCGTCCGTCGGATAGGACGTTAAGCCGTGGCCCCGTGTGCGGGAGAGCCATACCCTTTACACGTAAAAGAACACGCTGGATGGCCTTGACGGGAGGATACCATCTGTCTCCCAACAGCTGTTCCAGTGGGTCCCCTCCCCCAACCTTCTCTGAGCCTTCGGGGTCTTCTGACCTGGCCATTTAGCCCACGGTGTGCAAAAAAGTGCCGCTCAGAGGTAAAACAACCCAACCCAACTGTTCGACAGCTGTTAGCCTTATAGATGACAGCTTCTGTAAGTCTCGGAATCTATCGTGAATTAAAATAAAAAAATTAATACCGATTCCAATATTTCTTGAGTTTTTGTTTTTTTTACCTGCTTCACGAGTCGAAGCTTTGCATTTTCTTCGCCCTCTCCCATAACCAACGTTTTCAAAAACTTCTGGCTCCAGAGAAAGCAATTAATTAGAATTCTAATTTTGTCTGCTAAATTAACTGCCGCTTGAGGCAATTATTCTGATTAATATTTGAGTTAAGTCGTGGTGCTACTCGCCACATTGACTAAGGACAAAAGAAACTAATTATCGATATAGTTTTCTTCTCTGTGATCTTGGAAATTTATTTTTTTTTTCTCCTCTTGGGAGATATAAATATTACAGATAGGAATACCAGATGAAATTATCGGTGATTTTTAGCCTCGTGTTCTCTCGGTACCAGATTAGCACCATAAATATTAAGTCTGATTAGCACAACGTAGAGGAAACATTACCCTGACTTTTAAGACAACTAGAAAAGAAAGTTTCAACATACTTTTTAGAACTTATTTTTTTCTCCCATTCGAATATTAGATGACTGAAAAAAATTTTTCTGAAAGTCTTAAAGTGATTATAATCTAAGCAATAATTAACGTTAATTAATTAAAGTTTAAAGAATTTTTTTTTAAAATAAGGAGTAGAAGTTATGCGCCTAAAGAATTACGAAAGAAAAATTCATTAGGGCAAAATTTATGTGGTGCAAGAGAAGAAAAAAAAATGGCTTTTTTTTTTCTTGTAAACAGAATTCGAATTGGGGATTTTTTTTTTTACTTTAGTTCGTGCACAATACATGAATAATTTCGTTGCCTTTTTAAGAAGGAAGAGAATGATCTGCAACAAATTTTAACTTCGAGTATTATTAAAAACGGATTGGATTGATTGGATTGTTTTACCTCTGAGCGGCACTTTTTTGCACACCATGGGCTAAATGGCCAGGTCACATGGACCCCGAAGGCTCAGAGAAGGTTGGGGGAGGGGACCCACTGGAACAGCTGTTGGGAGACAGATGGTAGCCTCTCGTCAAGGCCATCCAGCGTGTTCTTTAACGTTGGGTTGTTTTACCTCTGAGCGGCACTTTTTTGCACACCATGGGCTAAATGGTCAGGTCACAAGGACCCCGAAGGCTCAGAGAAGGTTGGGGGAGGTGACCCACTGGAACAGCTGTTGGGTGACAGATGGTAGCCTCCCGTCAAGGCCATCCAGCGTGTTCTTTAACGTGCACAGGGTATGGCTCTCCCGCACACGGGGCCACGGCCTAACGTCCCATCCGACGGACGGCGGCCTTTCCAAGCCCATCGGTGTCCCCTACTGACAATGGGCAGGGCGGGGAATTTTGCGGAGATAAATCTCAAAGCTGACCCAGCTGGGACTCGAACCTGGGAACTATAGATTACGTGCCTGGCGCGCTACCGACTGAGCCACCCCCGCCCCTTTTTTTTAAGAAGAAAGAGAATGATCTGCAACAAATTTTAAGAAGGAACAGAATGATCTGCAACAATCGAGTATTATTAAAAATGGATATCTGTTAAAGAGAAATTTGTTTTTAACATAAAAATCTCCAACTTTTCCGTTTGGGTTTTGTTTTTTTACGTTCGTTTGGAATTTTTTTGTTATTTCATCTCTAGACATTAAATCTTTTTCTTTTGTTAGATAAAACGAATAACTTGATTTTGAATTTAGATCGCGGCTATTGATATACAGTAAAAACTCAGTTATCCAGACCTCGACTATCCAGATATTCGATTATCCGGATCTCGACTATCCTAATAGTTGATTTTCCGTATCCCTATTATACAGATATTAGACTGTCAGGATTTCGATAATCCAGATATTCAATGTCCGGGTCCCAGTTATCCAAACATATATAATTTCTTTCGGATCCTGATCCCAATGATTCAAACATTCGATTACACAGATCCCGACTGTCCGTATCCCAATTAATCAGATATTCGATTGTCCGAATCCCAATTATGCAGGTGTTCAATTTTCCATATCCCGATTATATAGATATTCGATGATTCAGATCCTGATTATCTAGATATTCGATTATCTGAATCCCAATTATCCAGATATATAATTTTTCCAGATCCAAATGATTCAAATATTCGATTATACGAATACCGATTTTCTGAATTCTAATCATACAGATATTCGAGTATCCAGATTCAGATCCAGACACTCGATTATGCGGATTTTGATAATCTGGATTCCAATTATACAGGTATTTGATTTTTCGGATCCCTATTATCAGTTGTTCGATTATCCGAATCCTGATTGTCCAGATATTCCATTATCCGGATCCTGTTATTCAGATATTCCTTTACTCGGATCCTGATTATCTAGGTATTCGATTGCTTGAATCCCCATTATCCAGATATATTATTTTACAGATTCCAGTGATTCAAATATTCGATTACGGGAATCCCGATTCTGTGATTTTTAAATTATACAGATATTTGACTTTCCAGATTTCATTTATACGGATATTCGATTATCCAGATTATCCAGACACTCGATTATACGGATTTTGATTATCCAGATAATTGTCACCCGCAACTTTTCCTCTTCAAGGTTGGGTTGTTTTACCTCTGAGCGGCACTTTTTTGCACACCATGGGCTGAAATGGCCAGGTCACATGGACCCCGAAGGCTCAGAGAAGGTTGGGGGAGGGGACCCACTGGAACAGCTGTTTAGAGACAGATGGTAGCCTCCCGTCAAGGCCATCCAGCGTGTTCTTTAACGTGCACAGGGTATGTCTCTCCCGCACACGGGGCCACGGCTTAACGTCCCATCCGACGGACGGCGTCCTTTCCAAGCCCATCAGTGGCCCCTACTGACCGTGGGCAGGGCGGGGAATTTTGCAGAGATAAATCTCAACGCTGACCCAGCTGGGACTCGAACCTGGGAGCTACAGATTACGAGCCTGGCGCGCTACCGACTGAGCCACCCCTGCCCCTCCTCTTCAAGGCATGCGACATGAACTACAATTATATTCCGCGTTTATCACAAATAATTATCCATACATAGTTATAACACATCTAGAACTACATATCTATACTTGTCGATCTGACTTCAAACAAAAATTTACTTTCTAACAGATACTTCTGAAAGAGTGGCTCAGAAGATTCGAGTTCGAACCAGGGACAACCCACAAGCTAGTAATACATAGTCATGTACTCACTAACTGTAGCTGTGATGAGTAGAAGATTTAATAATAGACAAATGCAAATTTGGTTTAAACAATAATAAAAAAAAAAATTATTTAAATCAACATAACTCCTCCACCAACTTATAAAGATGAAAATATTCACATTACAATACGTTATCCTATTTCCAATCCACTCGAATAAATTCAATATTGTAAAGTGACAGTCAAAATACTAAAGAAAAGTGAGAACAATCAGATTAATATGAATTAAAAAGATTATACCCTGATTGAAGATATATCCATAACGAAAACGGAGTTCCGCTGGACTACAGTTGTACACTTGGAAATAATAAACAATTATTTCGGAGACAGGAGACCGAACACGGGTCCTATTAGCACCATCACCCCACACAGAATCCCTTCGCTGGCTGAAGCGAGGCAATAACTCAGGCAACCCCAGGAATTCTCCCAACACTAGGGGCCAATCAGTCGTCCCCGGGCAAACGCAACGTCCGCAGTTATTACACAAGTGGGACAGAGTCTTGTTGCCAGATACCAAAAGTAAAAAAAAATACAAATACCAATAGGTCCGCGACCTATCACAATCAATTATTCGGATTCCGATTATCCATGGGCGGGGGTGGCTCAGTCGGTAGCGCGCCAGGCTTGTAATCTGTAGTTCTCAGGTTCGAGTCCCAGCTGGGTCAGCGTTGAGATTTATCTCCGCAAAATTCCCCGCCCTGCCCACGGTCAGTAGAGGACACCGATGGGCTTGGAAAGCCGCCGTCCGTCGGATGGGACGTTAAGCCGTGGCCCTGTGTGCGGGAGAGCCATACCTGTGCACGTAAAGAACACGCTGGATGGCCTTGACGGGAGGCTACCATCTGTCTTCCAACAGCTGTTCAAGGAGGGTTTCCTCCCCCAACCTTCTCTGAGCCTTCGGGGTCCATGTGACCTGGCCATTTAGCCCATGGTGTGCAAAAAAGTGCAGCTCAGAGGTAAAACAACCCAACCGATTATCCAGAGTAATTGGGGATGTAGGTAGTTCGAACATTCGATATCAAATAAAACACATATGCATTATGTGGATCCAAATATACAAGTATTAATTTTCCGGATCCCGATTATCCAGTGTTCAATTATCCGAATCCTGATTGTCCAGATATTCCATTATCCAGATTCTCATCCTAGATATTTGATTGTCCGGATCCCAATAATCCACATATGTTATTTTCTGGATACTAATTATTCAAATATTCGATTATCTGAATCCCGATTATATAGATATTCGAATGTCTGGATACCAATTATACATATATTCTAATATCCGGATCCAGTTTATCCGGATCCTGATTATCTAGATATTCGACTGTCCGGATCCGAATTATCCAGTTATATGATTTTCAGAATCCCAATTACTCGATTATCTGGATCTCGATTTTCCAGATATTCAATTACCTGATCCTGATTATCTATATATTCGCTTGCCTGGATCCCAATTATAGAGATATTTGATTTTCCAGACCATATTATCGAGATATTTGATTATCCAGATCCCACTTATATAGATAGACATTTCATTATCCAGATCCCAATTATACAGAAATTGGATTATCGGGATCCTGATTAGCCAGATATTCAATTGTCCGGATGCCATATTTGAAAATATTTGATTTTCTACATCCCTACATTCAGATATTCAGTTTTCTGGATCCCGATTATCCAGATATTTGATTATCTGGATCCCAATTACACAGATATCTGATTTTCTGGATCAGGAATAAGGACTTGACTACCATCGGAATAAAAGGATATCTGACTCAATCGAAATCTGATATCCCCAGGTTCGAGTCCCCACATTATTCGTTTCAAATTCTGTCATATATCCCTCACTCTATTCGTTTAAAAAAAGGGGGGGGGGTTGGGTTGTTTTACCTCTGAGCGGCACTTTTTTGTATACCATGGGCTGAATGGCCAGGTCACATGGACCCGAAGGCTCAGAGAAAGTTGGAGGAGGGGACCCACTGGAACAGCTGTTGGGAGACAGATGGTAGCCTCTCGTCAATGCCATCCAGAGTGTTCTTTAACGTGCACAGGGTATGGCTCTCCCGCACACGGGGCCACGGCTTAACGTCCCATCCGACGGACGGCGGCCTTTCCAAGCCCATCGGTGTCCCTTACTGACCGTGGGCAGGGCGGGAATTTTGCGGAGATAAATCTCAACGCTGACCCAGCTTGGACTCGAACCTGGGAACTACAGATTACGAGCCTGGCGCGCTACCGACTGAGCCACCCCCCGCCCCCGGGGGGGTGAGGTAACGATCGGCATGGAAGAGGCAGATATCCATTGAATGGGATGTTAAGAAGTGAGTCATGCTCACTAAAGTCTTGTGCACCTAAAAGTATACATTCATCTAACACGTATCCAATGCATCTCCTTTTCCTACCGAGGATGGGGGTGTCCTCAGTAGCTAATCCTCCCGCCTCGTAATCTGAAGTTCCCAGGTTCGAATCCCAACTGTGCTAGGGCTGAGATTTATTTCCGTTAAACCCTCGCCCTTGGTCAGTAGGGGTAACCAATGGGCTTGGAAAGGCAGCCGTCCGTCGGATGGGACATTAAACTTGGCCCCATGTGAGGGAAAGAGCCATACCCTGTGCACGTTAAAGAACACGCTGGATGGTCTTGATGGGAGACTACCATCTGTCTCCCAACAACTGTCCAGCAGGTCCCCTCCTCCAAACTTTCTGTGAGCCTTTGGGGTCCTTGTGACCTAGCCATTTAGCCTGTTGTGTGCAGAAAGTGCCGCTCAGAGATAAAACAACCCAAAATTGTTTCCATACTTAACTTTAAGCACTTGAGGTCACTGTGGTCTTGGCATTTAACTGTTGTAAGCATAAAGTATTTCTGGAAAATACAATGGACTCGGCGTTGAATTGTGTTTAGAGTTGACGGCATTTACAACTCTGTTAAATAAGATTTAAAACTTCCCAGTTTTCTCGCTTAGATTTTATCGGCGACTGCCTTTTAGAGCTTCTTCAGATATGATTCAATATCTCCTCTGCCTTTTACCCTTGACTATGAGAAACGCTTCGCATTTGATGCCTGAGAGACATTGGCTTCATTAACACCACTGGGGCGGGGGTGGCTCAGTCGGTAGCACGCCAGGCTCGTAATCTGCAGTTCTCAGGTTCGAGTCCCAGCTCGGTCAGCGTTGAGATTTCTCTCCGCAAAAATTCCCCGCCCTGCCCACGGTCAGTAGGGGACACCGATGGGCTTGGAAAGGCCGCCGTTCGTAGGATGGGACGTTAAGCCGTGGCCTCGTGTGCGGGAAAGCCATACCCTGTGCACCTTAAAGAGAGGGAGGTTACCATTTGTCTCCCAACAGCTGTTCCAGTGAGTCCCCTCCCCCAACCTTCTCTGAGCCTTCGGGGTTTATGTGACCTGGCCATTTAGCCCATGGTGTGCAAAAAAGTGCCGCTCAGAGGTAAAACAACCCAACCCAACTCGTAATCTGCAGTTATCAGGTTCGAGTCCCAGCTGGGTCAGCGTTGAGATTTATCTCCGCAAAAACTCCCCGCCCTGCAAATGGTCAGTAGGGGACACCGATGGGCTTGGAAAGGCCGCCGTCCATCGGATGGGACGTTAAGCAGTGGCCCCGTGTGCGGGGGAGCCATACCCTGTGCACTTTAAAGAACACGCTGGATGGCCTTGACGGGAGACTACCATCTGTCTCCCAACAGCTGTGCCAGTGGGTCCCCTCCCCCAACCTTCTCTGAGCCTTCGGGGTTCATGTGACCTGGCCATTTAGCCCATTGTGTGCAAAAAAGTGATGCTCAGAGGTAAAACAACCCAACTCATTAACACTAACAAATAATACATTACGAGGCCTAAATCATATTGGCAAGTGTAAAGAACGGCGCCGGCGGTTAACCTTCCTCTTGTGAGGCATTCAGAGCCTCTCTAAACATCGCATGGCGCTGGGGCCGTGAATAATGGCAGCTTTACAATTACAGAAATTGGATGTCACTATTCGTGTTTTGGTGTGAGGCTGAAGAAGTCTGCACAGCGAGCGACTTGGAGCGTGCTCCGAGTCGGAATCAAGATGGGGCGTCGATGCTCACGCTCGATGGGAGCTCGCGCGCTAAGGCTCGAGGCTCATTACAGGCACGATTGCTCGCACTCCCATCATTGGACAAGCGCACTCGACCAAAAGCTTTAGCAAATCCTCCTTGGCCATTTTTTTATTATTATTATTTCACCGACTCTCCCATCTCATAATGGCAAAACTGTAGTTTACGGGAAAGAGAATAGCGTTAAGATCGGTAAATAGTAGTAGTAGTATCCTTTATTTTCATTTATATTAAATTATGATACAATATAAGTATTTACAAAAATTTTGGAAATATTCAACCCCACAAGAGTTCATAGACTCGCACGCGGAGTATAAGGTTAAAATAAAAAAAACATATACACATTAGAAACAACATTTTAAGTATATTACCATATTAATATTTTCTGTCATGGTTACATCAACAACATAGTAACAGAATCAATAATAAACTATAAATACACCAATTTTTATTCAAAAAATTAACATCCTAAAGAGCAAACAAATAAAAAGAAAATTTTACAATCAGAAATATAGGGTTGGGTTGTTTTACCTCTGAGCGGCACTTTTTTGCACACCATGGGCTAAATGGCCAGGTCACATGGACCCCGAAGGCTCAGAGAAGGTTGGGGGAGGGGCCCCACTGGAACAGCTGTTGGGAGACAGATGGTAGCCTCCCGTCAAGGCCATCCAGCGTGTTCTTTAACGTTGGGTTGTTTTACCTCTGAGCGGCACTTTTTTGCACACCATGGGCTAAATGGCCAGGTCACATGGACCCCGAAGGCTCAGAGAAGGTTGGGGGAGGGGACCCACTGGAACAGCTGTTGGGAGACAGATGGTAGCCTCTCGTCAAGGCCATACAGCGTGTTCTTTAACGTTGGGTTGTTTTACCTCTGAGCGGCACTTTTTTGCACACCATGGGCCAAATGGCCAGGTCACATGGACCCCGAAGGCTCAGAGAAGGTTGGGGGAGGGGACCCACTGAAACAACTGTTGGGAGACAGATGGTAGCCTCCCGTCAAGGCCATCCAGCACGTTCTTTAACGTGCACAGAGTATGGCTCTCCCGCACACGGGGCCACGGCTTAACGTCCCATCCGATGGACGGCGGCCTTTCCAAGCCCATCGGTATCCCCTACTGACCGTGGGCAGGGCGGGGAATTTTTGCGGAGGTAAATCTCAACGCTGACCCAGCTGGGACTCGAACCTGGGAACTACAGATTACGAGCCTGGCGCGCTACCGACTGAGCCACCCCCGCCCCTCAGAAATATAGGGGAAAAACCTTCCAACCTAAAGAAATTTTTCTATATCATCTATATTACAAATCCAATCTCTTAGTTTTCGAGAAAACGTAAGAGAATTTATTTCATCCTTTATAGTTTCAGGTAAACTGTCAAATATTTTAGGTGCCAAAAATATATAATGTTTTGCGTAATAGTTTTCTTCGGAAGTGATACAATGAAATTAATATGTGCACTTGTTCTGGTATTCTGCATTACATTTTTAATGTCACTTTCTCTATAGTGCTTTTTTAAATATAAGATCACATTATAAACATACATTTTTCCGTAGTGGTAAAATTTGAAGATCATTATAAAAATATTTAATATTATCATATTTTCTTTTTCTTAATACACATCTAATTATTCTATTTTGAATAGTAACTAAGGATTTAATATTACTATAAAACATTCCTCCCCAAGATATTATTCCATAACTTAAATATGACTTAACCCAAGCATTATATATAAGCTTTAAAAAAGTAAGATTCATAAAATTTCTAATATAAAACAATTTTGGAATTATTGCATTTATTTTTTTATCAAATATTTAATATGTTCATTCCAGTTTAACTGACTGTCTATATATACGCCCAAATATTTATAATATTCTACTCTTTCGATTGCTTCACATGCACACTGATGTCCTTAACAGTTTACAGAATGATAAAATAATTTATTTTTTAACTTATCGACTTTATTACGTTTTAAATTGAAATATAAATATTTCGTTTTATTAATATTCAATAACAATTTATTTTTTAAGAACCATTTTCTAATATTACCCAAGTCTTCATTTATTTCTTCAATTAAAATATTCTCATTGTCAGCCGCATATATCAAAGCTGTATCATCAGCGAAAGTTATTATTTTTCCTTTAAGTTCAAGATTACAAAGATCGTTTATAAAAACATTAAATAATATTGGCCCCAACACAGAACCCTGTGGAACTGTAAATAATATCATTAATTATTGTTCTGCGATAAAAATGATGTGAAATCTTTGCTGATCACTTCTAAAGTTCCTATTAGTTCCTATTATTGGATTTCCAGTTGCTTATAAATGCCTTTTTAAATTCCAAAATACCTAAATAGAATTTGGATTGGGTTGTTTTACCTCTGAGCGGTGGGGGCGGGGGTGGCTCAGTAGGTAGCGCGCCAGGCTCCTAATCTGTAGTTCCCAGGTTCGAGTCCCAGCTGGGTCAGCGTTGAGATTTATCTCCGCAAAATTCCCCGCCCTGCCCACGGTCAGTAGGGGACACCGATGGGCTTGGAAAGGCCGCCGTCCGTCGGATGGGACGTTAAGTCGTGGCCCGTGTGCGGAAGAGCGATATCCTGTGCACGTTAAAGAACACCCTGGATGGCGTTGACGGGAGGCTAGCATCTGTCTCCCAACAGCTCTTCCAGGGGGTCCCCTCCCCCAACCTTCTCTAAGCCTTCGGGGTCCATGTGACCTGGCCATTTAGCCCATGGTGTGCAAAAAAGTGCGTGTGCAGTTTTGCACACCATGGTTCACAGCAACTGGAGCGTGTGCAGTAACTGCACACGCTCCAGTTTGCTGTGAACGGTAACTGGAGCGTGTACAGCTGCTGTACACGCTCCAGACATTTTTCCTGAATTCTGTAATCATGTGGCACGAAGGTTGCCAGATCACTAATTTCTAAAAAAATCGTTGCCAAATATTTTTTCTGAATTCTGTAATCAACCATAGTGTTTGGATATTTTTTAATATATATAATGCGTATGAATATATAATGCAATGAATATGGAGCGTGTGCAGTTACCGTTCACAGCAAACTGGAGCGGTTGCGGTTAATGTTCACAGCACATTGGATCGTGTGAGCTCACAAAGACCTAGATCGTGTGGGCTCACTCACGGAAATATTGAGCGTGTGCAGTTATCGTTCACAGCAAAGTGGAGCGTGTGCAGTAACTGCACACGCTCCAGTTTGCTGTGAACGGTAACTGGAGCGTGTACAGCAACTGTACACGCTCCAGATATTTTTCCTGAATTCTGTAATCACGTGACACGAAGGTTGCCAGATGACTAATTTCTAAAAAAAATCGTTGCCAGATATTTTTTCTGAATTCTGTAATCAACCATGGCGTTCGGATACTTTTTTGAGCGACTGTACCTGCAGGCATCCAAGAGCGAATTAGAAAGCAAGGATATCTGAAAGAAGCAAAGATATCTGAAAGCACGTGGTTTCCGTTCTGCTCCAAAAAACATTTGTGGCCATCGACTGCAGAACTTTCATTTGTGTCAAACAACAGTGCTTCAAGTTTTCTTCCCTTCCCCTCCCTCCCCTCCCGCTTTTTTCGAACAACCTCTATTTTCTACGTCAATGTACATCTTTTGGAACGAGATATTGACAGAGAATCTATATCTGGAGATTTCGGACGTCTTCGAGATTGCATCTCTCAAGTCAAAATCCGTATTTACCGTGGTTGGTTCCGTTCCTAGTAGTTTGGGTGTCTCTCTCTTGAAGAAGAAAGTAGTTATTTTTTTTCCCCTTTAGTATAGCAATAACAACGACCTACAGACAGACAGTTGCGGAAGTTGATTTTATCGCGTCGTCAATAGCTGTTCGCGGAGCGGATCTTTCCCTCAGGAAATGGATAAAAGAGAAAGGAGCAGAAATGAAGGGTTTTCCGGTACTTTGATTGCGAAGCATGTGGAGCTGAGTCTGTATGTGCGGCAAGGCATGGGGGCGGCGAGGAGCTGAGACACCACCAGCTGGTAGCCGTCCTCTGAGGCGGGGGGGAGGCAGAGGGAGAATGCAGCACTGTCTCTTGGTGGTTCTGGGATGCTCCCTCCCCGTGGCAAAAAAACTGACCGTTGCTCCTTCGATGTCTGAGGGAGGGGGGGGGGGGGGGGCAGAGGGAGAATGCAGCAGACTGTCTCATGGTGGTTCTGGGATGCTCCCTCCTCGTGGCAAAAAAACTGACCGTTCCTTCTTCGATATCTAGTACCAGCCAACAGCGGAACTAATGGCCGCACCAATGAGAAGGGCAGTCTTGTCTCCTGTCGTATCCTGACGCTGATAATGGCAATCAGACTTTTGATCGCATGTTCAAAATGCCCGTTTCGGAATTAAGTGAAGCCCCAAAGTTTGCTTCTTACTCTTTTTATGGGTCATAAGTAAAGGTTAGTAGGTGATTTGTTGTCGATGGATTTGGTGATCGGTTTCTTTTTGCTTGAGGGGAAAAAATCGCTTTGGGGCTCATGTATTGCGCAGGTAAATAGGTTTAGAATGGACACGTGCTTATTTTGAGATCTGGGAATCAGACGTGGGTTGGGTTGTTTTACCTCTGAGCGGTACTTTTTTGCACACCATGGGCTTAATGGCCAGGTCACATGGACCCCGAAGGCTCAGAGAAGGTTGGGGGAGGGGACCCACTGGAACAGCTGTTGGGAGACAGATGGTAGTCTCCCGTCAAGGCCATCCAGCGTGTTCTTTAACGTTGGGTTGTTTTACCTCTGAGCGGCACTTTTTTGCACACCATGGGCTTAATGGCCAGGTCACATGGACCCCGAAGGCTCAGAGAAGGTTGGGGGAGGGGACCCACTGGAACAGCTGTTGGGAGACAGATGGTAGCCTCCCGCCAAGGCCATCCAGCGTGTTCTTTAACGTGCACAGGGTATGGCTCTCCCACACACGGGGCCACGGCTTAACGTCCCATCCGACGGACGGCGGCCTTTCCAAGCCCATCGGTGTCCCCTCTTAACCATGGAGGGGAGTTTTGTGGAGATAAATCTCAACGCTGACCAAGCTGGGACTCGAACCTGGGAACTACAGATTACGAGCCTGGCTCGCTACCGACTGATCCACCCCCGCCCCATCAGACGTGGTATTCGGGTAATACCGTGAGTCAGTTGTGTTCGTATTATTTTTTATATTATTATTTTTGAGGTAATTTTCATATGTAGCTGAGTGCAGCAGCATAACAAAAAAGGTTTAAATTCTCCTCGTTGAAATTTTATTTTTTTAAATCATTAGTACATATATTTAAGTTAAAAAATAAATTAACAATAATTAATGGATTCTGAAAAAAATTCATCGCCGCCACGGCGGGAATCGAACCCGAATCTGGAGAGATGCGGGTTCGAGTCCCGCCGTGGCGTCGATGAATTTTTTTCAGAATCCATTAATTAATGTTTGATGTCTATCTTAACAGGGAATACTGTGCATTCACTTTGGATTGATTTTTAAATTAACAATTTTTTTCAGAAACTAACACCCCTTCGCAAAATGATGGTTAATTTGATTTTCTCGCTATTTATAAAAGTTCGTTCATGTTGGGTTGTTTTTCCTCTGAGCGGCACTTTTTGCACACAACGGGCTAAATGGCCAAGTTACAAGGACCCCGCATGCTTAGAGAAGGTTGGGGGAGGGGACCCACTGCATAGCTATTAGGAGACAGATGGTAGCCTCCGTCAATGCCATTCAGGGTGTTCTTTAACGTGCACTATGGCTATCCCGGCTTAACGTCCCATCCGACGGACGGCGGCCTTTCTAAGCCCGTCAGTGTCCCCTACTGACCGAGGGCAGAGTGGGGAGTTTTGCGAAGATAAATCTCAACGCTGGCCCAGCTGGGACTCGAACCTGGGAACTTCAGATTACGAGCCTGGCATGCTTTCCGATTAAGCCAACTCCACCCTTAAAACTAACAGCTAAACAGCAATACTTTTTTATGTACAAGGCTAAATCTAAAAGATTTGTAGGGGGAGGCATAACAGTCCATCACTCTGAGAATTTCTCATCTCCCAACAGCTATCTCTGAGCCCTTGGGGTCCTTGTGACCTGGCCATTTAGCGCACTGTGTGCAAAATAGTGCTTCTCAGAGAGCCAACCCAAAACAAAACTGTTATAGTGAGATATAGAGAGAGAGATGGCGCTATCAGTATTTGAAAACCCATTTCAGTGAGAACTATGAGCAGAGAATTTAAAATTTTGAAATTTGAGAATTGTTCCATGATGCGTACGACGAAGTATTAAATAGGGTTCCTGGGTTGGGTTGTTTTACCTCTGAGCGGCACTTTTTTGCACACCATGGGCTAAATGGCCAGGTCACATGGACCCCGAAGGCTCAGAGAAGGTTGGGGGAGGGGACCCACTGGAACAGCTGTTGGGAGACAGATGGTAGCCTCCCGTCAAGGCCATCCAGCGTGTTCTTTAACGTGCACAGGGTATGTCTCTCCCGCACACGGGGCCACGGCTTAACGTCCCATCCGACGGTCGGCGGCCTTTCCAAGCCCATCGGTGTCCCCTACTGACCGTGGGCAGGGCGGGGAATTTTGCGGAGATAAATCTTAACGCTGACCCAGCTGGGACTCGAACCTGGGAACTACAGATTACGAGCCTGGAGCGCTACCGACTGAGCCACCCCCGCCCCGTATTAAATAGGTGTTCATAAACATTTGTCCAGGCAATGTTCAGTATTTAAAGTTAGAGACTTTAAGAGCCACGAGAAAGGAAAAAAAAAAAGAGACAAATTTTGAAAAGAGCAAGAAGAACAAAAACGCTAAAGAACACGAGAAGCCGGCTCACCAAATTTCTTTCCTCAAGAAGTGTGCGATAAAACTTGGCAGCTATAAAGGCGCGCGACTCTCTCTGCATCCAATGCGATACAATGTGGTCAGAGCCTCTTTTTTTTTTCCAACCACAAAACATTATTTTAAATATCGGATTTTGCCGCTCCCCTAACTCGAGTTCCGTTCTTCCGATGGATGCAATAAAGTTAGCGCAGCTCGCACTTTCTTGCCGGCTCGACTAGTTTTTATTTTTCGATGGATCCATCAAATAGATGCCGCATCTCGGAGGCAGATCAAAGGCATCCTCCACACCAGCCGATCACGTATTTCTCTCTGGCTTTTCACCCAGAGCGTGTTGCACACAATGTCTTGTTTCCTCTCGTGAGGGGACGCTTGAACGCGTGTCAATTGCTGCCTCATTCCACGCGATGCGGAAATATAGAAGCTTTATTTTCGTACATGTCGTTGGTGGCAGTGTATTAGTACGAAACGAACGATGCTTAAAGGCAATTCTCTGATGAAGCATTTTTCGATTCTTAGTTGGGAAATTTTCGCTGAGAACAAAATGCAAGGAAAAGTATGCGCCACTAAAAGTATTCAAGAATTTCCATGTTTATGTAAATGGTAATCTAATTTCGAAGTTAAATATGCATGAACTACTAAAATATGCATTTGATGAAAAAAAGTGCCTTACTTAAATCAAAATCACATCTATTTAAATCACGATTTGCAACAATGTTCGTTCAGTATTTAAAGTTAGGGACGTTAAATATTTCACAACAGTAATTCGTCATAAGAACTTGCATCAGAAATTAGTTAAATAATAATTATTGTTTCAAACTATTTTCAATAAAATAAATTTACATTTCAGAAATTTTCCGTAATCACTTTAATAAATTTTCCGTAATGATCACTTCAATTTTAGACAATTATGAGTGATTTATACAAAACAAAATTATTTTTTAAATATTCCAGCTTCTACAACTGTTTAAATACTAAACAAGTACCGCTGAAAAAAACTGGAGATTTAAATAGATTTAATTATGATTTTTCATTCAACTTTAGTTAACATTTTTCTCAATATTGAATCATTTTAAGAAAATGTTTCTACAAACTTTAAAGCATTTCCCCCCCCTTTAATTCTTTCAAACATAAGCGAAAATTTTATTTTACGAACATTGGGTTAAATGGCTAGGTCACAAGGTTGTGTTGGGTTGGGTTGTTTTACCTCTGAGCGGCACTTTTTTGCACACCATGGGCTAAATGGCTAGGTCACATGGACCCCGAAGGCTCAGAGAAGGTTGGGGGAGGGGACCCACTGGAACAGCTGTTGGGAGACAGAGGGTAGCCTCCCGTCAAGACCATCCAGCGTGTTCTTTAACGTGCACAGGGTATGGCTCTCCCGCATACGGGGCCACGGCTTAACGTCCCATCCGACGGACGGCGGCCTTTCCAAGATTATCGGTGTTTACTTTCTCTTCGTTGCCATCACGTGGCCAAGTGGCTACCGCGCTTGGCTGCTGATCTAAGGGACCTGGGTTCGAGCCCCGGGTAATGCATGGATGTTCTTTTTTTTTCTGCTGAGGTCCCGTCCTCTTTACAGGCCTTCTATTATGGCATATAAACTGACATGGCTGTCTTAGAATAGTTAGATAATTATTATTTTTTTTAAAATTAAGACAATGATTCACTTATATGTTAGTAACTTTCCTAATATTTCGACCCCTAATTGGGGTCGTCTTCCGAGGAGGTTGCAGCTTTCTTGGAACTTTCCTTCTTTTGTAGTAGTGGTTGCCAGATTATAGGTAACCAATAACCAAGTATATCGTTTATGGCGCCATCTGTTGATTGCATTATTAATCCTTCTTTTGTTTTTCTTATGAATGCATTTTTTTCTTTTTTAATTATTTGTTGTGTTCCAGTCTATTTTATGATTATATTTTTCAATGTGCCTATCCAGTCCTGTTTTATTTTGTTTTTTTATTGCGGCTTTGTGTTCTTTTATTCTTGTTTCTAGTGTTCTTTCTGTTTCTGCAGGGGCGGGGGTGGCTCAGTCGGTAGCGCGCCAGGCTCGTAATCTGTAGTTCCCAGGTTCGAGTCCCAGCTGGGTCAGCGTTGAGATTTATCTCCGCAAAATTCCTCGCCTTGCCCACGGTCAGTAGGGGACACCGATGGGCTTGGAAAGGCCGTCGTCCGTCGGATGGGACGTTAAGCCGTGTGTGGGAGAGCCATACCCTGTGCACGTTAAAGAACACGCTGGATGGCTTTGACGGGAGGCTACCATCTCTCTCCCAACAGCTGTTCCAGTGGGTCCCCTCCCCCAACCTTCTCTGAGCCTTCGGGGTCCTTGTGACCTGGCCATTTAGCCCATGATTTGCAAAAAAGTGCCGCTCAGAGGTAATACAAACCAACCCAACTGTTTCTCCAATATATGGTTTTTTACATTCACATGATATTTTGTAAATTATTCCACTTTCTTTGTATATATTTTTTTCTTGTTGTTTGATGTTTGGGGTGTTTTTTTTTATTTTTCTTGTCCAGGTCTTGTGCTACTCTTATATTAAATTTATTGCTTACTCTTTGGATTTTTTTTTTTAAAGAGACCTTTATGAAAGGCAATTTTTTAGTGAAGTACGGTTTTTCTTTTGTTTCATTTGATTTATCTACATTTTTTTTTTAACTTGAGAATGAAATTGGCAGGATAATGGTTTTCTGCAAGTTTTTTTTTTCAAGTTTTTTAATTTGCGCTATTGTTTGTTCTTCCTCTGTGTTGTTTAATTCAATTTTCTTTATTGCTTGGTCGATTAAAATTTTCTTTATATAATTTGGGTTGTTAGAGTGAAAATCTAGTATTTTTCTGTGTATTAGTTGGTTTTATATAATTAGTGATTGAGATTTTTTCATCTGTTATTTTTAGCGTGATATCTAAAAAGTTGATGATGTTTTTCTTTTCCTATTTCTATTGTAAATTTTAGATCTTTTTCCAATGAGTTAATTTTGTTTAAAAAATCTTCTGGAAGGTTTCTATCGGTTGTGCTGAAGATGCAGAGGATGTCATCCATGTATCTTTGGCAGAATTTTATAGTCCTTTGATTTTGTAGAATTTATCTTGAAATTGGAAAAAAATTGTTATCTACTGAAAATTTTGATAAATTCAAAATGGCCTCTATTTCTAAAATGAAACTTTTTCCGCCATTTACTTTTTCTCCTAATTTTTATTTGAGGACCTTTTTTAGAATATATATATATTAATAGGCCGTCCCGTGGCCGAGTGGTTAGCGCGCTTGGCTACTGATCTACGGGACTCTGGGTTCGAGCCCCGGGTAAGGCATGGATGTTAGTGTTGTTTTCTGCTGAGGTCCTGCCATCCTCTCAGATCTTCTACTGTGGCATATAAACTGACAGGCTCCTGTCAGACCTCTGTATCAAGCAGCTGCTTGAGGGGGTATTATTATTTATTATTATTATATATTAATATTGGTGTACATGGATTCCACATCACAACTTGCAATTATGGGGTTATCAATTCTTTCCATTGTTTTTAGGTTTTCAACCAGTTCTACTGAATTTTTTTAGAAGAGTGGGAGGTGGTTCTATCCATTGTTGCAGTTTTTTTAGGATAATTTTTTCAATATTTTCCAGTGGTGTGTGTTTTTTTTTTTTTTTTTTTTTTTTTTTTTGGTGTCTACTATGGGTCTTAGTGGTTTTTTTTTCACTTTATGTAGTTTTATTGTTCCATACAGTTGTGTTGTTCTCATATTTATTTGTTTATGTGGTTCAAAGTCTTCACTTATTTTTTTCTATCTTTTTAGTTTTACAATGAAATTATCGAGTTTTTTCACTGTATTTTCTGTTGGATCTTCTTTTATTTCTGTGTACTTAATTTCTTTAATTCTTCTTCCATTTTTTCTATGTAATCTTTTTTGTACATGATGTCTGTTGTTCAATCTTTGTCTGTTTTCAAAGTTATTAGGATAATATTGCTTTATATTTTATTTGTTAGCTCAGTTAGTAATGCACCAGGCTCGTGACCTGTAGTTCTCAGGTTCGAATCCCACCTGTGAGAGCGTTGAAATTGATCTTTGCCAAATCCCCATCCTGCCTTCGGTTAGAAAAGGAATAGAGAAAGGCTTGGAAATACTGGCGTCCGTCGGATGAGACGTAAAGCCGTGGTACCGTGCAGAGGAAAGCATATCCTGTTTACATTAAAGTCTACGTTGAATGGTCTCGACGGGGGCTTTCCATGTGTCTCTTAACAGCTGTCCAGTGAGTCTTCTTCCCACAAACCTTCCTGAACCCCTGGGGTTCTTGTGACCTGTCCATTGTGTGCAAAACAAGTGCTGCTTAGAGTTAAAACAACCCAACCTATTAGTCACAGACGACAGATTGAGGGTTGGGTTGGGTTGTTTTACCTCTGAGCGGCACTTTTTTGCACACCATGGACTAAATGGCCAGGTCACATGGACCCCGAAGGCTCAGAGAAGGTTGGGGGAGGGGACCCACTAGAACAGCTGTTGGGAGACAGATGGTAGCCTCCCGTCAGGGCCATCCAGCGTGTTCTTTAACGTGCACAGGGTATAACTCTCCCGTACAGGGGCCACGGCTTAACGTCCCATCCGACGGACGGCGACCTTTTCAAGCCCATCGGTGTCCCCTACTGACCGTGGGCAGGGAATTTTGCGGAGATAAATCTCAACGCTGACCCAGCTGGGACTCGAACCTGGGAACCACAGATTACGAGCCTGGCGCGCTACCGACTGAGCCACCCCCGCCTCCTGAACCCCTGGGTTTCTTGTGACCTGTCCATTGTGTGCAAAACAAGTGCTGCTTAGAGTTAAAACAACCCAACGTATTAGTCACAGACGACAGGTTGAGGAAAAGTCAATTCTTAAAGTGGATCCACACGACGGTAAATCTCAACAGAGCTGCAGTTAGGAATCGAATCGATTACGATCCTTGAGCGCTACTGATTAAGTCATCCCTTGGCCATTGAAAACAACATGGTTGAATTATTTCGAAATTATCTTTGGTCAGCGTTTTCTCTTTCTAACTGATCCTCTTTATAGAGACGAGAATGGGTTTCATCTTAAGCTAAAGAATCCCTTACGGATGAATCCATCGCAGAAGTTGGATAAAGCACCACTCTTCAGAAGCGTCTGCTAACTCCTCGAGGATGCTCACCTTAACGAAACGCATTCTTCCCCAGAGAGAGAGATAGCTGCCAATACCTGGATTGCATTCAGCCATGATGTTTCATTCTCCAGTTGAAATCTCTCTCAGGAATACCAAATCGATTAATTGGAGATTTGAGTTGAAAGCGCATGCAAGTGTTGCTTCCTTGCTTTGGATTTCGTGGCCCATCCCTGCAAAGGGGAGAAGACGGCGAGTTGAAAATAAATTCTTTGGCGATCGAAATAATGATGAACTTCAAATACGAGGTTAGTGGGACACACCTGAAGGAAAACGAACGGCTCAGTCGATGGAGGAACGGACCAATATTGTCCATAAAGTTCGGTTGTTTCACTTCTGATTGGCACTTTTTTGCACACCATGGGCTAAACGCATGGGCTTTTTATAGTTGACACTGGTTGATTTTTAGAAATTAGTCATCTGGCAACCTTCGTCTCACGTGACACGAAGGGTGCCAGGTCACTAATTTCTAAAAACATCGTTGTCAGATATTTTTTCTGAATTCTGTAATGGACCATAGTGTTAGGATATTTTTTGAGCGACTGTACATCGCTGTCTCCTTTGTGACTGAGGGGTTTTACGGAGATTTATCTCAAAGCTGGCCCAGGCAGGGCTCGACCCTGGGTACTGCACATTACGAGCCTGGCGCGAAATCAGTTGAATCAATCCCATCCCCGCCATCCCTTATGGTTGGTCCGGAGAATTAGTTAATATTTCATCCCGAAAGATGTTATGTAGTAATCAATGTCCTAAGTACAGTGAGAATAACATTAGCACGCCCATCAAACGATACGTTTATTTGCAGTTCAAGAAAATGTCGCACACATTGGTAGGAAATTCCACGATTATCGCTGGACAATTAATACGTTCCTATTGTACAGTCGTTCAAAAAAGTATCCGAACACTATGGTTGATTACAAAATTAAGGTAAAGTATCTGGCAACGTTTTTTTCTTTTAAGTTTCAGAAACCTTTGGTTGCTAGCTTTGTTGATTTCAAAAAGGCTTTCGACTCTGTTGATCGTCATAATTTGTGGTTGATTGTGAAATCATATGGTATACCAGACAAGTTAGTTAACATAATGAAAGCTCTTTATCATAACACTGAGTCATGTGTGAGAGTTGGTAAGGCTTATAGCAATTGGTTTAGCATTACTTCTGGTGTTCGACAAGGGTGCATTTTGTCTCCTTTTCTCTTTAGTTTGGTTATTGATTATGTTATGCGAAATTCACTTCAAGGGAAAGCTTTTGGCCTTAAATGGGCTGGAGATACGAAAATTTCTGATTTAGATTATGCTGATGATTTAGCCCTTTTGGCAAATGATGTTGATGAGATGAACTCTTTCATTCGAGCTGTTGATGAGACTGGTAGTAGAGTAGGTTTGGTTATAAACAGAGAGAAAACTAAAGTGATGAAAATTGGTCAGGCAGACTGTGATTCAGTTAAACTTAGTGGTTGCAGTCTTGAGCAGGTGTCACAGTTTAATTATCTTGGGAGCTATGTAACAGATAATGGCGATGTGCGGCATGAGATTAACAGACGAATAGGGATTGCTGCTGGGACTTTTAAGAACCTATGGAGAGTGTGGAGAAATAGGCGTATACACCTAAAGACTAAAATTAGACTGTATAATAGTTTGGTTCTTTTTATTGTTAGTTATGGTAGTGAAACTTGGACACTTTGTAAACAAGATAACAGGAAACTAGATGCTTTTGATTCTAGATGCTTACGCAGTATCTTGGGCATTTGGTGGTTTAACTTTGTAACTAATGATGAGGTTAGGCAAAGGAGTCTGCAACTTCCTTTAAGCAGCATATTGTGCAGAGAGAGACTCCGCTGGTTTGGCCATGTTGCCCATATGGATAATTATAGAATGGCCAATAGGGTTATGAACAGTGTGCCTAGAGGCCTCAGAAGGAGGGGGAGACCTAGGATGCGGTGGGCAGACAATGTCAAACAGGACCTTGTTAGAATTGGTGTACAGTGGCCGGATGCAGCAGATGTAGCTCAGGACAGATATGCTTGGAGAATTAAACTGCGCGGTCTGGTTGGACCTCCGTAGCCCATGGCTGCTTGAGGATGATGATGATGATCTGGCAACCTTCGTGTCACGTGATACGAAGGTTGCCAGATCACTAATTTCTAAAGATATCGTTGCCAGATATTTCTTCTGAATTGTGTAATCAACCATAGTGTTCGGATATTTTTTGAGCGACTGCATCGATTGGGGGCTTTCTCGATTAGAAAATACAAATAAAAAAGTTAGGAATGGAGAAAGGAGTAGAAAGACGTTTCATCCAAAATATCGATTTCTAATCGTATAGTGAACATATCGAAGTGTACTTTGCAATGCACATCCTCATGGATATCTTTGCCTTGTACCCAAATTACAGGTTTCTGGCTCCTCTATTTGAAGAGTTTTGGGTTGGGTTGTTTTACCTCTGAGCGGCACTTTTTTGTACACCATGGGCTAAATGGCCAGGTCACATGAACCCCGAAGGCTCAGAGAAGGTTGGGGGAGGGGACCCACTGGAACAGCTGTTGGGAGACAGATGGTAGCCTCCCGTCAAGGCCATACAGCGTGTTCTTTAACGTGCACAGGGTATGGCTCTCCCGCACACGGGGCAACGGCTTAACGTCCCATCCGACGGACGGCGGTGTGATGTTAACTCTTCACTTGTCGGCCTATTGAGACCACTTAGGACGTTCCATCGGTTCGATCGCTATACGCGACGGGTGAAAGAGTCTTTCGGATAAAATCAACGGTTTATTCACAATTGCAGAGAACTGATACTGAGGCTCCTTCCCCATAAATTAGTTCAACTTCAGACTTTACTTAGAAATAACAAAGATTTATTTAACCTTCCAAACATACTTGCTGGACGAGGACATATGCTCAATTACATAGATTACAACAACACCAGCTTACTATGCCTGTTCAGCTGTATTTACAGAGCCAATGCCGCTATTACCAGTCGGCATTTCCCAGCTTTACAATTTTGCGTCCGTCTCCTTCCGAAACTCGATTGGCTCTCTCTGTTCTCATCGTTGCCAAACCCTTTCTTTTCTTTCTTCCTCTGCCTGACCACCTGGGCCGTCCGCTAGCAGTTGGGCGACATCCGTCCCTCGGGGCACTGCCCCTTCAATTAACTTTCCAGATGCCAGGACAGAGGCCTCCCCGTAGCATATGACTATTTTGGAGAAATCCAAAATAAATATACACAGCCTGAACAAAAAAAAATCTAAAAAGGCCTCTAGCCTGACACCTCCCTGCCAGAAGTCAGTAGTTAGTCCTGTTAACTGCTGACTAAAAAGTCAAGTTGAATGCTGAATATCAGAGTTCATTTTCGCATTAATCTTAGAGTTCAATGCCACAAGATACAGAGTTCTAAGTTGCTTCATGAATTCTATAAATTCTCTGCGAATTGGCACATCTTTTACACATCTATGTACACTACACTTAAATATAAAATAACCCCTAGGTATATACTGGTGCACTGAGTCTAGATATTCTTTTTGCTTCAAACAATAAAAAACCTGTTGACTAAAGTAGTTGTCTGAGAGTACACAGTTTATAAATTAATTATGTCACTAATAACTGTCTTGGACGAAGGTATGCCATACCGGCGGTGTTCATCGTTCACAGGTGACATCCCATGTGAAAGGCTATGCACACCTTTCGTGACTACCTAGATATCACCTTCCCGTACGTACCCTCAGACTCTACGGGCTGAAAGTCGTCGACATTGGCGTCGGCCTGACCCATTGTTACCTCCAATTGCCATGTTCGTTCCCTCCCCTACATAATTTTGATCATCGTAGACATCGAGTCTGACAGATTGCTGCACATGTTTGGGCTGGGAGATAGGATGGCGCTGATTGGACGGTCTCCATGGAGCATACATTTCCCAGTTACTAACTGGAATTTCTCTACCTCTTTCATAGTAGCTTCCTCGATTGGCCCACGGCTCGTGGATTTTCCTCCTGAGGTTACCAGTTACAGGCCTTCTCTCCTTCTTTCTAATTAACTTACCATATGCTTCCACACTCAGAAGTACCTCCTTCCGCAGCTTTGCTACTACTGCGCATAGCACTTTAATTTCTCCGCCACTCACAGTGCTATTGTCTGTACCATCAATCAAACTTAAAGGCAGCTCTTTTACCTCTGCCCTTATGGCATCACCAAACGGTCCATGCAACAACAGATGGTCTTTTACCGGGTGTTTTTCTTCGTTTAGCATCCCCTTTCTGATTACTGTCAGTTCTGCCCCCGAATCCACGACTGCTCTAGCTGTCTGGTCGCCACATCTGATTCGAACCTCTTCATAATCTACTGGGATACGTATCTCTCCCTGTCCCATTACTCGACTGCTTGGACTTGGCTTTGTATGTGTCGTAACCCTTCCTATTGTTGCCTCACAAACATCTTTAGAATTCTGATCCAAGGTGCTAACTTGGTACACCTGAGTTCGGTTCTCACGGTCCCCAGTTCTCAGTGGGCAATCTTTCATCAAATGTTCGTCAGATCTACATTTATGGCACCTCCTTACTTTTGGGACATTTCTATATTCAGCTAAATTAACTGCCGATTGATACCTTCTGCTCGAGTAATTTCTCTCTGAGTCTATCCTCTGCTGGGGGGAAACCACACGTTCTGCATATTGTCTATGCCTTACCTCTTTAAAAGTTAGGACCTCTTCCCTTCCGTTTACACTGGCTAGATGGATTTCTGCCCACGTGGCTATTTCGTCTGCTTTTGCCCATGACTCCGCCTCTTTCTGTACTACGTAAGCATGAGTGTCTTGAGGAAGGCTATCACGTAATTTATCCGACACTATCAGGTCCATAAGCTCCTCAAAATTTGTCACCTTCCTACTGTGGACGTAGTAATCCCAGCTATTTCTGAGTCTCGAGGCTAATTGATTGTATGACTCATTCGGTTCTTTCGTGATAGTTTCAAACTTTCTCTTGTACGCAGAGGGAGTGAGCTTAAACTCTTTTAATACGGCCTCTTTAACTTTCTTATAATGAACAAAATCCTCTGCACTTAATTTTCGAAAAACGTGATTTGCATAATTACCATCTAAAAAAGAAACGATGACTTTGCCTTGAAACACCTCTGGTACTTCATATATCTTAAATCCCCTTTCCGCTGTCTCAAAGAGATTTATCACTTCTTCTGGGTTTTTAGGGCTTCCAGCTAACATATTTCCCAATAATTTTATATAATTAGCCAGCCGCGCATCTGCTGGGTTACTAGAAACTGCCACCGTTCGCACATCAGCCCTCTCCTCGTTTGCATTCCTCATTTGCAGTTCCAGCATTCTATACTCATGCTCTCTCTCCTTTTCTCTTTCTCTTTCTGCCGCCTCTCTCTCCTTTTCCCTTTCTGCTGCCTCTCTCTCCTTTTCCCTTTCTGCTGCCTCTCTCTCCTTTTCCCTTTCTGCTGCCTCTCTCTCTTCCCTTCTCAGTTGCATCTCTAACCTCATCCTCTCTAATTCAAAATCATATCCAATCCTTTCTTTAGCTCTCTGCTTTCTGGTCCCGCTCTGCAGCATATCCGCATCGTTGTCATCGTCATAATCCCTCAACCCTCTCATGTCTATCGCAGCATCAGACTCTCTGTCTATTGTCACCTCCTCGCCTCCCAGATCATTCCCTGAATAACCACCCTGCGCGCTATCCCTCTCTGTGACTATGAAGCCTCGCCTTAACTCATCCCTTTCCCTATCGCGACCGCTCCTAAGCTCCATTTTAGCTCGTACAGGCCTCTGCCGTATCTAACTACTCGCCTCTAGAGTAAGAGGATACTTACCTCCGATGTGATGACAGGAACGAACCGCCTCGTCAATCTGCTACCTGAAGCACACAGTCGGAACACTCTTGGCAGTATCAGCCTTGCGTCGGTCAGCTCCCAGTGGATGTTGAACTTTTCCGTCACCTTCACAGCTTTTTCCACAGTTCGAACGTGATGCACGATTCTTCAGGTACCTTCACAGCTATTCTATCGCCTGAAGCACACCGCAGGACACTCTTGGCAGTATCAGCCTTGTTCTGGTCAGCTCACAATGGATGTCGGAACTCTTCCGTCACCTTCGCCGCTACTTTCACCTCTGTTGCGTACTGTCGGACTGCGCCACTTTGTGATGTTAACTCTTCGCTTGTCGGCCTATTGAGACCACTTAGGACGTTCCCTCGGTTCGATCGCTATATGCGACGGGTGAAAGAGTCTTTCGGATAAAATCAACGGTTTATTCACAATTGCAGAGAACTGATACTGAGGCTCCTTCCCCATAAATTAGTTCAACTTCAGACTTTACTTAGAAATAACAAAGATTTATTTAACCTTCCAAACATACTTGCTGGACGAGGACATATGCTCAATTACATAGATTACAACAACACCAGCTTACTATGCCTGTTCAGCTGTATTTACAGAGCCAATGCCGCTATTACCAGTCGGCATTTCCCAGCTTTACAATTTTGCGTCCGTCTCCTTCCGAAACTCGATTGGCTCTCTCTGTTCTCATCGTTGCCAAACCCTTTCTTTTCTTTCTTCCTCTGCCTGACCACCTGGGCCGTCCGCTAGCAGTTGGGCGACATCCGTCCCTCGGGGCACTGCCCCTTCAATTAACTTTCCAGATGCCAGGACAGAGGCCTCCCCGTAGCATATGACTATTTTGGAGAAATCCAAAATAAATATACACAGCCTGAACAAAAAAAAATCTAAAAAGGCCTCTAGCCTGACAGGCGGTCTTTCCAAAGCCCCTCGGTGACCCCTACTGACCGTGGGCAGGGCGGGGAATTTTGCGAAGAAAGAGTTTTGGCGACCACATTCATATTTTATAATTACAGATGTAAAACACCTGCCGTAGAAGCTCCATAACGAGGTCAGGATTGATACATTTTCAGTCATAGAATCTTGCTTTTTCATCGTCTTTCAAATAAATTTTATCTCAGCAATTGAATATGGTTTGTTTCTCCATACTTGTCTATCTCTGAAGGACTGGGGTGGCTCAGTCGGTAGCGTACCAGACTCGTAATCTGTAGGTCCTAGTTCGAGTACCAGCTTGGTCAACGTTGAGATCTATTTCCACAAGACTCCCCGTCCTTCCCTCGGTCAGTAGGAGACATCGATGGGCTTGGAAAGATCGCTGTCTGTCGGAAGGGACAGTAAGCCGTGATCCGTGTTCCAGAGTGCCATGCCCCGTGCACGTTAAAGAACATGTTGGATGTCCTTGACGGGAGGCTACCATCTGTTCAACAGGTTGTTCAAAAACATCTCCCAACAGCTGTTCAACAGGTCCTCAACCTTCTCTCTGTCTTCAGGGTCCTTGTGACCTGGGGCGGGGGTGGCTCAGTCGGTAGCGCGCCAGGCTCGTAATCTGTAGTTCCCAGGTTCGAGTCCCAGCTGGGTCAGCGTTGAGATTTATCTCCGCAAAATTCTCCTCCCTGCCCACGGTCAGTAGGGGACACCGATGGGCTTGGAAAGGCCGCCGTCCGTCGGATGGGACGTTAAGCCGTGGCCCCGTGTGCGGGAGAGCCATACCCTGTGCACGTTAAAGAACACGCTGGATGGCCTTGACGGGAGGCTACCATCTGTCTCCCAACAGCTGTTCCAGTGGGTCCCCTCCCCCAACCTTCTCTGAGCCTTCGGGGTCCATGTGACCTGGCCATTTAGCCCATGGTGTGCAAAAAAGTGCCGCTCAGAGGTAAAACAACACAACACAACCTTGTGACCTGGCCATTTAGCCCATTGTGCTAAAAAAAGTAACGATAAGAGGTACAACAACCCACACCGATGTCCTTGAGGGGAGGCTACATCTGTCTCCCAACAACTGTTCAGTAGGTCCCCAATCTTCTCTGTGTCTTTAGGGTCTTTGTGACCTGGCCATTTAGCCCACTGTGAGCAAAAAAGTGCCGCTCAGAAATAAAGAAACTCAACACTGATGTCCTTGAAGGGAGGCTACATCTCTCTCCCAACAGCTGTTCAGTAAGTCCCCAACCTTCTCTGGGCCTTCAGGGTCCTTGTGACCTCGTCATTTAGCCCATTGTGCGCAAAAAAGTTCATCCGATGGGACGTTAGGCCGTGTCCCCGTGTGTGTGGGAGAGTCATACCCTGTGCACGTTAAAGAACACACTGGGTCCCCTTCCCACAACCATCTTTGAATCCTCGCAGTTCTTGTGTCCTGATCATTTAAGGGGCGGGGGTGGCTCAGTCGGTAGCGCGCCAGGCTCGTAATCTGTAGTTCCCAGGTTCGAGTCCCAGCTGGGTCAGCGTTGAGATTATCTCCGCAAAAATTCCCCGCCCTGCCCACGGTCAGTAGGGGACACCGATGGGCTTGGAAAGGCCGCCGTCCGTCGGATGGGACGTTAAACCGTGGCCCCGTGTGCGGGATAGCCATACCCTGTGCACGTTAAAGAACACGCTGGATGGCCTTGACGGGAGGCTACCATCTGTCTCCCAACAGCTGTTCCAGTGGGTCCCCTCCCCCAACCTTCTCTGAGCCTTCGGGGTCCATGTGACCTGGCCATTTAGCCCATGGTGTGCAAAAAAGGGCCGCTCAGAGGTAAAACAACCCAAACAACACAACCCATGTGACCTGGCCATTTAGCCCATTGTGTGCATAAAAAGTGCCGCTCAGAGATAAAACAACCCAACCCATTTGGATCAATAAACTTTAAATTCCTGTTTGCGTTGAAAGTAACTGAAACAAATTAGATTTCCACATTGTATTAATTCTTCCTAAAATCGCAGAGATCTCTTTTATGTTTTTTTACACTGGCTTTCCGGCTAGAGAATTCTACAGAGATGTGTATTAGGAATTCAACTTCCAAGTACGCTAACGAGCTTTAGATCAAACAGAAATACAAGGGAAAAAAAATAAAGGAAAAGTTTTACACTACTCTACTTCGCGTCACGCTACGTTTCCACCGCAAGAGATTTGCGGCTTTTTCTCAACGGTGAATCGAACCAGAAAGAAGGGAAAAAAAAGTTAATGTTGTTTGAATTTTACCGTAAAAAAAAAAGATGGCACTCCAACCCTAAAAAAATCGCCAGCGCTACAAAATGTCAATGATGATGCTTTACAAAAGGATGTCAACTGCAACAAATGTCCTGATTCATTTTCTCGTTGTGGCTGCCATGTAAGCCCCATCGACGTAGTGTCCTATCCTTCGTGTCAGTCCTTCGTCGATGTTCTGTGCTGCGCAGAGGACAAGGCCCTGGCTGGCACATTACCGAGGGACGTCAGCGACTCCCTGGGTTGGGAGGCGCCACGCCGGATGTTGTTCGACGTCTGATGGGCTGAGTTTTTGTGGACGACGGCCAATTAGGCTGCATACCTCAGCTGGACAGGCAATGTAGCAGAACGGACATGTTGTCTTCCCCACCATTAAATAACGGGGGCTGCCACATGCCTAGCACCCGTTACACAAGATAAATTGTTCCGCTGCTTCTAAATTCAATAGTAACGCCAGAAGTCGCCGCGGGATGAGTCGAACGTCTTCTCGGGGGATGCTGACTCACGATGTCCCTCAACACTGTCAACATTTGCATTGGGTTTTGTTGCTGGCGATGGTGATTTATGGGATGCTCATCACCTCTTTTTCACTCTCATAACGCCATTTGCAATCTTTTGCGTCTTACGATCTTATCAACAGAACTGTTCTTCATCTTCTTTTAACATCATTTCAGCGTCGGCTCCGAATGTTTTCATGAACTTCGAGCCTTTAATCGAGTCGTCGACTAACATTTTTGGCTCTTCGTTTACAAGAGACATCAGGATAAAAAAAAAATACAGGGGGGGGGGATTTAAAGTCGGGTAAATAAATTATAATTTGCATGACGAAAAAAAATATTCGGAACAGTAAACGGATTTTGGAATTGCTTTTATCTTTAAGCGGCTCTTTTTCCTTTTTGAATACGATGGTCACGTGAGAAAGATCCCAAGGTTGGGTTGGATTACCTCTGAGCGGCACTTTTTTGCACACCATGGGCTAAATGGCCTTTTGCACACCATGGGCTAAATGGCTAGGTCACATGGACCCCGAAGGCTCAGAGAAGGTTGGTGGAGGGGACCCAGAGGAACAGCTGTTGGGAGACAGATGGTAGCCTCCCGTCAAGGCCATCCAACGTGTTCTTTAACGTGCACAGGTTATGGCTCTCCAGCACACGGGGCCACGGCTTAACGTCCCATCTGACGGACGGCGGCCTTTCCAAGCCCATCGGTGACCCCTACTGACCGTGGGCAGGGCGGGGAATTTTACGGAGATAAATCTCAACGCTGACCCAGCTGGGACTCGAACCTGGGAACTACAGATTACGAGCCTGGCGCGCCACCCCCGACCCTACACAGTAAAAGTGTATAAATGATAGTATATAAGATAAAAAAGCACAGTGACATATATTTTTTCATTTTCCCAAAAATTGAAACACTACTTTGCATTTCAACAAATTTCACTAATGAAGTAAAGAAATTCTGCAAAGTCAAAAATATTTTGTTGAGGAGAAAGTTTCTCTTAACCCTTTCACGACTAATGGAAACATTTTTCCCATTTTAAAATTGGTGATTGTCGTATTTAATTATAACCTTATCTGCATTTTTTATACAGAATGTCAAAATAGAACGTATGCCGAACGCAATTACGTAAACGGGAACGTTTAGAAAACAAAAACAGAACTGTCAGGACGCATAATATATGTACTATATGCAATGTCCATCTTTGCCTCAGTACCAAAAGAAATTGCTTCGCAGAATATCATAATTAGCACATCATTTTGTATAGTAATTTTATTTCATAATTTTGTATTATTTTAGTTAACATTTTGTTCTAATAAACCAATAAATAAAAGACATTGCATAATAAGCCTAACTATAATTTGTGTTACCTTTATAGTCCATTGGGAAAAATATTTCCCATAAAATTCCAAAAAAACTACACATTGTTATGTATTTTTCTTATGATTTTTATTTATTTTACGTCTAAACAAACTAAAATAAACACTTACATACTAATATTTACTCTTAGAAACCTTATGGTCCTGAAAGGGTTAATATGAGGGTGACATTTATTTTTTAAATTTAAAATTGTTAAATTTGTTAACAATTTTAAATTTAAATTTAAAATGTTTATTGGGAATTAAAAATTTAAATGTGTGTTATGGACATATTATAACGAGAAGCTGAAATTAAAAGTTGAAAAACCTTTAATTTTTTAAGCTTTTTTTTTTAATTCTTTAAAAACTAAGTTTTAACATTCTGACCCGACTCGACAGCAGCAAGAAAATGCTAAAAATAACTAGATATAAAAATATGAATATAACTGGAAAGAATAAAATCGAAATTCACGTAGCATAACTTTCATTTTCAAAATGGCTGTAATGAGCTTTAGTGTTTAAAATATTTAAAAGAAACGCTCTTTCGTGCAGTTGCTTGTCACAGGGGTCTTACAGAAGCTTGTCAGTATAGTACGCGATAGAGTAGGTCTGTGGAAAGGGGGAGACCTCAGCAGAGGGAGAATACAAATAAACATCCGTACTTTACCAGGGGTGGAGATGGCTCAGTCGGTAGCGCGCCAGTCTCGTGATCTGCAGTTCCCAGTTTCAAGTCACAGTTGAGCCAGCGTTGAGATTTCTCTCCCAAAACTTTCCTGTTCTGTAAATAGAGGACACTGATTGGCTTAGAAAGTCCTCCATCCGTCGGATAGGACGTTAAACCTTGGCCCCGTGTGCGGGAGAGAACACAAGAACACCCCTGTGCACGTTAAAAAACAGGCTGGATGGCCTCTTCCCCCAATACTTCTCTGAGCCTTCGGGGTCTTTGTGATCTGGTCATTTAGCCCATTGTGTGCATTAAATGTGCCGCTCAGAGACAAAACAATCCAACCGTGACCGTTACAAAGTATATGAAAAGAATGACAACTGGAAGCATTCGCACGAGATAACTCGTTATCGTAAAGCAAAAAGACGCCATCTTGAGGGACGGGGGTGGCTCAGTCGGTAGCGCGCCATGCCCGCAATCTGTATTTCCCAGGTTCGAGTCCCAGCTGGGTCAGCGTTGAGATTTATCATCCCAAAATTCCCCACCCTGCCCACGGTCAGTAGGAGACACCGATGGGCTTGAAAAGGCCGCCGGCCGTCAGGTGGGCCATTAAGCCGTGTCCCCGTGTGTGGGAGGGTCATACCCTACGCACGTTAAAGAACACGCTGGATGGCCTTGACGGGAGGCTACCATCTATCTCCCAACAACTGTCCAGTGGGTTCCCTCCCCCAACCTTCTCTGAACCTTCGGGGTCCTTGTGACCTGGCCATTTAGTCCATTGTGTGCAGAAAAGTGCCGCTCAGAGGTAAAACAACCCAAGTTAAGAACACGCTGGATGGCCTTGACGGGAGGCTACCATCTGTCTCCCAACAGCTGTTCCAGTGGGTCCTCTCCCCCAACCTTCTCTGAGCCTTCGGGGTCCTTGTGACCTGGCCATTTAGCCCATTGTGTGCAGAAAAGTGCCGCTCAGAGGTAAAACAACCCAACAACGCCATTTTGAATGATCTAAAATTTTTTTAATCAAAATCACACGTTATTATTAATAAGTCAACTTTGGAACTATCACACTTTATTAATAAACCTAAATACTTAACTATTAATAAAATCTTCACGTTCAGAAATTTTGCGTTTCCGTAAACTACACTTGAATGTTATTTTACTTTTGTTCATGCAAGGTAAACACACTCTGACGATAATTAACCTAACCTCACGCAAACTTCATTTTCTTAATGCAGTGAGATCACTAAATTCTCCTCTGTCGAAAACAAAATCCTGAAGTTTTTAGTAATGAGTAAATCATTTTCCCATTCAACGTGTCCTCGGAACATCTATTTGCAGTTGAAGAAACCGAAATGTAAAATGCGAAATGGGAAAAGTGTCGTTGATTTCCTCGAGAATGGCTAAATGAGGCCATTATGTAATGGGAACTGTCGCATGGCTCGCGCCCATTTGCACAAAATGAATTGCCTTTCCCGCCTGCCCATTTCAATGGAAAGTGCTGGAAGTGTCGACTCGGCGGCCATTTCGACTCGCGCCATTCCCAGTAACGCTAATTCATGTGCCACGGAGACGCATTCTAGTTCTCGTGACCACCGCAGTCAACATTGGCATTGTAACTGCAAAGCACTTGGAGAAACTGCTATTTCTCCAAGATGTGTTTCTCACTCTTTTTTATCGGTTTGTTTTTTTTTATCTTTCTTCACGCTTTCTTACATATCAATTTATCATTCGCCCCTTTGTAAGTTTTTCCGCTCCCGAAATGTTTTTTTTTCTTTCCTTCTTAGGAAATTCCGCGTGACTATTATAAGAACGAGAGGCTTGAGGGAGAAGAATAGAACGGGAGAAGAGGGAAAAGCGAATTAGAAGCACAATAAAAGGGAAAGCCAAGGAAAAATCTGCGGTTTCTATCTCGTTTAGTTCATATAGCCAATAATTATTATGACTTTATTAGTTATAAGGGAAATGTAACGTTGAGTGGGTTGAGTTGTTTTACCTCTGAGCGGCACATTTTTGCACACCATGGGCTAAATGGCCAGGTCACATGGACCCCGAAGGCTCAGAGAAGATTGGGGGAGGGGACCCACTGGAACAGCTGTTGGGAGACAGATGGTAGCCTCCCATCAAGGCCCTCCATCGTGTTCTTTAACGTGCACAAGGTATGGCTCTCCCGTACACGGGGCAACGGCTCAACGTCCCATCCGACGGACGGCGGCCTTTCCAAGCCCATTGGTGTACCCTACTGACCGTGGGCAGGGCGGGGAATTTTTGCGGAGATAAATCTCAACGCTGACCCAGCTGGGACTCGAACCTGGAAACTACAGATTACGAGCCTGGCGCGCTACCGACTGAGCCACCCCCCCCCCCCCCGCCCCCATTTATCTGGGAGCAGCACTATTTTTGCACACAATCAGTTAAAGGGCCACCTCAAAAGGACTCCAAGGGCTCAGAGAAGGTTGGGGGAGGGGACTTATAGTCGCTCAAAAAAATTTCCGAACAGTATGGTTGATTACAGAATTCAGAAAAAATATCTGGCAACGATTTTTTTAGAAATTAGTGATCTGGCAACCTTCTTGTACTGTACAGGAAGGTTGCCAGATCACTAATTTCTAAAAAAAAATGGCTGCCAGATATTTTTTCTGGATTCTGTATTCAACCATAGTGTTCGGATATTTTGTTGAGCGACTGTACTCGACAAGTATTACTCGTCAAGGCCCTTCTTTAACGTGCACAGGGCATAGCTCTCCCGAACACAGGGCCACGGTTTAACGTCCTATCCGAAGGACGGCGGACTTTCGGTGTCCCCCTACTGATAAGGCGAGGAGTTTTGCGGAGATTAATCTCAACGATGGCCCAGGAGAGACTCGAACCTGGGAACTGCAGACTTCGAGCCTGGTGCGCTACCGACTGAGTCACCCCCGATTCTGCCGTGTGATCCAAAGTAACACAATTTTCCATCTAACTTTGTTGTTCAGGAGTCTTTTCATCGGTGTATTTGTATTTTATTTCTTTTCATATAATTATATATTATCAGGATCATGAGTCGACCTCAATGTTGGGGACCAAGTGAAAATTTTTTATTTAAGTCTTAAATTCGAACAACAGATGGGTTGGGTTGATTTACCTCTGAGCGGCACTTTTTTTGCACACCATAGGCTAAATGGCCAGGTCACATGGACCCCGAAGGCTCAGAGAAGGTTGGGGGAGGGGACCCACTGGAACAGCTGTTGGGAGACAGATGGTAGCCTCCCGTCAAGGCCATCCAGCGTGTTCTTTAACGTGCACATGGTATGGCTCTCCCACACACGGAGCCACGGCTTAACGTCCCATCCGACGGACGGCGGCCTTTCCAAGCCCATCGGTGTCCCCCTACTGGCCGTGGGCAGGGCGGGGAAATTTGCGGAGATAAATCTCAACGCTGACCCAGCTGGGACTCGAACCTGGGAACTACAGATTACGAGCCTGGCACGCTACCGACTGAGCCACCTCCGCCCCAACACCAGATGGCTCTTTATATGAGGGAAAGAACATTGTTTGAATTAACCACCGATCTGAAACGGTCCGTAATACAGTTTCAAATAAGCAAAAGGTCAAAGGTCACAATGTTTACCAACTACTGCTCTCAAAGCACTACACAATCAAACAAAGACATTGGCATCCAAAATACATTGTTTAGATAGCCACTCTCTCATTCTCAACTTCGGATATTTCATGTTGACATTACTGGCATTTCCACCTAGATCCTAAACTTCATAACTGTAGGAATCGTGCACAATATTGTCACTCCCATTGTAACCGTAACTGGGCTGGCTGCAAATTAATGGACAGAATAGGATTTAATTCCAATATACAACAATATAATATGCACAATTGTAAACCGCAACTGCTATTCTTCTCAATTTACAAAGCTGAAGATAATTTAAGCATTTACTATTATTCAAAGAGAGAATAATTATTTGTAATTCAGGCCAACCAGGCCGGACAGCAAGGGGAATCTGAATGCTGTAGCGTCCCGACCCCTTAGTGTCGGGTCCCGGGACCTCATAGGAGCAAGATTTATTTAATAAAAGTAATTATTGTTTTACGGAAATTCCACAGAATAGGGTAAAACCTATTTTAAGCTTCACGGATGAACTCTCAAAAGAAGGGGCGGGGGTGGCTTAGTCGGTAACGCGCCAGGCTCGTAATCTGTAGTTCCCAGGTTCGAGTCCCAGCTGGGTTAGTGTTGAGATTTATCTCCGCAAAATTCCCCGCCTTGCCCACGGTCAGTAGGGGACACCGATGGGCTTGGAAAGACCGCCGTCCGTCGGATGGGACGTTAAGCCGTGGCCCCGTGTGCGGGAGAGATAAACCCTGTGCACGTTAAAGAACATGCTGGATGGCCTTGACGGGAGGCTACCATCTGTCTCCCAACAGCTGTGCTAGTGGGTCCCCTCCCACAACCTTCTCTGAGCCTTCGGGGTCCATATGACCTCGCCATTTAGATCATTGTGTGCAAAAAGTGCCGCTCAGAGGTAAAACAGCCCAAACAATCCCCCCCCCCCTCCCATAATTTTTTTTCTCGATCCGGGCCTGCTAGCAACGCACGACACGAAGTTAACGGCATTGCTGCTGAAACTTTTAGGGGGAGTGTATAAAAATAGGCTGATACACGTACAGTAGCTGCATAATAGTGTGCTATTGTAGAGAAACTTGGACACTTTTTAAGCAAGAAAAACAGGGAACTTGATGCCTTTGATTGCAAGAATTTTCCCCCACCTCTCACCCAAACATCCGTCGTTTTAGCAGTCTTTAACATTCGTGTGATTAAATTACCTTTATTGGTTTATACGTTGGGTTGTTTAACCTCTGAACTACACTTGTTGTGATTACAATGGGGCTAAATGGCCAGGTCACAAGGACCCTAAAGGCTCAGAGAAGGTTGGGGGAGGAGACTCACTGTACACCTGTTAGGAGCAAGATCATTAAAGTATTTTTGCCTCCTTCCACGAATTAAGTCACTTAACCGAGTGGTTAGCGCGCTTGGTTTCTGATCTAAGGGACATGGGTTCGAACCCTAGATAAGGCATGGATGTATATGTCGTTTTCCTGCTGAGGTCCCACCATCCCCACCGACCTACTAATGGTATATAAACTGGCAGGCTCCTGTGAGATCTCTGCGACAAGCAGCTTCTTTGAGGGGATATTTATTTTATCATTATTATATCATAAACTTTACAGAGTTTCAAAATAGATATAATCAAATGTGAGAAGAACTTTGGTGAGCATTTCATTTGCAACAAAGAAATATGCATATGAAAAACTCGAGAATATTTGGCAAATTAAATTATGAAAAAAAATCACTTAAAATGAATGAAAAGACGAATGCTTTGAAAATTATTCAAATTTCGTAAATAATATAAAATTTTGATCTTTTGAAGAACATTTCTGGTTCTCATTCGCATCTAGAATATCTTTCAGAGCAATTTGCATCGCTTAAATGTCCGCATTAAAATTGGATTGAGCGAAGACGTACAGTCGCTGAAAAAAGTATCCGAACACTATGGTTGATTACAGAATTCAGAAAAAATATCTGGCAACGATTTTTTTTAGAAATTAGTGATCTGGCAACCTTCGTGTCACGTGACACGAAGGTTGCCAGATCACTAATTTCTAAAAAAATCGTTGCCAGATATTTTTTCTGAATTCTGTAATCAATCATAGTGTTCGGATACTTTTTTGAGCGACTGTACCTGAAGAGCAACTCGGAGACTTGATAAACTGAGCTCAGATCGCTAACCTCTATCAGAGCCTGCTTAGTAAATAGGTTGAAGTGTTCGCTAGATGAGACGAGATTGCTACAAGTTTTGTTAACGAAGGCCTTTCACGAATTCAGCCAATTGCAAGAAGACTCTAAGTTTTCGATCAAAACATTAAGCATTCTCCTCGACTTCAAATATAAATATGCCCAGAATAAAAAAGATAGTATTTATTTATTTATTTATTTGTTTGTTTAACATTATACGCCTCTTGGGTGTTTAGTTGAACACTTCTGCCCCAAAGCAATTAAAAAAAACGATACACTTAGAAAATGTTAATGCAATAATAGCATTACAAAAAAAAATTCGAAAAATATACAGTGTAAAACAAAATTTTGTATACAGGGTGAATCTGAAAAAGTGGGCAAAACTTTACGGGGTGGTAGAACACAGCTATACGAGCAATATTCGTCATAGAAAGTATGGGCGGAACGCAAATGGCGAGCCGCTAGGTGGCGTTGGAAATGGTCGAGGTGGTCCCATAGCTTGGCCACCAAGATCGCCGGATCTCTCGTGTTTGGACTTTTTCCTGTGGGTCCATATGAAAAAGCTTAATCTACGAGTGCCCCATTGAAACCGATATGGATCTAGTCGCCAGGATCGCCGTTGTTGCCGGCGATATTCGGAAAATGCCTGGTGTCTTCGCAAATGTGCGTCGGTCCCTATCCCGCAGGTGTGAAGCCTGCATTACAGCTGGCGGCAGCTCTTTTGAGCAATTTCTTTGAGCATGTACCTCAATTACATTCCTGTTAATAAAATGTTTTCTGAAGTATCTCCTCTCCTTCTTGTGTTCATTCTTTAAATGTGACAGTGGAAAACTACCTTTTAACTTCTCACCGCTTGCGTTCCGACCATACATTCTATGACGAATATTGCTCGTATAGCTGCGTTCTACCACCCAGTAAAGTTTTGCCCACTTTTTCAGATTCACCCTGTATATGACAAAAATATACCAAGGAAGAAAATTCTTATATATATACATACGACAGATAATTAGAAAATGTTCTTTGGCTGAATCAGATATTTATATCCTTTAGACATCAAAACGAAGTCGAAGTCCAGATTTATACTTATTCTCCATGATATAGATTTGATTCCCGAAGGAAACCAATTAAAAGTTGGAAGATAACGAATTTAGAAGAATTATTGGGATTCAAAATGTTTTGTACTGTATATTCAGTTTAATTGTATTTCTAACAAAGTGTTTCAAAAATGTTTTTTTCGGACTTCATCATACTTTTCATAATTTAGCAACACACGGTAAACAATGTCTTTAACCCTTTCACGACTAAGGGAAACATTTTTCCCATTTTAAAATTGGTGATTGTCGTACTTAATTATAACCTTATCTGCATTTTTTATACAGAATGTCAAAATAGAACGTATGCCGAACGCAATTACGTAAACGGGAACGTTTAGAAAACAAAAACAGAACTGTCAGGACGCATAATATATGTACTATGTGCAATGTCCATCTTTGCCTCACTAGCAAAAGAAATTGCTTCGCAGAATATCATAATTAGCACATCATTTTGTATAGTAATTTTATTTCATAATTTTGTATTATTTTAGTTAACGTTTTGTTCTAATAAACCAATAAATAAAAGACATTGCATAATAAGCCTAACTATAATTTGTGTTACCTTTATAGTCCATTGGGAAAAATATTTCCCATAAAATTCCAAAAAAACTACACATTGTTATGTATTTTTCTTATGATTTTTATTTATTTTACGTCTAAACAAACTAAAATAAACACTTACATACTAATATTTACTCTTAGAAACCTTATGGTCCTGAAAGGGTTAACTTGGCAGATGTAACAGAAATCGGACTGGCTCTTCTTGATTTTAAAAAGGTAGTTATTAAGTGCAGCAAGTACCTACACGCAGCCTTATGATTGTACTAATATCTTGTCTACTGAAATTGTATTGCTTAGAAAATGAAACATTTTCATCAAGATAATATCTAAAGTTACTCTTAATTGGAGCATGAAATTGTAAATATGTATTAAGTTCTTGAATTTCTTTTTCTTTATTTTTTTCTTTTAAGACATATGAGAAATGAAGGTAACGTTGTAGATGTTTGTAAATTAATAGCATCCTTAGCTCTTTTTTCCACATCCTCATTGCCTGCCAATCCACACTGGCTGGGCAACCATTGAAGAATAGTAGGATTACCTTTTATAACAGATTGAGTGTATATTTTGAAAATATCTAGTATGATCATATAATGATTATTAAATATCATTTTCCAAAGCCAACAAGGCTGCTCTGCAATCTGTTAACAACACCACATTTTCATTAAGTAAATTCATTTCAACCCACGTAATTGCCTTGTGTATGGCAAACAATTCAGCCTGCAAAATAAGTAGCCTCTGCTGTAAATTTAAATTGTTCAAAAACATTTTTGGCTGGTATGTCAAAAGTAGCTGTAGCAATACTTTCATTGGGGAAGTAAGCTCATCAGTAAATATCTGTTAAAAAATCGTCATATTCATTATCAATGAAGGATTCAGTTATGATCTTTAAGACTTTTTGATCCATATCACTTTTTTTTTATTATATTAGGAATATTTTCTTTAATAATTGGACACTGCAAAGTCCAAATAGGATCATTTGTATATAAATCACCTTTCTTTTTAATTTCTAAAATATGACAAAAATATAAATTTTTCTTTAATATATTAAGAGCAGAAAGTTCGCAATTCTTCTCTGTAATCTTTCTTATTAAAAATGCTCTTTACGTTTGAGCTGTAACCTTGTATAATCCTTAAAATAAATACCCCCTCAAGCAGCTGCTTGCCACAGAGGTCTGACAGCAAAAATTTTGCTCTAATATCAAAAATTGCCAGATTTGTTTCTTCCAAAAGAGAAAGATTTGGGTTACCTCTCAGTAAACCCAAAGCAAGTCTAATAAACTTATTCTGCAAGATATTTAGCTTGTTAAATTTATAATCTGGTGGTTATTTTTTATTTTTTTCTTTTAAGACGTGAGAAATGACGGTAAAGTTGTAGATGTTTGTAAATTAATAGCATCCTTAGCTCTTTTTTCCACATCCTCATTGGCTGCCAATCCACACTTGCTAGGCAACCACTGATTTCGCTAAGCATTTGGCAAAATTAAAGAGTTTATTTCCAGTCGTACAAACTTTTTGTAAATGTTTATCCCATTTGAGTCTGGAGTCAAAGATTTTTCCTAAATACTTAAGTTGATCTGTATTAGGCAACAAGTCATGATTAAGGTGAATATTTAGTTGAGGAATAACAGCTTTAATCCTAACAAAAGGCATGGCCAATGACTTGTCTGCACTTATTTTCAACTCCCTTTTGTCACAGTATAAATGAATGCTTTTGGCTGCTTCTTGAAGTGTTTTTTCACATCTTTGCATTCATTTTCTATTACCCATAGGGTAAGGTCATCAGCATAAATTGAATAGTTAATATTTTTATTAACAGATTCAGGTAGATCATAAAGATATATATTAAAAAGTGTGGGTAATAAAATACCACCCTGTGAAATTCCATTATGCATTTTAAGTTTGTTTGAGTAAACATTATCAAGTTTAACCTGATAGTTCTTATTACTAAGGCTTGGGTTGGGTTGTGTTACCTCTGAGCGGCACTTTTTTGCACACCATGGGCTAAATGGCCAGGTCACATGGACCCCGAAGGCTCAGAGAAGGTTGGGGGAGAGGAACCACTGGAACAGCTGTTGGGAGACAGATGGTAGCCTCCCGTCAAGGCCATCCAGCGTGTTCTTTAATGTTGTGTTGTTTTACCTCTGAGCGGCACTTTTTTGCACACCATGGGCTAAATGGCCAGGTCACATGGACCCCGAAGGCTCAGAGAAGGTTGCGGGAGGGGACCGACTGGAACAGCTGTTGGGAGACAGATGGTAGCCTCCCGTCAAGGCCATCCAGCGTGTTCTTTAACGTGCACAGGGTATGGCTCTCCCGCACATGGGGCCACGGCTTAATGTCCCATCCGACGGACGGCGGCCTTTCCAAGCCCATCGGTGTCCCCTACTGACCGTGGGCAGGGCGGGGAATTTTGCGGAGATAAATCTCAACGCTGACCCAGCTGGGACTCGAACCTGGGAACTACAGATTACGAGCCTGGCGCGCTACCGACTGAGCCACCCCCGCCCCTATTACTAAGGCAAAACCCCATAAATGAGTATATATATATCCAGACAACCCTATTTTGCTAAGTTTGTATAAAAGACCAGTAATCCATACTGAGTCAAAAGCAGCTGTAAGGTCAAAATAGTTTTCAACCACTTCCTTTTGTGGTGTAAAGCATTTTTAACATCTCCAACAAGATGAATTTAGACAATCCATAGTTGACCTGCCTCTTCTAAAACCATGGAAATGATCAGAGACGATATTTTTTTTCATCAAGAAACAACAGAAGTCTTTTCAAAATTAATTTAAAAAAACTTTTAAGAACATTAGAAGTCAAAGATACTGACCTATATGACTTTAATTCTTCTGCTGGTTTATTAGGTTTAAGTATGAAAATTAAATTCACAATTGACTAAGAAGAAGGATATTGTTTGCTATTCCAAATATTATTTAAACATTTAGAATTTTTTTCCCATTTTGTGGGAAGTGATTTTAGAAATTTATATGAAATATTGTCATCCCCATAAGCAGATTTAACTTTAACGTTATTTAAAGAGCATTGCTGTTCAAAATACGTAAAAATCAATATCCAGTTTGGGATTGGCAAGTGGAATATTTTCATTAAATGTTTCAATTTCTAATTCAATATTTCTATCATTTCCATAAATAGGAACTGGTTTTGAAAATCGTACGTTTTTGGCAAATAAATTTGCAGTTTCAACTGTTGATATATATTTTTTTAATGGAGATTTCTTTCCATGGGAATTTTTGCTCTTTTGGTTTAATTACGGAGTTAAAAGTTCTCCAAATACTACGTACTGTTTAATTGACGTTCAGTTTACTACAGAATTCTTGCCAGGAAGAAATGTAATGCTATTTTAGCTTCCTTCTTAGAAGAGCAGCAATTCTCCTGTACAGTCGCTCAAAAAAGTATCCGAACACTATGGTTGATTACAGAATTCAGAAAAAATATCTGGCAACGATTTTTTTTTTTAGAAATTAGTGATCTGGCAACCTTCGTGTCACGTGACACAAAGGTTGCCAGATCACTTTTTTTTTTGAGATAAATCAAATGCTTTTTGATTCGAAAAATATTACGATTTGCATTTCACGAATTTGTCATTAGTTTAAATTTCCATTGTTCGCAAAATGGCAAACCTTTGGATTTTAAAAAATAACCTACGCAGAATAAAGTTTGGGTTATTTTTACCTCTGAGCGGCACTTTATTAGCACGCCATGGACTAAATGGCCACATCACAAATACCCCAAAATCTCAGAGGAGGTCGAGGAAGGGGATCCACTAGACAGACATTAGGAGACAGATTGCGCCTCACAAATGTTAAAGGCGGCACTTCCAAAGAGTAACATTGCTTTAAAAATTGATTTGTATCATTTAGTATTACCTTTATTTTCGATCTCAAATAACCTTCTCTAGTTCATAAATAAGAAAAATACACAATGAAATTATTCAATTTCACGAAAGACATTCTGTGTCAGATCTACTAAATCTTTATCTTAAGCGAGTCTCATCACTTTCCCAGTCGCGTGTGTACCGCTAACTTCTCATTTCGCAATGATGAGAAAAACAACATTCTCTTAGTGGTTAATTCCTGACAATAAATCAAGAGAATTTACACTCTTCTCAACAGCGGTCTACATTAATAAGATTTATAAAGAGCTCTGCGTCATAATGGAAGGGAGAGATACTTTTCCGGTTCTATAGATCATCCCAAGCGCTCTTCGACGATGCTTAACGGCAACGCGAGTGCTACTATTGGAAAGTATCCAATGTCGAGCGAAAAGAAGAGAGCACAAAAACACCGAGATTCGTTAAACGAGAAAGAAAAAAAGAGTCCATCTCCTGTCTCTCATCACCCTGCCAAGTGTGATGAGAACACGTGCAGCTTCCAGCCTCTCGCTACATACCGCGGCTTCCATACATCACGTGACAGTGTGAGACCGCGAGCAGGGAATGTGGAGGTCTCATTAGACAGTGCTGGAGATCCCTAGATGCTAGCTCTCTCAATGTTTGCGAGAGAGTTTTTTTTTGTCTTAACTTCCTCTTCAACTGGGAGAGCGACTCGTTTCTTTATACACGTGTCGGAGCTTCTGTGGTCGCCCTTTTTTTTTTATCTGCCCATCAGGACGTTAACTAGATACGTGAGGCAGAAGCGGATCTTGGGGATTAAAAACGTTGGCATTCTAGCATCGATATCTGCATAAAGAGTTTCCAGGGAGAAGTGGTTTCGGTAAGCCTAGTAATCAGCAAATGGGTGCAGAACTGTTTCAGAGTGCGTCCCTGTGCTATATTAACAGATTTAAGACACAGGCCAAGGCCAATCTTGCAGAAGTAATTAAACTTAGAGTTTTTAAAGTTGATTCGTTTCTTACTCTTAGACAGCTTCTGACGTTATTTGCATTTGTTTTTCTGGCGTGAAAATAAAATGCTAGAATAAATGATTCGAGAACATTTAATTTACTAAAAGTGCATTTTAAGTTTTACAAAGTATTTTTTTTCTGTTGCGTGAAAAGATTTTCTGTGAGTAATTTATTTTTAAGCATAAAAAAAAGTGTTATTTTCTGTGCTGTTAACACTAACTTTTAACTGAAGCATAAATTACAATCGGAAATCCTCGAATTCTATATTTCGCTACTTACAAGTAGGTATTCAGAGAATTTAAGCACTATTCAGAACCTATCTGAAGTACGAACTAAAAAGCTCCCATAGCTTGGCCACCAAGATCGCCGGATCTCTCGTGTTTGGACTTTTTCCTGTGGGTCCATATGAAAAAGCTTAATCTACGAGTGCCCCATTGAAACCGATATGGATCTAGTCGCCAGGATCGCCGTTGTTGCCGGCGATATTCGGAAAATGCCTGGTGTCTTCGCAAATGTGCGTCGGTCCCTATCCCGCAGGTGTGAAGCCTGCATTACAGCTGGCGGCAGCTCTTTTGAGCAATTTCTTTGAGCATGTACCTCAATTACATTCCTGTTAATAAAATGTTTTCTGAAGTATCTCCTCTCCTTCTTGTGTTCATTCTTTAAATGTGACAGTGGAAAACTACCTTTTAACTTCTCACCGCTTGCGTTCCGACCATACATTCTATGACGAATATTGCTCGTATAGCTGCGTTCTACCACCCAGTAAAGTTTTGCCCACTTTTTCAGATTCACCCTGTATATGACAAAAATATACCAAGGAAGAAAATTCTTATATATATACATACGACAGATAATTAGAAAATGTTCTTTGGCTGAATCAGATATTTATATCCTTTAGACATCAAAACGAAGTCGAAGTCCAGATTTATACTTATTCTCCATGATATAGATTTGATTCCCGAAGGAAACCAATTAAAAGTTGGAAGATAACGAATTTAGAAGAATTATTGGGATTCAAAATGTTTTGTACTGTATATTCAGTTTAATTGTATTTCTAACAAAGTGTTTCAAAAATGTTTTTTTCGGACTTCATCATACTTTTCATAATTTAGCAACACACGGTAAACAATGTCTTTAACCCTTTCACGACTAAGGGAAACATTTTTCCCATTTTAAAATTGGTGATTGTCGTACTTAATTATAACCTTATCTGCATTTTTTATACAGAATGTCAAAATAGAACGTATGCCGAACGCAATTACGTAAACGGGAACGTTTAGAAAACAAAAACAGAACTGTCAGGACGCATAATATATGTACTATGTGCAATGTCCATCTTTGCCTCACTAGCAAAAGAAATTGCTTCGCAGAATATCATAATTAGCACATCATTTTGTATAGTAATTTTATTTCATAATTTTGTATTATTTTAGTTAACGTTTTGTTCTAATAAACCAATAAATAAAAGACATTGCATAATAAGCCTAACTATAATTTGTGTTACCTTTATAGTCCATTGGGAAAAATATTTCCCATAAAATTCCAAAAAAACTACACATTGTTATGTATTTTTCTTATGATTTTTATTTATTTTACGTCTAAACAAACTAAAATAAACACTTACATACTAATATTTACTCTTAGAAACCTTATGGTCCTGAAAGGGTTAACTTGGCAGATGTAACAGAAATCGGACTGGCTCTTCTTGATTTTAAAAAGGTAGTTATTAAGTGCAGCAAGTACCTACACGCAGCCTTATGATTGTACTAATATCTTGTCTACTGAAATTGTATTGCTTAGAAAATGAAACATTTTCATCAAGATAATATCTAAAGTTACTCTTAATTGGAGCATGAAATTGTAAATATGTATTAAGTTCTTGAATTTCTTTTTCTTTATTTTTTTCTTTTAAGACATATGAGAAATGAAGGTAACGTTGTAGATGTTTGTAAATTAATAGCATCCTTAGCTCTTTTTTCCACATCCTCATTGCCTGCCAATCCACACTGGCTGGGCAACCATTGAAGAATAGTAGGATTACCTTTTATAACAGATTGAGTGTATATTTTGAAAATATCTAGTATGATCATATAATGATTATTAAATATCATTTTCCAAAGCCAACAAGGCTGCTCTGCAATCTGTTAACAACACCACATTTTCATTAAGTAAATTCATTTCAACCCACGTAATTGCCTTGTGTATGGCAAACAATTCAGCCTGCAAAATAAGTAGCCTCTGCTGTAAATTTAAATTGTTCAAAAACATTTTTGGCTGGTATGTCAAAAGTAGCTGTAGCAATACTTTCATTGGGGAAGTAAGCTCATCAGTAAATATCTGTTAAAAAATCGTCATATTCATTATCAATGAAGGATTCAGTTATGATCTTTAAGACTTTTTGATCCATATCACTTTTTTTTTATTATATTAGGAATATTTTCTTTAATAATTGGACACTGCAAAGTCCAAATAGGATCATTTGTATATAAATCACCTTTCTTTTTAATTTCTAAAATATGACAAAAATATAAATTTTTCTTTAATATATTAAGAGCAGAAAGTTCGCAATTCTTCTCTGTAATCTTTCTTATTAAAAATGCTCTTTACGTTTGAGCTGTAACCTTGTATAATCCTTAAAATAAATACCCCCTCAAGCAGCTGCTTGCCACAGAGGTCTGACAGCAAAAATTTTGCTCTAATATCAAAAATTGCCAGATTTGTTTCTTCCAAAAGAGAAAGATTTGGGTTACCTCTCAGTAAACCCAAAGCAAGTCTAATAAACTTATTCTGCAAGATATTTAGCTTGTTAAATTTATAATCTGGTGGTTATTTTTTATTTTTTTCTTTTAAGACGTGAGAAATGACGGTAAAGTTGTAGATGTTTGTAAATTAATAGCATCCTTAGCTCTTTTTTCCACATCCTCATTGGCTGCCAATCCACACTTGCTAGGCAACCACTGATTTCGCTAAGCATTTGGCAAAATTAAAGAGTTTATTTCCAGTCGTACAAACTTTTTGTAAATGTTTATCCCATTTGAGTCTGGAGTCAAAGATTTTTCCTAAATACTTAAGTTGATCTGTATTAGGCAACAAGTCATGATTAAGGTGAATATTTAGTTGAGGAATAACAGCTTTAATCCTAACAAAAGGCATGGCCAATGACTTGTCTGCACTTATTTTCAACTCCCTTTTGTCACAGTATAAATGAATGCTTTTGGCTGCTTCTTGAAGTGTTTTTTCACATCTTTGCATTCATTTTCTATTACCCATAGGGTAAGGTCATCAGCATAAATTGAATAGTTAATATTTTTATTAACAGATTCAGGTAGATCATAAAGATATATATTAAAAAGTGTGGGTAATAAAATACCACCCTGTGAAATTCCATTATGCATTTTAAGTTTGTTTGAGTAAACATTATCAAGTTTAACCTGATAGTTCTTATTACTAAGGCTTGGGTTGGGTTGTGTTACCTCTGAGCGGCACTTTTTTGCACACCATGGGCTAAATGGCCAGGTCACATGGACCCCGAAGGCTCAGAGAAGGTTGGGGGAGAGGAACCACTGGAACAGCTGTTGGGAGACAGATGGTAGCCTCCCGTCAAGGCCATCCAGCGTGTTCTTTAATGTTGTGTTGTTTTACCTCTGAGCGGCACTTTTTTGCACACCATGGGCTAAATGGCCAGGTCACATGGACCCCGAAGGCTCAGAGAAGGTTGCGGGAGGGGACCGACTGGAACAGCTGTTGGGAGACAGATGGTAGCCTCCCGTCAAGGCCATCCAGCGTGTTCTTTAACGTGCACAGGGTATGGCTCTCCCGCACATGGGGCCACGGCTTAATGTCCCATCCGACGGACGGCGGCCTTTCCAAGCCCATCGGTGTCCCCTACTGACCGTGGGCAGGGCGGGGAATTTTGCGGAGATAAATCTCAACGCTGACCCAGCTGGGACTCGAACCTGGGAACTACAGATTACGAGCCTGGCGCGCTACCGACTGAGCCACCCCCGCCCCTATTACTAAGGCAAAACCCCATAAATGAGTATATATATATCCAGACAACCCTATTTTGCTAAGTTTGTATAAAAGACCAGTAATCCATACTGAGTCAAAAGCAGCTGTAAGGTCAAAATAGTTTTCAACCACTTCCTTTTGTGGTGTAAAGCATTTTTAACATCTCCAACAAGATGAATTTAGACAATCCATAGTTGACCTGCCTCTTCTAAAACCATGGAAATGATCAGAGACGATATTTTTTTTCATCAAGAAACAACAGAAGTCTTTTCAAAATTAATTTAAAAAAACTTTTAAGAACATTAGAAGTCAAAGATACTGACCTATATGACTTTAATTCTTCTGCTGGTTTATTAGGTTTAAGTATGAAAATTAAATTCACAATTGACTAAGAAGAAGGATATTGTTTGCTATTCCAAATATTATTTAAACATTTAGAATTTTTTTCCCATTTTGTGGGAAGTGATTTTAGAAATTTATATGAAATATTGTCATCCCCATAAGCAGATTTAACTTTAACGTTATTTAAAGAGCATTGCTGTTCAAAATACGTAAAAATCAATATCCAGTTTGGGATTGGCAAGTGGAATATTTTCATTAAATGTTTCAATTTCTAATTCAATATTTCTATCATTTCCATAAATAGGAACTGGTTTTGAAAATCGTACGTTTTTGGCAAATAAATTTGCAGTTTCAACTGTTGATATATATTTTTTTAATGGAGATTTCTTTCCATGGGAATTTTTGCTCTTTTGGTTTAATTACGGAGTTAAAAGTTCTCCAAATACTACGTACTGTTTAATTGACGTTCAGTTTACTACAGAATTCTTGCCAGGAAGAAATGTAATGCTATTTTAGCTTCCTTCTTAGAAGAGCAGCAATTCTCCTGTACAGTCGCTCAAAAAAGTATCCGAACACTATGGTTGATTACAGAATTCAGAAAAAATATCTGGCAACGATTTTTTTTTTTAGAAATTAGTGATCTGGCAACCTTCGTGTCACGTGACACAAAGGTTGCCAGATCACTTTTTTTTTTGAGATAAATCAAATGCTTTTTGATTCGAAAAATATTACGATTTGCATTTCACGAATTTGTCATTAGTTTAAATTTCCATTGTTCGCAAAATGGCAAACCTTTGGATTTTAAAAAATAACCTACGCAGAATAAAGTTTGGGTTATTTTTACCTCTGAGCGGCACTTTATTAGCACGCCATGGACTAAATGGCCACATCACAAATACCCCAAAATCTCAGAGGAGGTCGAGGAAGGGGATCCACTAGACAGACATTAGGAGACAGATTGCGCCTCACAAATGTTAAAGGCGGCACTTCCAAAGAGTAACATTGCTTTAAAAATTGATTTGTATCATTTAGTATTACCTTTATTTTCGATCTCAAATAACCTTCTCTAGTTCATAAATAAGAAAAATACACAATGAAATTATTCAATTTCACGAAAGACATTCTGTGTCAGATCTACTAAATCTTTATCTTAAGCGAGTCTCATCACTTTCCCAGTCGCGTGTGTACCGCTAACTTCTCATTTCGCAATGATGAGAAAAACAACATTCTCTTAGTGGTTAATTCCTGACAATAAATCAAGAGAATTTACACTCTTCTCAACAGCGGTCTACATTAATAAGATTTATAAAGAGCTCTGCGTCATAATGGAAGGGAGAGATACTTTTCCGGTTCTATAGATCATCCCAAGCGCTCTTCGACGATGCTTAACGGCAACGCGAGTGCTACTATTGGAAAGTATCCAATGTCGAGCGAAAAGAAGAGAGCACAAAAACACCGAGATTCGTTAAACGAGAAAGAAAAAAAGAGTCCATCTCCTGTCTCTCATCACCCTGCCAAGTGTGATGAGAACACGTGCAGCTTCCAGCCTCTCGCTACATACCGCGGCTTCCATACATCACGTGACAGTGTGAGACCGCGAGCAGGGAATGTGGAGGTCTCATTAGACAGTGCTGGAGATCCCTAGATGCTAGCTCTCTCAATGTTTGCGAGAGAGTTTTTTTTTGTCTTAACTTCCTCTTCAACTGGGAGAGCGACTCGTTTCTTTATACACGTGTCGGAGCTTCTGTGGTCGCCCTTTTTTTTTTATCTGCCCATCAGGACGTTAACTAGATACGTGAGGCAGAAGCGGATCTTGGGGATTAAAAACGTTGGCATTCTAGCATCGATATCTGCATAAAGAGTTTCCAGGGAGAAGTGGTTTCGGTAAGCCTAGTAATCAGCAAATGGGTGCAGAACTGTTTCAGAGTGCGTCCCTGTGCTATATTAACAGATTTAAGACACAGGCCAAGGCCAATCTTGCAGAAGTAATTAAACTTAGAGTTTTTAAAGTTGATTCGTTTCTTACTCTTAGACAGCTTCTGACGTTATTTGCATTTGTTTTTCTGGCGTGAAAATAAAATGCTAGAATAAATGATTCGAGAACATTTAATTTACTAAAAGTGCATTTTAAGTTTTACAAAGTATTTTTTTTCTGTTGCGTGAAAAGATTTTCTGTGAGTAATTTATTTTTAAGCATAAAAAAAAGTGTTATTTTCTGTGCTGTTAACACTAACTTTTAACTGAAGCATAAATTACAATCGGAAATCCTCGAATTCTATATTTCGCTACTTACAAGTAGGTATTCAGAGAATTTAAGCACTATTCAGAACCTATCTGAAGTACGAACTAAAATGATCAAAACTTATGCGCTAAGTTGGGGGGGGGGCTCAGTCGGTAGCGCGCCAGGCTCGTAATCTGTAGTTCCCAGGTTCGAGTCCCAGCTGGGTCAGCGTTGAGATTTATCTCCGCAAAATTCCCCGCCCTGCCCACGGTCAGTATGGGACACCGATGGGCTTGGAAAGGCCGCCGTCCGTCGGATGGTACGTTAAGCCGTGGCTCCGTGTGCGGGAGAGCCATACCCTGTGCACGTTAAAGAACACGCTGGATGGCCTTGACGGGAGGCTACCATCTGTCTCCCAACAGCTGTTCCAGTGGGTCCTCTCCCCCAACCTTCTCTGAGCCTTCGGGGTCCATGTGACCTGGCCATTTAGCCCATGGTGTGCAAAAAAGTGCCGCTCAGAGGTAAAACAACCCAACTTTCTACTCTTTAGATCTGTGTAAATACAGCTTTCTCTGCGTTAGATAAATTTTGCGAAGTACTTCTATTGGATTCACCTAGTATTGAAAGTTTAGTATAGTATTAGGCGATTAGGAGATTGGTAATTGACGTCTGGATCAACAATTGGGCTGCACAATACAGGACTAAAGTGGTTACTTCGTTTATTTAACACATACAACAAAATATAATATACCTTACATAAATATCTTAAACAAGTAAAAAAATAACGTAAGCTTTAAAAACAGCATCTAGCGTTAAATGTTTTAAATTTACAGATCTCTCTAATATTCAAATTAAAAATTCAAATTCAAATTTATTGTAACATAAAGAAATACACGAGGACAATAAACACACAATGCACAACACTTCGTCAAATATATTATCAAAAACAACACTATACAAAGAACAGGGAAACAATAAAAGCATAAAATTAAGTAAGATCATCAATAAATATTTGTGAACAACCAAGAAGCTTCGAGCTCTTCCAGGTTATAAAAAAAATTTGTTCATTTTTATTAAAGAAAATAAAGTAAGTAAAAAATAAAAACTACAAAAAATATTAACTATCAGAGGTGGTGAGGGTGCAGTTTTACCAAATATCAGTTCCTATGTAAATGCTATCAAAATATTATTTAATCACAGTAAACATACATTCAATGTTGTCTAACTTTGACAAATATGCACGCAAGCATTTCTTAAAAGTAGTAAGACATTTTTTGTTTCTTATTGTATACTCTAGTAAATTAAAAAATCTGGTACAATAAAATAAAAAATTTTTTGGAAAATTTCCTTTTTCGTTTATTCTATATAAAATTGAAACCCAAAACTGGAGTTTAAATTAGGATTTCTAATCGGAATTAAATCTTGATTTTTATACAAAAAGATAGTTGAAAAATATATATATATAATTTCCTTAGTGGCAATATATTATGTTTATTGTATAATATTGTGATCCCAGCAAAATAATTATAATTAAGATTACGAACTATTTTATTTTGTACATAAATTAAAGGCAATAAATTTGATTTATATTCTCCTCCCCAACAACAAATCCCATAAATTAAGCTAGACTGAACCCATGCGAAATAAATATCCCGTAAGAAATTATAATTAACATATCGTTTTAAGTAGTAAATTTTATATAATATTCTGTTTAGTTTTGAAGAAAGTGAGTAAATACGTTTTTTCCATTTTGAATTAGATTCTATTATTGATCCTAGATAATATCAGTCACTTCAATAGTATCATAGTTACATCAGTCTGTACTTAAAAAATTCAATTCGTGAAGTTTGATGTTATTTCTAATGTATGTAATGAAGTTAATGTAAAATATATGTACTTAGTTTTTTTACATTTAATTCTATTTCATTTTTAGTAAGCCATTTTTTGATAATTATTGAACTATTAGTAATATTTCCAAGTAATGCTTCATTATCTACTGCATCAAAAACTATCGATGTATCATCCGCAAAAGAAATAATTTGTCCGGCAATTTTTAATTTACAGAAATCATTGATATGTATAAGAAAAAGTAAAGGACCCAACATAGAACCCTATGGGACTCCACTTACAATCAATAATGTTTTACTTTTAAAATTTTTAATCATCACAATTTGCTTTCTGTTAAAAAAATCGAGAAATCTATATTTTTTGTTATATTTTCCATTTACATAACGTGACATGGGAGCAATACACGATAGAAGATAGTGTATGTCTCAGAGTAATATTAATTTCATTATTTTACCAGGATTTCAAAAGGTGGATTTAAGTATAGGAAAAGAAATGACTAACTCAGGTGGTGGCGTGCCATCTTCCTAATCTGCAGCCACCAGGTTCGAGTCTAGCTTGTGCCAGTGTTTAGATTTGAGATTTTTCGCCACCCTACCTTCTTTCAGAAAAAGGACACCGATGGACTTGGAAAGACGGTCGTCCGTCAGATGGGACATTAAGTCGCGGTTCCGTGTGTATGAGAGAGAGAGACATACCCCTTTCACGTTAAAGAACACTCTGGATGGCCCTAATGGGAGGCTACCATGTGACTTCTAACAACTGTCCAGTGGGTCCTCTCCACAATCAATCGCCAGGCTCGTAATCTGTAGTTCCCAGGTTCGAGTCCCAGCTGGGTCAGCGTTGAGATTTATCTCCGCAAAATTCCCCGCCCTGCCCACGGTCAGTAGGGGACACCGATGGGCTTGGAAAGGCCGCCGTCCGTCGGATGGGACGTTAAACCGTGGCCCCGTGTGCGGGAGAGCCATACCCTGTGCACGTTAAAGAACATGCTGGGTGGCCTTGACGGGAGGCTACCATCTGTCTCCCAACAGCTGTTCCAGTGGGTCCCCTCCCCCAACCTTCTCTGAGCCTTCGGGGTCCCTGTGACCTGGCCATTTAGCCCATGGTGTGCAAAAAAGTGCCGCTCAGAGGTAAAACAACCCAACTCATACAAACCCACCAACAAAGATTTACGAGCATTTGTTAACCATTTCTTGAAAGTAAATTTGTAACAAATATCTGTGATCATTACAGTCAGCTGGCAATGCATGATGCTTTGACGATTTCGTCCGTGGGCGTTTTTTTTTTTCCATATCATGTTTCGTCTTTATTGTCAGCTCCACTAAAGAATGCAATGACTCCAATTTCGTATTCATTCATTATTCACCGGCGGGCCAAAAAAGGAAACAAGTATCTGAAAAGAAATTTCCATCACACTCGAGGAAAACATCTTGGTGCCGCCTCTCTTTCACCAGAGACTGTTTTCATCCTGTTCGTTGAAGCTGACGTGCTGCTCTGTCATGTCATTCACCGACTACGTACGTCAGATAGGGTGATGCCACACCGAAATCTTTTTCAACGCTATGAGCTTCTCCAAACTTTGCGACGTCTTCAACTGTGACGGTCCTAAGAAGAGTTTTTTGGATGGAACTCATTGCAATGGTGCTCCCGTAAGGAATGTAAACTTTTGTCGTTTTATTTTTATTTATTTATTTTTTTTTTGGGGGGGGGGTAGTTTTCTGTGATGAGGTGGTCTTTTTCTACGAAGATTGCTATTTTTTCTGTAAGGAGGTGACCTTTTTTTCTATGAGGAAGTGGCCTTTTTCTGTGAGGAAAAGGGATTTTTTTTCTGCGCTGAGGTGGCTATTCTTCTGTGAGGGAGGCTATGTTTTTCTCTGAGAAAGAGTTTTTTTTAATGTGAAGATGTGTTTTTTTTAAGCAGTGGCCTTTTTTTTAGGAAGTAGTCATTTCACATAAATGAGTGGCTATTTCTCTTAGGGATGTGGCCTTTTTTCTGTAAGGGCTGCTAAACATAATTTGCTGTGAGGATGTGAACTTTTTTCTTTAAGAGAATGTCTTTTTTTCTGTGAGTGTGGCTTTTGTACGTGTGTGTGTTGGCCATTTTATTCTGTAAGGGGGGTTGGCTTTTTTTGTGAGGAAGAAGCCAGTTTCTGTGCGGAGGTGGCTCTTTTTCTTTGAGAAAGTAGCCTTTTTTTCTCTCTGAGGGCCTCTATATTGTTCTGTGAGGATGTGGCTTTTGTGTGTTTGTGTAAGGAGGTTGGTAGTGTTCTGTGCAGAAGTGGCCTGTTTTCTGTAAAGTCGGCAATTTTCTGTCAGGATGTGGTTTTTTTTCTGTAAGGGTAGTTATTTCTTTTGTGAGGATGGGTTTTTGTTCTATGAGGAGGTTGGCAGTTTCTGTGCGGACATGGCCTATTTCTGGGAGGAGGGAGAGGGTTTCTGTGAAGGTGGATATTTTTCTGTTAGAATGAGTCGTTTTTTTCTGTGAGGAAGAGGCTTTTTTATGAAGGTGGCTATTTTTTTCTGTAATAATGAGGCCTTTTTTGTGAAGATGTAGATTTTTATGTCAGGAAATTGCCTTTTTTTCTGTGAGGAACGGCTGTTTTTAGAAGTGTATTTTTTTTCTGTGAAGATGTGGCCTTTTTTTATGTAAGAGTGGATATTTTCTCCTTGTAAGGATGTGGTATTTTTCTGTAAAGTCGGCTATTTTCTTGTGTGAGGATGTGGCCTTTTTTTCTGTAAGGGTAGCTATTTTCTTCTATGAGGATGTGTCTTTTGTTCTCTGAGCAAGTTGCCAGTTTTCTGTGAGGTGGCTTTTATTCTGTGTGGAAGTTACCAGTTTCTGTTCGGATGTGGCAATTGTTTTCTGTGATGTTTTGTTTTGTAAGAATGTGGCCTTTTTTCTGTGAAGAAATGGCCTTTTATATCTATAAGGGCTCCTATTTTTATCTGTGAGGAAACGACCATTTTTCTGTGAGAGTGACGTTTTTTTATTTTCAGAATATGGTTTTTGTTTTAAGGTGGGCTTTTTTCTGTGAGGATTGCTATTTTTTTTTCTGAAAGAATGTAGCCTTTTTTCTATGAGGATGTGGCCAGTTTCTTTGCAAAGGTGGCCTTATTTTCCTGTGAGGGTGGCTATTTTCTCGGTAAGGATTTCGCCTTTTTTTTGTCTGTAAGGTCGGCTGTTTTTTTTCTGTGAGGGTGTGGCTTTTTTTATGTGAGGAGATGGCCTTTTTATCTGTGAAGGTGGCTGCTTTTTTCTAAAGGGATATGACTTTTTTAAAATGGCCTTTTTTTGTGTGAGGAGGTGGCCTTTTTATCTGCAAGGGCTGCTATTTTATCTGTGAGGGTGGCTGTTTTTTTCTAGAGGGATGTGACTTTTTTAAAATGGCCTTTTATCTGTGAGGTAGTCGCTTTCTTTTCGATAAAGAAGCAGCCTTTTTTCCTCTGATTCCTCCTCCTCCGTTCTTAGCAATGGTTCTGTTTGAAGACGCAGCGAAGTCTGGAAACGTTTAAAGCCAAAGAAGTCAAATCGTTTGCTGTGCGGCCATTCCTCTAACTTGGAAAAGAAGAGGAAGTGTCAAGATGGAAGAAGTGAGAATGAGTCCCTTTCTTTTTTACTCTCGCATAGCAAGCCGAATGTCAGCGTTGAAGATTCACGACTTCATCCCCATGCTCCCCCCCCCCTCCTCGCCCCACCCAACCTTCGTTTCACTGCGAAGGCGGCAAGATGGTGGATGGGAGCATTCCTCGCACGCATCCACGGAGAAGATGATCCCAGGAACAAGGCGGCAGGATCGTGTGGCGAAGCACGTGTTCACTGCACGAACCGAGGCACCGTTGCTCCAGACCCAGCAGTCTACAGCCTCTCAGAGTATCTATGGGCTTCGAGAAGAGAACGTTTGCCCATTTATGGTACCGTAAAGGCACTTCGGATGCGACCCATAAAATCCGTCCGACTTGAAGAACGACTTCTCCACAGATTGCAGCTCGAGGTTAACAAAGAGAGATTCGCCTTACATCCGTGCTTTGACGACGAAAAAACAGAAATTTAACACAAATAAGAGGCGATTCACTTGATTTAGAATATGCGAAAAAGTCGATTTTATTTTAATTCAATTTGCTTCGTGTGTTTAATAAATAGCAACAGGATATCAAATGAAACGTGTTGCAAGTCTTCGTGAAAAAGTTTCTTTCCATTTCTAAAGATCGTAATCAGCCCAGTAGAAAATTGAGGCAAAATTAATCAATCATTTGGAAAGAAATCTTAATTGCAGTATAGATTTCATTAAGTCTGGTTTATGGTTAAGTGGTATTAACACAAAATCTTTGACAAACTCTTATCCATTTCTTTTCATATTAATTGCTTCATTTGCATATTTTGTTTTTCAAATAGTTTTATTTTCATTTGATAAAAAAAAATGTTTAATAATTTGCTGGTAGTTGATAGGAGCATTGAATTACGAAATTTCTGCCTGTGGTTATTATGGATTTTTGCGAAATGTTTTTGTTATGTCGACGAAGAAAAATTGCCTCTCTTTGATTTTTGCCATTTGATGACTACCTCGTAAATAAAGCAGGATGGTTTTTCCTTTCACACTTCCCTTTAAACATATATTAAGATAGGAAAGTTCAGTAGACCTAATGGAGGTTTCTATTCCATTATAATGGATGGTTTCTGGCAACTCATATACTGCAATGATCACATCTAAATATATGTAAGTATACGTATATATACAGAAATATTCATCTGTACTATTTTACCATAAATTATAACATACCTAATATTTTACTTCTAAAATATTTAACGGTACAAAAATATATTAATATTTTAGAAAGAGTTAAAAAAAATCAACGAATCTTAATAAAAATAATATCTGAAGACCAAATGGTATCCAAAGTGTCAAAGAGTTGCATTGCTTTACTTCTGAGCGGCCCTTTTTTTTAAACACAATGGGCTAAATGGCCAGGTCACAAGGACCCCAAAGGCTCAGAGAAGTGTGGGGAAGGGGACCCACTGTATAGTTGTTATGAGACAGATAGTAGCCTCCCATCAAGGCCATCCAGCGTGTTCTTTTAACGTGCACATGGTATGACTCTCCCGCACAAAGGACCACGTCTTAATGTCCTATCCAATGGTCGTTGGCCTTTCCAAGCCCATTGGTGCCCGTAATGACAGAGGGCATGGAACGGAGTTTTACGGAGATAAATCTCATCTCTTGACACAGTTGGGACCACGTCCCATCGTTCAGAGTGTCTTTTAACTTGAATAAGGTAGAGCTCTCTTTCACACGAGCCCATGACATAATGTCCCATTGGAAGAAAGGGGACTTTTCCCAGACGTTGATGTCCCCTTTATCACCGGAGTTAGGGGACAAAATCTTAACGCAGGGCGCAATGGGGACTCGAACCTGGGAACATCAAGTCATGATCTTGGCGATATATTGACTCAGTCAACTGTTATCCAAAAGGTTTTGTGCACTTCCATATTCTGTAAATGTAAGCCCAAACTTAAACACACTTCAAAAACCTTTCCCTTGCAACTAAGCTTTTTCACGAAAAAGGTTTCACTGGAAATTAACTGAAGCTCTGACATAAATCTTCACAATCTTGATTTTCAACAACATTCTTTTAACGTTTTAAAATTTTTGGGAGATGAAATATTTAATAGAAACATTGCTGATCAGAAAGATATAACATGAAAATTAAACAATCAAATATTAAATGTTCAGCCATTTACTAAAATAAATGTAATTTTAGTTAGGGTTGGGTTGTTTTACCTCTGAGCGGCACTTTTTTGCACACCATGGGCTAAATGGCTAGGTCACAAGGACCCCGAAGGCTCAGAGAAGGTTGGGGGAGGGGACCCACTGGAACAGCTGTTGGGAGACAGATGGTAGCCTCCCGTCAAGGCCATCCAGCGTGTTCTTTAACGTGCACAGGGTATGGCTCTCCCACACACGGGGCCACGGCTTAACGTCCCATCCGACGGACGGCGGCCTTTCCAAGCCCATCGGTGTCCCCTACTGACCGTGGGCAGGGCGGGGAATTTTTGCGGAGATAAATCTCAACGCTGACCCAGCTGGGACCCGAACCTGGGAACTACAGATTACGAGCCTGGCGCGCTACCGACTGAGCCACCCCCGCCCCAATGTAATTTTAGTTAATAAAACGAATCGTTGATTTTTTTAATCGTTTTTAAAGAGTTCCATTTTATTAATTTGTAATCTTTAGAACGAGCATAACACAGCATCTGTTATTAAATCTAATTAAGAATCTAATTTAAAATCTAATTATTGTAAAATCTGGAATATAATGCACACCCGTGTATAATGCGCATGTTTATTTAGCCAGAAAATTTCTGTTAAAATGTAAATTCGTATATAAATCGCACCCATAACTTTTCAAGATTTTATCTCGAAGAAGCTTTTTTCGTGGTTGTCTGGAAGATGCTGCGCGATGGTAATTCTTGTACGAACTGAAAGACCATGTCGCTTCATAAAACGAACTGCCCATCCATATGACACTTTAAAAATGTTATTCCCGTAAGAGATTTTCTAAATTCCAGAGCTTTAAGTCTGATTTCAATGCATGAAACATCGATGCCCTATTGCTGAAAACTTGGTGGTACGATTTTTTTTAGAAATTAGTGATCTGGCAACCTTCGTGTCACGTGATTACAGAATTCAGGAAAAATATCTGGAGCGTGTACAGCAACTGTACACGCTCCAGTTACCGTTCACAGCAAACTGGAGCTTGTGCAGTAACTGCACACGCTCAATATTTCCGTGAGTGAGCCCACACGATCTAGTATCAAAATAATATGACCACCTACAGTCGCTCAAAAAAAGTATCCTAACACTATGGTTGCTAACAGAGTTCAGGAAAAATATCTGGCAACTATTTTTTTAGAAATTAGAAATTAGAAATTAGAATTTAGAAATTAGTGAAAAAGTAGCAGTTACTGCACACGCTCCAGTTTGCTGTGAACGGTAACTGCACACGCTCAATATTTCCGTGAGTGAGCCCACACGATCTAGTATCAAAATAATATGACCACCTGCAGTCGCTCAAAAAAGTATCCGAACACTACGGTTGATTACAGAATTTCTAAAAAAATCGTTGCCAAATATTTTTTCTGAATTCTGTAATCAACCATGGTGTTCGGATACTTTTTTGAGCGACTGTAGGTGGTCATATTATTTTGATACTAGATCGTGTGGGCTCACTCACGGAAATATTGAGCGTGTGCAGTTACTGCACACGCTCCAGTTTGCTGTGAACGGTAACTGGAGCGTGTACAGTTGCTGTACACGCTTCAGATATTTTTCCTGAATTCTGTAATCACGTGACACGAAGGTTGCCAGATCACTAATTTCTAAAAAAAAAATCTTTGCCAGATATTTTTTCCGATTTCTGTACTCAACCATAGTGTTCGGATACTTTTTTTGAGCGACTGTAGGTGGTCATATTATTTTGATACTAGATCGTGTGGGCTCACTCACGGAAATATTGAGCGTGTGCAGTTACTGCACACGCTCCAGTTTGCTGTGAACGGTAACTGGAGCGTGTACAGTTTCTGTACACGCTCCAGATATTTTTCCTGAATTCTGTAATCACGTGACATGAAGGTTGCCAGATCACTAATTTCTAAAAAAAAATCGTCGCCAGATATTTTTTCTGAATTCTGTAATCAACCATAGTGTCGGATACTTTTTTGAGCGACTGTACGTGCGACTGTTCAATATTGAAAATGACGTATTTTTTTGCACACGAGTATAATACCCCCCCCCCCCGTTTTAGCGGGCTAAAATGAGTAAAAATTGTGCCTATTATACTCCAGATTTTACGGTAGTTTAATTAAAATTGGGGCTGGGCAATAGAGCGCTAAAACTCTTATTTCGTTGGTCCCAATTGAACGCCTGCACGTGCATCAAACTGTCACCCGTAACCGCCTAAGAACTTCGGCGATGACCTCGATTTTGGAAAGGCTCCCCACTCTCCGTTCCCATCATCCAAGTATACCACGGAGATCAGTGTAAAAGGCAGAAGCCGTTCAATTACCGCTTCGTGATGAGAATCCTCCGCCAGGAGAAGGTATTCACAGAACAATTCGGTCAGTGGTCCAACTGCAGTTGTCCTGCGCAGTGCATGAAATGGGTGGTCATGTCACATGACCTACATGCTTTCTGAATGCAACGGAGAGGAAGTGATGCTTGCAAAGGGGGCGCGATGCAGCCTTATCCGTTATATTTAGAGAGTTTCAATTAAACAGTTCCCTGCTAAATGTTGGCTATAGGTGGCTCTCACCAAAATGATGTGATATTGAGAATGTTAAGCATTCTCTCTTATCTCGATTGTACATAGTTTTGCAATATTTCATTCTCTCTCCATAATGATTGTGGGGATGACAATAATGTTAACTATTTGAGAGGAAGATTACGCGAAATTAATAATTATAGAACTATGGAAGTGCAGTGGTTGGTTTGTTTACCTCTCAGCGGCACTTTTTTGCACACCATGGGCTAAATGGCCAGGTCACATGGACCCCGAAGGCTCGGAGAAGGTTGGGGGAGGGGACCCACTGGAACAGCTGTTGGGAGACAGATGGTAGTCTCCCGTCAAGACCATCCAGCGTGTTCTTTAACGTGCACAGGGTATGGCTCTCCCGCACACGGGGCCACGGGTTAACATCTCATCCGATGGATGGTAGGTAACTTTGGGTTGTTGTTGTTTGGTTGTTTTACCTCTGAGCGGCACTTTTTTGCACACCTTGGGCTAAATGGCCAGGTCACATGGACCCCAAAGGCTCAGAGAAGGTTGGGGGGAGGGGACCCACTGGAACAGCTGTTGGGAGACAGATGGTAGCCTCCCGTCAAGACCATCCAGCGTGTTCTTTAACGTGCACAGGGTATGGGCTCTCCTGCACACGGGGCCACGGCTTAACGTCCCATCCGACCGACGGCGACCTTTCCAAACCCGTCGGTGTCCTATACTGACCGTGGGCAGGGCGGGGAATTTTGCGGAGATAAATCTCAACGCTGACCCAGCTGGGACTCGAGCCTGGGAACTACAGATTACGAGCCTGGCACGTTACCGACTGAGTCACCCCCGCCCCTGGAAGTGTAGTGGAAAACGATTAACAGAAAAAGCATGGGACCAGTGTAAACATGATCGTGTTAAGCGATTGGAATTATATCTGCTGATCCTCCATAAAATTATTGCTTTCAGAGGAAGTTTTAATAGAATGTTATTCGTCGCGCAGCGGAAGATTTTCTTATTATCTGCTTCTCGTTAAAAAAAAATATTTAGGCATATCAAAATTATTATCGGGTGACATCGTTCAGGTTGAAAAGGGACTGGATTTGGGATTTCTTATTTTTTAAACATAGTTATTAGAGATTTTTTTTACACTTTTGAATTGAGTCTACAATTAAACGTTTTCGAATTTCCAGTTTTGTTAAGTAAGCATCTGTCGTTTTTCATAGGGAAAATAATTCGTCAAGAAGTTAATCTAAAAAAGTTTGGAAATATTTTTGAAGATACCCAAGAATCAGTTATTGCCGAAATAAAAAGAAAAATTTGTATTTGCCCCTGTAATGTCGGTTATCATCATCACCAACGAGCAACGATGGCAGCCGGTTTTACAGGGACACACGAATTTTTAACATATGCAATTACTTTGGTTCTTGTATATTTTCGTGATTTTTATTTTCGCTTTTTAGACGTGTTTTATATTTGAGTGGGGCGGGGGTGGCTCAGTCGGTAGCGCGCCAGGTTCGTAATCTGTAGTTCCCAGGTTCGAGTCCCAGCTGGGTCAGCGTTGAGATTTATCTCCGCAAAATTCCCCGCCCTGCCCACGGTCAGTAGGGGACACCGATGGGCTTGGAAAGACCGCCGTCCGTCGGATGAGACGTTAAGCCGTTGCCCCGTGTGCGGGAGAGCCATACCCTGCGCACGTTAAAGTCCACGCTGGATGGCCTTGACGGGAGGTTACCATCTGTCTCCCAACAGTTGTTCCAGTGGGTCCCCTCCCCTAACCTTCTCTGAGCCTTCGGGGTCCATGTGACCTGGCCATTTAGCCCATGGTGTGCAAAAAAGTGCCGCTCAGAGGTAAAACAACCAACAACCTAAATTTTATATTTGAGCAGCAGTTTTTAGCATACAATGGACTAAATGGCCAAGTCACAAGGACTCTGAGATCTCAGAGAAGGTTGGGGGAATATAGCCTACCGTCAAGACCATGTAGTGCGTTCTTTAACGTGCACAGGGTATGGCTCTCCCTCACACGGCCCACCGCTTAACGTTCCATCCGACGGACGGTAGCCTTTCCTAGCCCATCGGTGTTCCCTACTGACCGTGGGCATGGCAGGAAGTTTTGCGGAGATGAATCTCAAGCCAAAAGTCAGCAAGTGTCTGTCTCAGTTGAGACCAGAAGGCGTGAAAAGACTTGCCTCTGTGATGATGGATTCGTCGTTTGCATTGGTTTAACCTCCAGCACATCGACTTGAATTTAGGTCACGATCATGTAGCTTGGACCCGAGAACAATGACGTCACGTCCTGTTCACGAACCTATCGTGATTTTCTCAACAATCGAACAAAATTCGTGTACTGATCTAGAGAGAGACGGGAAACCTCAATGAGTCTATGGTATGGTTCAGAGAAGTGCATCTGATGATGGAGTTCTGACTGTGATGACTTGGGCTTAAACGATGATCGTACAGACCTCCTTCTGTTTCGTACAAGTTCTCCTAATGGACGATGATGTCCAATCCACACTGAGCGAGTTTGACTGACCAAGTATTTGAGGAAGAAGATATCCAAAGACTGGAGTGGCTTGCATTATCTCCTAATATCAGTCCGATAGAATGATACCTTGGGGAGATGCACTCCCTCCCCCCAACTCCCTCCCCAAAAGCCTTCAGGACCTCGGTACTGCTCTTATTGCTCATTGGACTCTATTATTCGACTCTATTTTCCCGTTCTTTGCATTTTCTTATTGAGGGCATGGACGATGTCCTAAAGCCTGCGGAAGGGCGGGGGTGACTCAGTCGGTAGCGGGCCAGGCTCGTAATCTGCAGTTCCCAGGTTCGAGTCCCAGCTGGGTCAGCGTTGAAATTTATCTCCGCAAAACTCTCCGCCCTGCCCACGGTCAGTAGGGGACACCGATGGGCTTGGAAAGGCCGCCGTCTGTCGGATGGGACGTTAAGCCGTGGCCCCGTGTGCGGGAGAGCCATACCCTGTGCACGTTAAAGAACACGCTGGATGGCCTTGACGAGAGGCTACCATCTGTCTCCCAACAGCTGTTCCAGTGGGTCCCCTACCCCAACCTTCTCTGAGCCTTCGGGGTTCATGTGACCTGGCCATTTAGCCCATGGTGTGCAAAAAAGTGCCGCTCAGAGGTCAAACAACTCAACCCAACCTAAAGCCTGCATTAAAACTACTCGAAAGAGTCATATCCCCTGTTCATTATAAATTTTGTATTCAACCTACCACCCTTTTCTGTAGGTACTTTGAGGGGGGGGGGGGGGGGGGCTCAGTCGGTAGCACTACAGGCTCGTAATCTGTAGTTTCCAGGTTCGAGTCCCACTTGTGCCACCGTTCAGATTTATCTTCTCTCAATCCCCATCCTGACCTATGTGAGAAAGGGGACATCGGTGAGTTTGTTAAAGGCCGCCGTCCGTCGTATGGGACTTAACGCCACGGCGCCGTGTGCGGGAGAGCTCTACCCTGTGCAAGTTAAAGAATACGCTGGATGGTATTGACGGGAGGCTACCATCTGTCTCTTAACAGCTGTCCAGTGGGTCTCCTCTCCGAAATTTTTTCCAAGCCCTCGGGGTCCTTGTGACCTGGCCATTTAGCTCATTGTGTGCAAAAAAGAATGCGCTCATTGTGTGCAAGTTAAAGAATGCGCTGGATGGTATTGACGGGAGGCTACCATCTGTCTCTTAACAGCTGTCCAGTGGGTTTCCTCTCCTCACTTTTTCCAAGCCCTCGGGGTCCTTGTGACCTGGCCATTTAGCTCATTGTGTGCAAAAAAAGTGCCACTCAGAGTTAAAACAACCTAACCTTTAAGTACTCTATTTTTTATAGTATGAAAATAATTTTGGCTTAAATTTTTGTGACTACCCCAACTTTCGTATTTCCTTTCGAAATTTGATTGACTTTTCCCTAAAATTTTCAGAGATATCCGTATTTCACTGATTAACATTTCCCTAATATTTTCAGAGATATCCGCATTTCACTGATTAACTTTTTCCTAACATTTTCAGAGATATCCGTATTTCACTAATTAACATTTCCCTAACATTTTCAGAGATATCCGCATTTCACTGATTAACTTTTTCCTAACATTTTCAGAGATATCCGTATTTCACTGATTAACATTTCCCTAACATTTTCAGAGATATCCGCATTTCACTGATTAACTTTTTCCTAACATTTTCAGAGATATCCGCATTTCACTGATTAACTTTTTCCTAACATTTTCAGAGATATCCGCATTTTACTGATTAACTTTTTCCTAACATTTTCAGAGATATCCGCATTTCACTGATTAACTTTTTCCTAACATTTTCAGAGATATCCGCATTTCACTGATTAACTTTTTCCTAACATTTTCAGAGATATCCGCATTTCACTGATTAACTTTTTCCTAACGTTTTCAGAGATATCCGCATTTCACTGATTAACTTTTTCCTAACATTTTCAGAGATATCCGTATTTCACTGATTAACATTTCCCTAACATTTTCAGAGATATCCGCATTTCACTGATTAACTTTTTCCTAACATTTTCAGAGATATCCGCATTTCACTGATTAACTTTTGCCTAACATTTTCAGAGATATCCGCATTTCACTGATTAATTTTTTCCTAGCATTTTCAGAGATATCCGCATTTCACTGATTAACTTTTTCCTAACATTTTCAGAGATATCCGCATTTCACTGATTAACTTTTTCCTAACATTTTCAGAGATATCCGCATTTCACTGATTAACTTTTTCCTAACATTTTCAGAGATATCCGCATTTCACTGATTAACTTTTTCCTAACATTTTCAGAGATATCCGCATTTCACTGATTAACTTTTTCCTAACATTTTCAGAGATATCCGCATTTCACTGATTAACTTTTTCCTAACGTTTTCAGAGATATCCGCATTTCACTGATTAACTTTTTCCTAACATTTTCAGAGATATCCGTATTTCACTGATTAACATTTCCCTAACATTTTCAGAGATATCCGCATTTCACTGATTAACTTTTTCCTAACATTTTCAGAGATATCCGCATTTCACTGATTAACTTTTGCCTAACATTTTCAGAGATATCCGCATTTCACTGATTAATTTTTTCCTAACATTTTCAGAGATATCCGCATTTAACTGATTAACTTTTTTCCTAACATTTTCAGAGATATCCGCATTTAACTGATTAACCTTTTCCTAACATTTTCAGAGATATCCGCATTTCACTGATTAACTTTTTCCTAACATTTTCAGAGATATCCGCATTTTACTGATTAACTTTTTTTCTAACATTTTCAGAGATATCCGCATTTCACTGATTAACTTTAGACGAGCAGAGTACATAACAAATGTCCATCCCAACTACAAAAAACGATAATTCCATGAATAATTTCTAACTTGGAGGTTAACGCCCTATGTATTAATATACACAGATGTCGAACACATTGATGCTCAAATTTAAGGGATAATATCTTATAAGGATGGTGTATAAGGTAATGACATGAAATGTAATCTACATGTAAATTTTGCAGAGCTGACGAAGAAAATGCTGGCACATACAACCGACGCCACTAAAAGCATGGGGGAGTTAAGAAGTGCTCTTTATTACAACAATTAAATCATTTATTACCATATTAACTCTCTCGTCAACAGTATGAGGACGCCTTGCATGTGTTGTAGGATTCTAAGGGGTGATCACACGCCATATTAACATCTCCTGTCATTCGTTTCCTGCTCCTCCAATAGGGTTGTTTGGGTTGTTTTACCTCTGAGCGGCACTTTTTTGCACACCATGGGTTAAATGGCCAGGTCACATGGACCCCGAAGGCTCAGAGAAGGTTGAGGGAGGAGACCCACTGGAACAGCTGTTGGGAGACAGATGGTAGCCTCCCGTCAAGGCCATCCAGCGTGTTCTTTAACGTGCACAGGGTATAAAGCTCTCCCGCACACGAGGCCACGGCTTAACGTCCCATCCGACGGACGGTGTCCTTTCCAAGCCCATCGGTGTCCCCTACTGACCGTGGGCAGGGCGGGGAATTTTGCGGAGATAAATCTCAACGCTGACCCAGCTGGGACTCGAACCTGGGAACTACAGGTTACGAGCCTGACGCGCTACCGACTGAGCCACTCCCGCTCCCGAAAGGGGAACAGATTTTTATACACTATAACAAAAGAAAAAACATTTTTTTTTCTTTTGCAGTGCAAAACAATCAGTCAATCCTTCTGCAATTCAAAAATCTGTTGTATGATTTTCTGCTCTACACAAAGTATTACAAATGCACTGATACGCGTTTCAAACATTCGACTTCTAACAACACGATAATATTTGCTCAGCTTCAACATCGCAAATGGCGCCTCTTTTGACTGCTGAAACACGCGCTTGATGCGGAAACGATCAACAAACAACCTGTGCACAAATCCGGAAACGCTTTTGGAAGAATATAATTATCTATGATTAGCATTGCAGCAGTGAAGTTCATTGTATTGGATCATATTGGAAGTAAAATGACTGTGACAGAAGTACCTCAAAACGATGAACGGTCCATTCTGTAAACTTCGACAAAATCTTTTCCAACAGTCTTATTAAAGGAAGGGTCTTCAGTTTAGTCTTAAATCATCGATGTTTTAATTCTATTAACACCGCGAAAATAAAGTTTCTTATTAAAGGAAGGGTCTTCAGTTTAGTCTTAAATCATCGATGTTTTAATTCAATTAACACCGCGAAAAAAAAAGTTTCTTATTAAAGGAAGGGTCGTCAGTTTAGTCTTAAATCATCGATGTTTCAATTCTATTAACACCGCGAAAAAAAAGTTTCTTATTAAAGGAAGGGTTTTCAGTTTATTCTTAAATCATCGATGTTTCAATTCTATTAACACCGCGAAAAAAAAGTTTCTTATTAAAGGAAGGGTTTTCAGTTTAGTCTTAAATCATCGATGTTTCAATTCTATTAACACCGCGAAAAAAAAGTTTCTTATTAAAGGAAGGGTTTTCAGTTTAGTCTTAAATCATCGATGTTTTAATTCTATTAACACAGCGAAAAAAAGAGTAGTTTCCTTTCTTTTGTCAGATAAAATCATTTCGATAATTGGACAGAACATTTTCATTGTAAAACTGAACTTCTGGGTGTGTTATTTTCTGGTTCAAACAAATTTCGTCAGATTTTTTTTAATACGAATTTTGTTTCTGATTTCTCGGTGAAAATTGCCGATTTTTTTCAATTTTTATTTTACTGAGTTTATTTCGCAAATTTGCATTCTCATCCTGAGCAGGACTTTTTGCCGTCTAGAACATTTAATCTCCCTCAAGTAAATTTGCTTTTTGCAGTTCCAAGTAACTATTTTTGCCGTCCTTTAAAAATTTTGTTTTGTCACCTTCTGTTCATTTTTTTGCCGTTCCAAACGACTTTTAGCGCGTCAGGCGATCGTACTATATTTGCCGTCTCAATAGATCTTGTCAGTTTTGTGGCTCTAACTAAATATATAGGGGCGGGGGTGGCTCAGTCGGTGGCGCGCCAGGCTCGTAACCTGTAGTTCCCAGGTTCGAGTCCCAGCTGGGTCAGCGTTGAGATTTATCTCCGCAAAATTCCCCCCCCCTGCCCACTGTCAGTAGGGGACACCGATGGGCTTGGAAAGGCCGCCGTCCGTCGGATGGGACGTTAAGCCATGGCCCCATGTGCGGGAGAGCCATCCCTGTGCACGTTAAAGAACACGCTGGATGGCCTTGACGGGAGGATACCATCTGTCTCCCAACAGCTGTTCCAGTGGGTCCCCTCCCCCAACCTTCTCTGAGCCTTCGGGGTCCATGTGACCTGGCCATTTAGCCCATGGTGTGCAAAAAAGTGCCGCTCAGAGGTAAAACAACCCAACAACCTGACAGGAGCCTCTCAGTTTATACGCCAGTATAGAAGGTCTGTGAGAATGGCGGGAACGCCTTCGAACATTTTTGAATTATCTGTTGATGAATAAATGTGCTGTCTTTTTCTTCTAAAATAAAGACTCAAATTTTATTGGTTGTTTGAGATACAAACCTAATGTCATAACTGGAGAAAGTGACTCAACATTTACATACGAATTTAATGCATATTTATTTATAAGATCATTGATACTACAATTCTTCCATTTATTTGCGTTCAAAGTTTTTTTGTCTTTTAGGGTCATCATTTGCCTCATTAATCCTTTCCCCTCCCCATCCCCAATTCATTGGGATTAACAAAGGTTTGCTGTAGAGACTGAAAAACTGATAATTAATGTGTCTTCGTGCTTGATTAGTATTAAAGAATGCCAGTGCTTGATCTAGTGTAATTATACAATAAATGTACAGTCACTCAAAAAAATATCCTAACACTATGGTTGATTACAGAATTCAGAAAAAATATCTGGCAACGATATCTTTAGAAATTAGTGATCTGGCAACCTTCGTGTCACGTGACACGAAGGTTGCTAGATCACTAATTTCTAAAACAATCATTGTCAGATATTTTTTATAAATTCTGTAATCAACCATAGTGTTCGAATACTTTTTTGAGCGACTGTAGGTGGTCATAATATTTTGATACTAGATCGTGTGGGCTCACTCACGGAAATATTGAGCGTGTGCAGTTACCGTTCACAGCAAACTGGAGCGTGTGCAGTAACTGCACACGCTCCAGTTTGCTGCAAACTGGACACAGCAAACGTTCACAGCAAACTGGAGCGTGTGCAGTAACTGCACACGCTCCAGTTTGCTGTGAACGGTAACTGGAGCGTGTACAGTTGCTGTACACGCTCCAGATATTATTCCTGAATTCTTTAATCACGTGGCACGAAGGTTGCCAGATCACTAATTTCTAAAAAAAATCGTTACCAGATTTTTTTTCTTAATTCTGTAATCAACCATAGTGTTAGGATATTTTTTTGAGCGACTATACAACTAATGCCTAACAACTATTTTTAGCATCTCTCTTAACGTGGATAGGTTTGCATAACACCTTGGTTAAAAACATAAAGATCACAATTTGATATATATTATTGATAAATGATAAATATTTAAATCTAGTTTTTCATTCTATATTATATCAATAGTTAATCAATATCATATAAGTTTAGCTAATATCTGGTTTAAATAATATCATAATTTCTTTTACATTTATGCTATTTTCTCTATTATAATTTTATATTTTCACTTTGTTGTAGTTTAATAACGTCCTTAATAATTTTTCCCAGCTGGGGCAGCGTTGAGATTTATCTCCGCAAAATTCCCCGCCCTGCCCACGGTCACTAGGGGTCACCGATGGGCTTGGATAGCCCGCCGTCCGTCGGATGGGACGTTAAGCAGTGGCCCCGTGTGTGGGAGAGCCATACCCTGTGCACGTTAAAGAACACGCTAGATGGCCTTGACGGGAGGCTACCATCTGTCTCCCAACAGCTGTTCCAGTGGGTCCCCTCCCCAAACCTTCTCTGAGCCTTCGGGGTCCATGTGACCTGGCCATTTAGCCCATGGTGTGCAAAAAAGTGTCGCTCAGAGGTAAAACAACCCAACGTTAAAGAACACGCTGGATGGCCTTGACGGGAGGCTGCCATCTGTCTCCCAACAGCTGTTCCAGTGGGTCCCCTCCCCCAACCTTCTCTGAGCCTTCGGGGTCCATGTGACCTGGCCATTTAGCCCATGGTGTGCAAAAAAGTGTCGCTCAGAGGTAAAACAACCCAACGTTAAAGAACACGCTGGATGGCCTTGACGGGAGGCTGCCATCTGTCTCCCAACAGCTGTTCCAGTGGGTCCCCTCCCCCAACCTTCTCTGAGCCTTCGGGGTCCATGTGACCTGGCCATTTAGCCCATGGTGTGCAAAAAAGTGTCGCTCAGAGGTAAAACAACCCAACGTTAAAGAACACGCTGGATGGCCTTGACGGGAGGCTGCCATCTGTCCCCCAACAGCTGTTCCAGTGGGTCCCCTCCCCCAACCTTCTCTGAGCCTCCGGGGTCCATGTGACCTGGCCATTTAGCCCATGGTGTGCAAAAAAGTGTCGCTCAGAGGTAAAACAACCCAACGTTAAAGAACACGCTGGATGGCCTTGACGGGAGGCTGCCATCTGTCTCCCAACAGCTGTTCCAGTGGGTCCCCTCCCCCAACCTTCTCTGAGCCTTCGGGGTCCATGTGACCTGGCCATTTAGCCCATGGTGTGCAAAAAAGTGTCGCTCAGAGGTAAAACAACCCAACGTTAAAGAAAACGCTGGATGGCCTTGACGGGAGGCTGCCATCTGTCTCCCAACAGCTGTTCCAGTGGGTCCCCTCCCCCAACCTTCTCTGAGCCTTCGGGGTCCATGTGACCTGGCCATTTAGCCCATGGTGTGCAACCCAAGCCAATCCTTAATTTTTGATACACCTGATATTTTTCAACATAAATTAATTTTTTGATCATCGCCCCTCCCCCCCCCCCCCACACACACACTCCGCCGACGCCATGGCTAAGAAAATAGTAGGATGACATGACGATGAATTCTTTTCGCTTTCTTGCCATAGCAAACGATGTTAAAGAAAATGAAAAAAAAATTCGTTGCATCGAAAAGTCATTGATAACTATTGATGGCCTAAGTCATTGGTTGAGTCGGGGTGTCTGCATCCACCACCTTTCAACCGTTCCTCGCCTCCCACAAGCAGGAAAGATCTCGCGTTTCACGAGGACACGGAAGTAAATTGCGATCTTCTAGACGCCCGCCTGACAACCAGGCACGGGAAGAAATTTTAACCTCGAAATTTTTATGAATTTATTTTTGCCAGATTGCTGTACAGTTGCTCAAAAAAGTATCCGAACACTATGACTGATTACAGAATTCAGAAAAAATATCTGGCAACGATTTTTTTTAGAAATTAGTGATCTGGCAACCTTCGTGTCACGTGATTACAGAATTCAGGAAAAATATCTGGAGCGTGTACAGCAACTGCACACGCTCCAGTTACCGTTCACAGCAAACTGGAGCGTGTGCAGTTACTGCACACGCTCCAGTTTGCTGTGAACGGTAACTGCACACTCTCAATATTTCCGTGAGTGAGCCCACACGATCCAGGTCTTTGTGAGCTCACACGATCCAATGTGCTGTGAACATTAACCGCAACCGCTCCAGTTTGCTGTGAACGGTAACTGCACACGCTCAATATTTCCGTGAGTGAGCCCACACGATCCAGGTCTTTGTGAGCTCACACGATCCAATGTGCTGTGAACATTAACCGCAACTGCTCCAGTTTGCTGTGAACGGTAACTGCACACGCTCAATATTTCCGTGAGTGAGCCCACACGATCCAGGTCTTTGTGAGCTCACACGATCCAATGTGCTGTGAACATTAACCGCAACCGCTCCAGTTTGCTGTGAACGGTAACTGCACACGCTCAATATTTCCGTGAGTGAGCCCACACGATCCAGGTCTTTGTGAGCTCACACGATCCAATGTGCTGTGAACATTAACCGCAACTGCTCCAGTTTGCTGTGAACGGTAACTGCACACGCTCAATATTTCCGTGAGTGAGCCCACACGATCCAGGTCTTTGTGAGCTCACACGATCCAATGTGCTGTGAACATTAACCGCAACCGCTCCAGTTTACTGTGAACGGTAACTGCACACGCTCAATATTTCCGTGAGTGAGCCCACACGATCCAGGTCTTTGTGAGCTCACACGATCCAATGTGCTGTGAACATTAACCGAAACCGCTCCAGTTTGCTGTGAACGGTAACTGCACATGCTCCATATTCATTGCATTATATATTCATACGCATTATATATATTAAAAAATATCCGAACGTTACGGTTGATTACAAAATTCAAAAAAAATATCTGGCAACGATTTTTTTAGAAATTAGTGATCTGGCAACCTTCGTGTCAGATCACTAATTTCTAAAAAAATCGTTGCCAGATATTTTTTCTGAATTCTGTAAGCAGCCATAGTGTTCGATACTTTTTTGAGCGACTGTACATCACCGAGTGCTGGAAGAGACATAATTGATGATGATATATGATGTCGGCAGGCTATTTGATGCTGTAAAAGATATTGTTAGAGGCAAGTCAGAGCGATTACAGCACCAACAGTTCCCCTTTTTGGATGCTGAAATTGTCTCTTCCTGTATCGGAGAGATGTGGGAGAAAATGTTTTGCGAAAGATGATCCCTGGAAGCAAGATTGCAAAGATTTAGTGCCTTAGAGAAAAGCAAAACTTTCCACTGCTGGTGAATGCACTTTATGTTGATCTTAACAAGTACAGTCGCTCAAAAAAGTATCCGAACGCCATGGTTGAGTACAGAAATCAGAAAAAATATCTGGCAAAGATTTTTTTTTAGAAATTAGTGATCTGGCAACCTTCGTGTCACGTGATTACAGAATTCAGGAAAAAATATCTGAAGCGTGTACAGCAACTGTACACGCTCCAGTTACCGTTCACTGCAAACTGGAGCGTGCGCAGTTACTGCCCACGCTCCAGTTTGCTGTGAACGGTAACTGCACACGCTCAATATTTCCGTGAGTGAGCCCACACGATCTAGTATCAAAATAATATGACCACCTACTGTCGCTCAAAAAGGTATCCGAACTCTATGGTTGATTACAGAATTCAGAAAAAATATCTGCCAACGATTTTTTTTAGAAATTAGTGATATGGCAACCTTCGTGTCACGTGACACGTGGGCATGGTTTGAGTTACACAGGAAACAAAGAGTAAGGTGCACACGAATAAACCTCAAACCTTCAATGAACTTAAGATCAGTATTATCGAGAGGAGAGCAGCCATTCCAAAAGGTCCGGTAAGCCGAAATTTCGATAATGTGGATCGTTCGATTGCAGTTATATTTAAACGCGCAGGGTGACCAATTTCAGAAAAATAATCAATTTTGTTCATTTTATAATCGACTGAGGTGGGTGTAAACAAATTTCATAAATATCAGTTCATTAATGAAGAAATAGTAAAATTCTGAGTCCTTTGCCTGGTGAATCATCCTGTACATTCATTGGAACTGATTCGTTCCAGTCAATTTGAAATTTTCTATTATTTCATTCATTTTAGCTGAATAGCATGAATTTTTTTATCAGCCTAAGCAACGAAACATGAATTTGAACTTATCTGTTGCGAATCTTATCTTTTGGGTTGGGTTGTTTTACCTCTGAGCGGCACTTTTTTGCACACCATGGGCTAAATGGCCAGGTCACATGGACCCCGAAGGCTCAGAGAAGGTTAAGGGAGGGTACCCACTGGAACAGCTGTTAGGAAACAGATGGTAGCCTCCCGTCAAGGCCATCCAGCGTGTTCTTTAACGTGCACAGGGTATGGCTCTCCCACACACGGGATCACGGCTTAACGTCCCATCCGACGGACGGCGGTGAAACAACCCAACGTTAAAGAACACGCTGGATGGCCTTGACGGGAGGCTATCATCTGTCTCCCAACAGCTGTTCCAGTGGGTCCCCTCCCCCAACCTTCTCTGAGCCTTCCGAGTCCATGTGACCTGGCCATTTAGCCCATTGTGTGCAAAAAAGTGCCGCTCAGAGGTGAAACAACCCAACGTTAAAGAACACGCTGGATGGCCTTGACGGGAGGCTACCATCTGTCTCCCAACAGCTGTTCCAGTGGGTCCCCTCCCCCAACCTTCTCTGAGCCTTCCGGGTCCATGTGACCTGGCCATTTAGCCCATGGTGTGCAAAAAAGTGCCGCTCAGAGGTAAAACAACCCAACTCACTTCAAACACTTCACATTACTCTGAACAGTTTTCCACCAAGATTGTGAAAAAACACATATATTCTCAAAAATTTAAATTTTCAGTGTCATAAATTCCAAGTCTGACTGCAATCAGAAAAGTTTATTATAAATAAAAGGAGCAAATATTTATTTTTCTCATTTATAAACATGAAAATTCTCCCAGAAACATTTTCATCAGCTCGCAAGTGTTGGAACCAGCGTCGGAATCCCAAGATTCCAACTTCAGTGCATTATCAGAGATTACAATGGCAAATTTCAAAAGCGTCAGGCCTCGAGGGGAGAATCAGCACCTCGAGACACATTCAGCTTCTTTCTTTACAATCTACCAAATATATTTGAAGCAATTTTCTAAAGTGAGGGCCTCGAATTTTGTTTTGAATCCGTGTAAAGCGACGTCCAAGCTAAAAAGAGTGGCGGTCCACATAGAAACGCAGCAAATAACATTTATTTCTCCGAAGAAATTCTTTAAGCAAATCGACGCCAACTAAATAAAAAAAAAACGCATATTTTTCTACAAAGGGAAGAAGAAACTGAAATTCACAACTATAGCAAAGAGAACGCATTTTCGCAAGCATTTTTAATAAGAATCATCACCATCAAGCAGCCGTGAGCTATGGAGGTCCAATCACACCATGCAATGTAGTTCTCCAAACAACATCCTGAGCTACATCTGCTGCATCTGGTCACTGCACGCCAATTCTAACAAGGTCCTGTGTGACATTGTCTGCCCACCGCATCTTAGGTCTTCCTCTCTTTCTGAGGTCTTTAGTTTTTCTGAGACCTTAGTCGTCAATCTATAATTATCCATACGGGCAACATGGCCAAACCAACGGAGTCTCTCTCTGCACAACATGCTGCTTAAAGGAGGTTGGAAACTCCTTTGCCTAACCTCATCATTAGTTACAAAGTTGAACCACCTAATGTCCAAGATACTGCATAAGCATCTAGAATCAAAAGCATCAGGTTTCCTGTTATCTTGTTTACAAAGTGTCCAAGTTTCACTACCATAACTAACCCTAGAAAGAACCAAACTATTATACAGTCTAATTTTAGTCTTTAGGTCTATACGCCTATTTCTCCACACTCTCCATAGATTCTTAAAAGTCCCGGCAGCAATCCCTATTCGTCTGTTAATCTCATGCCGCACATCCCCATTATCTGTTACATAGCTCCCAAGATAATTAAACTGTGACACCTGCTCAAGACTGCAACCATTCAGATTCCAATTGCTACAAGACTTACCAACTCTCACACACGACTAAGTGTTGTTATAGAGAGCTTTCATTATGTTAACTAATTTGTCTGGTATACCATATGATCTCATAATCAACCACAAATTATGACGATCAACAGAGTCGAAAGCCTTTTTGAAATCAACAAAGCTAGCAACCAAAGATTTCTGAAACTCTAAACATTTCTCAAGAATCTGCCTAAGTGAAAATATTTGATCCACACATCCCCTACCACTTCTGAATCCACAATGCTCATCACGCAATTGACTGTCAACCAGATTCTTAATTCTATTAAGCACAATCATGGAAAGAACTTTACCTGGAACAGAGAGTAGGCTGATACTCCTATAGTTATCACAAGAACTGCGATCACCTTTTTTGAAAATAGGGATAACAATAGCTCTGGTAAAGTCCTTAGGAACCATACCTTTATCATAAAAGATATTCAGAATTTCAGTCATCCAAGTGGTAACCGAAACATTCCCAGCTCTAAGCATTTCGATAGTAATTTCATCTACCCCTGGGGATTTATAAAGTTTAAATTTAGAAACAGCCAAAATAACTTCAGATTGTGTTATAGGGCCAACATTAAAGCCACCAATGTATCTATCATCATTGCAAACAATGGGAATACAACTAACCGCATTGTTTAGAATATCACTGAAATGCTCAGCCCACCTAGCCATGACAGAATTCTCCCCTTCTACAACCTTACATTGTTTATCCTTCAATCCCTGTATACCTGTCCATTTTCTACCACACAAAACATTAACTATCTGGTACAGCTCTCTGCTGTTGTGCTGTCTAACTGCTTCCTCGGCTTTGTCAGCCAAACCATCAAGCCAAAGATTCTTATCAGCAGCTAACTGATCCTTTATACGTTTATTAAGCTCTCTGTAATGTTTTCTATTCGGACTAGTAGGGTATTGATTAAGGACATTCCTGCAGTTCTTTCTTTCTGAAATAAGTTCAAGTGCCTTATCACTCAAATACAGTAATTCTGTCTCCTCTGCTCCTTTTTCCCTAAAAGAGTACTGTTAGTTTCAAAAAAAACCCGTTTAAAATAGTCCCATTCTTCCTCAACTTCAGTAGTAAGCAAACCATGACTGTCATAATGACTAAGTAACCTATCATGGTAAGCTTTAGCTATAACTGGGTCTTTCCGAACATTAGAATTAAAGGTAAAATTATTAACCCAAGCATAACACTTTTTAAGTTTAAGTTGCAAGACACTTTTAACTAGGTAATGGTCAGATCCAATTTCAGCTCCCCTATATGCCCTGGTATTTCTAACAGAACTAGCCCATTTGCTGTTAATTAATATACAGGGTGATTCAGAATTCATCATCAATATTTAGTGGGGAGGAAGGGAATAAGAAAAGAAAGAGATTTTACATAGGAAAGTATGGGGGCAGACGAACGCATGGTGGTGTAGAGGGCGCTGTGTGTACACACCTCTCATACAGAAGCACAACTGTTTGACGCGTGCAGTCAGTTGTCATTCGACAAGGTGAATTTGCAGAAGTAACATGAACCGGTATACGTGGAATGAATGTGCAGATATGCATGTAACTTACGGTGCGGCAGAAGAAAGATGTCTTCGAGCCAGGCAATTGTATGCAGCGCGCTTCCCAAACCGCCGTGTGCCACAGCATCAAATGTTTTCACGTATTCATCGCCAACTGCGTGAAACAGGATCGTTTGCTGCTAGTAATGTTAATCGAGGGAGGCGCAGATCGGCACGGACAGTAGCAGTAGAGGAAGCTGTCCTACAGGAAATCGAGGAACAACCTGGTGCTAGCACATGAGGTATGGCTAGGCAGTTTGGAATTTCGCAAGCAACAGCGTGGCAGATATTACACGATGAAGGGTTACATCCGTTTCATCTGCAAAGAGTGCAATTATTGGCAGCAGACGACCATCCCAAGCGTGTTATTTTTTGTCAGTGGTTCATGCAGAGAACAGCCGTTGATCCCAATTTCCCAACGTATGTTCTTTTCACCGATGAGGCGTTGTTCACTCGAGAGGGTGTCTTCAACACACACAATTGGCATGTGTGGGCTCATCAGAACCCACACGGTACAAGACCTGGAGCTGCGCAACAACGTTTTGCTGTCAATGTGTGGACTGGGATTGTCGGTGACTGTTTGTTGGGCCCGTATTTACTACCATCCCGTTTGGACGGTGCCAAGTACCTAACATTTCTTCAGACTGTGTTACCGGATCTTCTGAACGAGGTTCCTGATGGTAGTCTCCGGCGAATGTAGTTCCAGCATGACGGCGCTCCTGCACATTTCGCAACTGCTGTGCGTGCTTACCTACGCAGACAGTTTGGTGGTCAATGGATTGGCCGCGGTGGACCGGTTTCTTGGCCACCACGTTCACCGGATTTATCTCCAATCGATTTCTTTGTATGGGGTGCTATGAAAAACATGGTGTACGAGACCCCTGTTGATAGTGCTATGGATCTTGTAGCACGCATATCAGTTGTTGCCTCAAACATCCGGGAAATGCCAGGCATCTTCCACAGGGTCCGGCTGTCCATGCAACGCCGTTGTGAGTCATGCATTCTAGCACATGGTCGGCAGTTCGAGCACCTCTTGTAAGTCTGTACAACCAATGCAAAGAAATGTTACATGTAAGATAATAAATGTTTTTTCCTTACCACTTCCTTCTTATGTGTTCTTTCCATCATTGAACTAGGGTCATTTTGCCCTGCTACATGGCATATGCGCCCATGCTTTCCTATGTGAAATTTCCTTCGTTTCTTATTACCTACGTCCCCACCAAATATTGATGATGAATTCTGAATCACCCTGTATAATCAATCATATTCTTATGCAGCCCATCAGGTGAAACCCATGTGTACTTATGTATGTCGCGGTGTTTGTAATAAGTGTTAGTTATTCTGAATCCATTGAGTTTACTTACCTGTAGGAGACGTTGCCCATTGCCATTGCAGCTACCAATACCAAAAGGGCCAATCACCCCTCCCCAAAGGTCAGAGTCAGTACCAACTTTGGCATTGAAGTCACCAAGAACAAGGGTAATATCTCCTTTCTTGACAGAATTCAAAATATCCTGAAGTTGTTCATAAAACCTATCCTTCTCATCCTCATCGGCATCCTCAGTGGGGGCATAACAGCAGATAACATTCAGGTCTTTAATGCTTGTCTGAAATTTTGCTGTAAGAAACCTTTCATTAATGCACTCATATCCTAGAAGAGCATCGCTAGCGTATCTGCTGAGAAGCAGACCCACGCCTTGGTGATGCTTATTGTCGTCCCTCCCTGAAAAGAGAAATTTAAGATTATTTTTAAGAATCTGACCTTTATCAGTCCATCTGGTCTCTTGCAAGCCGAGAATATCTAAATTATAACGGTGGAATTCTTGTGTGAGGACATCAAGAGAAAAAGCTCTGTGCAGAGTCCTCACATTCCAACTACCTATGGAGAGAAAATGGTTAGTGGGATGTTTAAAGAAACTATGTTTATTGAGAGAGGGAATGCCAACAATATCAAACAGCCCCCTAATCCATCACTCTTTATAATTTTCGTCGTTCTAACTTTTCAGTGAATCGACTGCTTATTACCACAACTGTATTTCAAAATGTATGACTTTCTGTCCACGTTTCTTTTATTTCGTTTTAGAAAGTTTTTATCATTATCAACATTTCTCTTTAATAGCTTCATTACATTTTTTCCGCGGTTCAATTACTTCCAGTCGTATTATTTCCTTTCCTCGTTTCATTTTTTTTTCCTTCTGAGTTTCACTTGTCTTTTACCCAATTATCGCGGAGCTGACACGAGCCCAATTCCCGCTTTCCTCCCTCTTTAACTGGCGAATGCTTCTGCACAAAAATGTCCATTGGTGGCTTTCACTCACGTGACAATTTATCAGCGAAAAAGATTATGTTCGTATTTTTTTTTCCTTCTTAGCCATTTTCGAGAAGGGCAAAGCAATTGGACAGCTGAAATTACCCATTTTGCTTTGAAGTGATTACTTACTAGCTTATTGCTCTCAGTGTTCTCTGCTCTCATACCTACGAGTCAGTTCAAAAAACATGCAAAACGGTAGTGGACGTGAGAGGTTGTGAATCTGCTAAATGATAACGTTCCTTTGCACCCCGCCGCCGTCGCTCTCCTAATGCATACGTTGGAATGTTTTTTGTATCGCTCGAGCACATTTAATTCGTGCTCGCCGAAGTCTTGTATCAGGGAATAGATCGTAATTAGGAAAATGATGTAGACAGCTCCTCTGCGTATTGTCTTCCTTTAATGTTCATTGCCTGTTTCCATTAGCTGAAAAGTCTGATTGAAGGAAGGATGAAAAAAGCCAAGCAACGCTCCATACAACCCTGCGCGTCGACCACAGCCATGATTGGCTAAATATTAACACTTTGACTGCTGAAGAATGAACAAATTAAAATGCTTTATAGAAGGCGAAACGGGATAATTTTTCAAGCATCGACTGAAACTAATAAACTGAATTTCAGTAAGCATTAGAACTTGCGGATTCAGAAAAAAAAACAAAATTAAAATACAGGGTATCCGACAACTAATGGTTGTGGGGGTTTCAGGAAGTACTATCCCCCAGTATAGGTATCACATTGAATACTGTACCTGTACATTCCCCCACTCTAAGGGGGCGGGGGTAGCTCAGTCGGTAGCGTGCCAGGCTCGTAATCTGTAGTTCTCAGGTTCGAGTCCCAGCAGGGTCAATTGATCTCTATGTTGCGATCTTGTGCAACCACGGCAATTCCCGGTTCCGCCTGACAGCACTACCTGGTTAAAGAAAAGCCATGACTATCTAGAGCCGGGGGCAAGGAATACGCCCTATAGGCGCACCTCAACCCCGGCCTCACATGGCAGCAGTCCTATAGAAGGAAAGCTGACCACCGGAAGAAACCTAACTTTAATCTATTCCCCGGTTTGCAAATGTGCAAGGATATAAAGATCCAAGCTCGATCGGCACCCGGGGTGGAGACTCTTAGTAAGACCCAGACTTTTTGGACAGCTCGTACCTACAGGCGGGTTCAGACCTTTCGGCAGAGCCGTCGAACAGACCACTCAGGTCTCCTGAGAGGTGAGGTCTCCAACGCCGTCACCACCCGACCGGCAATCAAGCCGGCCAGCAGCGTCTTCAACTCGGTTGGCTTCAGCAGCTCCAGCCGGGGACCACCCCAACCGGCAAAACCTTGGAATGCTCCAGCTGGTGCCCACTACAGCCGGCAAATCCTCTGGCCTGCTCCAGCTAGGGATCATCCCGACCGGTAATGCCTCCTCAGCCGGGTTGCTGGGCCCTAGGCCCCCCCACCACGACAAGGTGGTCCCCTATCGGGGGGGCCCAGCAGGGTCAGTGTAGGTTCGAGTCCCGCATTTATCTCCGCAAAATTCCCCGCCCTGCCCACGGTCAGTAGGGGACACCGATGGGCTTGGAAAGGCCGCCGTCCGTCGGATTGTACGTTAAGCCGTTGCCCCGTGTGCGGGAGAGCCATACCCTATGCACGTTAAAGCTGGATGGCCTTGACGGAAGGCTACCATCTGTCTCCCAACAACTATTCCAATGGGTCCCCTCCCCCAACCATCTCTGAGCCTTCGGGGTCCATGTGACCTGGCCATTTAGCGCATGATGTGCAAAAAAGTGCCGCTCAGAAGTAAAACAACCTAATGTTAAAGAACACGCTGGATGGCCTTGACGGGAGGCTACCATCTGTCTCCCAACAGCTGTTCCAGTGGGTTCCCTCCCCCAACCTTCTCTGAGCCTTCGGGGTCCAATGTGACCTGGCCATTTAGCGCATGGTGTGCAAAAAAGTGCCGCTCAGAAGTAAAACAACCCAATGTTAAAGAACACGCTGGATGGCCTTGACGGGAGGCTACCATCTGTCTCCCAACAGCTGTTCCAGTGGGTTCCCTCCCCAACCTTCTCTGAGCCTTCGGGGTCCATGTGACCTGGCCATTTAGCGCATGGTGTGCAAAAAAGTGCCGCTCAGAAGTAAAACAACCCAATGTTAAAGAACACGCTGGATGGCCTTGACGGGGAGGCTACCATCTGTCTCCCAACAGCTGTTCCAGTGGGTCCCCTCCCCCAACCTTCTCTGAGCCTTCGGGGTCCATGTGACCTGGCCATTTAGCCCATGGTGTGCAAAAAAGTGCAGCTCAGAGGTAAAACAACCCAACCCAGATTAAACATACATATGGAGGGTCACCTGCATGTCACCCTGCATGCTTATGTTCAAAACCATTTGCTATACGCTTTCAATTAAAATATTATTTCTTAAATATGTATATCATTTCCTTCACATAGTTCTCTAAACCTCACATTATTTTTCAAACACTCTATATTCATTTCCATATTTTTATTTTCTTAAGAAATACGCAGTTTTACTGATTATTGCAAAGCCATGAATCCCTCTTTTAAAATTTATGTCCAACAAAAAAAACTGATTCCGAAAAATAAATGTAGCTTTCATTTCTTATTTTTTTTCGAAACAAACAAGACATATATATCTTTTTTTAAAATGATATCAATTCCATTTACAATCAATACATATTTTAGGTCGTATTTTTAAAATTTTCTCTTTTTCTATTACTTTTTTTTTCATTTGCATAAGTTAAAGAAATACACGTCGTCCTTTTTTAAACCCATTATCAACATGTTACTTTTTTAACTCTTCCGATACCTGTTTTTTTTTTCTCCGAAATCCCTTTCCGCACTCAGATCTCAATGCTACAAAAGCAAAGCGATCGTGTTTTTAACTTTTATGTTATCGCTGAATTCCACCTTCCAATTTTTTTTTTTTTCGATCATTTTTTTCTCTCTCTTCCCTCTTCCAGCATTTTCCTTTGAGCTCCGTTTGTCCTCCGACGATCCTCTCATCCTCTTCCAGAAGATACAGAGGCGAAAATGTAAATGAGGATGGAAGGAGGTGTTTCACTCGCCACACTAATCTAATTCTAGTGTAGCGACGAAAATTTCCTGTTTCCTAATTATTCTTGTTTTTTACTCATTCCTCGATGAGAAGCAAAAAGGATGAAATCTTTTAACTGGGCGATAACTATTCTCAAAGGAGGAGGCAGACATTGATCCGTTGATTCAGTCGCTGCAGTGAGGAAGTCTCCAACAGAAGGATCAAATCTCGTCTTTGCTGCAATGTATGAGAAGAGTTGGAATATTTGCTGGAATAACTGACATTAAAGAGATGCAAAATATATAATGAAAAATAAGTTGTTTTACCTCTGAACGGCACTTTTTTGCACACAATGGGCTAAATGGCCAGGTCACAAGGACCTCGAAGGCGCAGAGAAGGTTGGGGAAAGGAACCCACTTCGCAGCTGTTAAGAGAGAGATGGTAGCCTCCTGTCAAGGCCATCCAGTGTGTTGTTTAACATGCACTAGGATGGCTCTCTCTCTCCTGCCCAGGAACCACGGCTTTACGTCACATCCGAGGGACGGCGGCATTTCCAAGCCCATCGGGTTGGGTTGTTTTACCTCTGAGCGGCACTTTTTTGCACACCATGGGCTAAATGGCCAGGTCACAAGGACCCCGAAGGCTCAGAGAAGGTTGGGGAAGGGGACCCACTGGAACAGCTGTTGGGAGACAGATGGTAGCCTCCCGTCAAGGCCATCCAGCGTGTTCTTTAACGTGCACAGGGTATGGCTCTCCCGCATAAGGGGCCACGGCTTAACGTCCCATCCGACGGACGGCGGTCTTTCCAAGACCATCGGTGTCCCCTACTGACCGTGGGCAGGGCGGAGAGTTTTGCGGAGATAAATCTCAACGCTAACCCAGCTGGGATTCGAACCTGGGAACTGCAGATTACGAGCCTGGCGCGCAACCGATTGAGCCACCCCCGCCCCAAGCCCATCGGTGTCCCCTACTGCCCGTGGGCACAGGTTGGCCGGAGATAAATCTAAACGCTTGCAATTTTGGGATTAGAAACTTGGAACTGCAGATTACGAGCCTGTCTCGCTGCTTACTGATTCAGCCTCCTCCTTAGGCAATGGAGTTAAAGAGGATCAGGGTTCGAGTCCCAGCCCAGAAAAAGGCATGGATGCTTTGTTTTTCTGTTTTGAGCTGTCTTTCTACTGAGGTCGCGCATTTCTCACATATTCTGAAGTATGGTGTATTACAGTGATCGTTTCTTTTCAAAACTCAGTACCAGGCAATTGCTTCGGGTGTTATTATTTTTCATCCATATTTCGTATCTATAAGGGGCGGGGGTGGCTCAGTCGGTAGCGCGCCAGGCTCGTAATCTGTAGTTCCCAGGTTCGAGTCCCAGCTGGGTCAGCGTTGAGATTTATCTCCGCAAAATTCCCCGCCCTGCCCACGGTCAGTAGAGGACACCGATGGGCTTGGAAAGGCCGCCGTCCGTCGGATGGGACGTTAAGCCGTGGCCCCGTGTGCGGGAGAACCATACCCTGTGCACGTTAAAGAACACGCTGGATGGCCTTGACGGGAGGCTACCATCTGTCTCCCAACAACTGTTCCAGTGGGTCCCCTCCCCCAACCTTCTCTGAGCCTTCGGGGTCCATGTGACCTGGCCATTTAGCCCATGGTGTGCAAAAAAGTGCCGCTCAGAGGTAAAACAACCCAACAACGTATCTATAAATTTAATGATTACACAGGATTTGTTATTTTTCTTTCTTTTTTTCAATTTAATATTTTCTGCTAACAGTAAACAGGCGATTATCCAGGATTTTCTTAGGCGGTGAACATAACAGTAAGCCGTAAAATAAATACTAAACCTAAGATTTTTTTAGCGGGTTCTAAACCTATGATAATTGAGAGGGTGTGCTGAACCTAAGATATATTTAGGAGGGTGCTAAGTCTATGATATTTTAAGGAGGGGTGGCTAAATCTAGGATATTTTTAGCAGGATACTAAATTTTTTTAAATATTCTTGATAAAAACCTTTGCATGCCCCAGATCAGAGTGATGAAAACATTTTATTTTCTTTGTTGTTGTTGTTTTTCTATATTTGCATTCGAAGAAGTCTATGTGGAAAAATATTCTCTTCTTCTTTTAACCGCAAAAGGTACAGTCGCTCAAAAAAATATCCGAACACTATGGTTGATTTGGGAATATCCGAACACTATGGCAACGATTTTTTTAGAAATTAGTGATCTGGCAACCTTCGTGTCACGTGACACGAAGGTTGCCAGATCACTAATTTCTAAAAAAATCGTTGCCAGATATTTTTTCTGAATTCTGTACTCAACCATGGCGTTCGGACACTTTTTTGAGCGACTGTAGGTGGTCATATTATTTTGATACTAGATCGTGTGGGCTCACTCACGGAAATATTGAGCGTGTGCAGTTACCGTTCATACTGCATACAGTTACTGACACGCTCCAGTTTGCTCTGAACGGTAACTGCACACACTCAACATTTCCGTGAGTGAGCCCACACGATCTAGTATCAAAATAATATGACCACCTACAGTCGCTCAAAAACAAGCATCCGAACGCTATGGTTGATTACAGAATTCAGAAAAAATATCTGACAACGATATTTTAGAAATTAGTGATCTGGCAACCTTCGTGTCACGTGACACGAAGGTTGCCAGATCCCTTGAGCGTCTTTTATATTTTACCATCCATAATTTTATGGCCGAGCCTCTTACATTCGGACATCTTTTATCTGATGACTCCTTTTTACCTATTGTCTCTGCTTTTTTACGTTTTGCTGGCTATTTTAACAGATTGTAATTTTATGACTTTGTTTTTTATTCACTACACAACCTGGGTTGGTTTTCCCTTTTGTATCTTTATATTTATTCTTTACACTTATTTATTGTTTTGTATTTTTTCTATCTGTTGGTTTTGTCCTTTTTCTTTTACCGTTTGGTTTTTAACTTCGGTTGTGGGTTCCGTGATTTTTATTTCTTTAGTTTTACTGCATACCATGCGTTTGGCGCATTATGACCTTAGTTGCCCTTGCCCCATTAAACCCCAAGCAACCACCGAATGAGCCACCCCCGCCCCACAACGAACGCTCAGATTTTGGATCTTTATTTTTAATCCGTTCATCTGATAAATCGACAAAACTGGGTTTCATCTCTCATTTAGTATTTTTAACACAATCCTGATTTCAGCAGCTTCGGGGGCGGGGGGGGGGGGGGGGCTCAATTGGTAGCGCACCAGGCTCGTAATCTGTAGTTCCCAGGTTCGAGTCCCAGCTAGGTCAGCGTTGAGATTTATCTCCGCAAAATTCTCCGCCCTGCCCACGGTCAGTAGGGAACACCGATGGGCTTGGAAAGGACACCGTCCGTCGGATGGGACGTTAAGCCGTGGCCCCGTGTGCGGGAGAGCCATACCCTGTGCACGTTAAAGAACACGCTGGATGGCCTTGACGGGAGGCTACCATCTGTCTCTCAACAGCTGTTCCAGTGGGTCCCCTCCCCCAACTTTCTCTGAGCCTTCGGGGTCCGTGTGACCTGGCCATTTAGCCCATGGTGTGCAAAAAAGTGCCTCTCAGAGGTAAAACAACCCAACCCAGCAGCTTCGATTCCTTCTTTCACGGGTTAAAGACACAATATTTTCGGTATAAGGAAAATAATTCTATTCTTTCTTCTTCCTTTTATTTATTTTTTATTTCCAATTTTGCACGGCTTTTAAACTTACAATTTAGGGTCACCCAGTTTACTTCCTAATTTGCAAGATAATCGCATGCAAATTAGGTTCTCCCTTTCCATCTTACCGATTTGCAAGCCCGGCGTCTGCTTGTAAATTTCGTTATTAGCCTTAAGTATCGCATCCCATCAGACCAGATGCCACCCCCCCCCCTATCTGTGCAAAGCAGAAATCAACCTCCCCTTGTATCTCGCGCCGGAAATACCCAGACTAAGCCGGTAATGGAGGTTCGGGAGCATCTAGCAAAGACAGATATCGATCCTGCTCGCTCCGCTGCACTCCGAGTCCGAGTCCTCTGCCTCGGCTGATCAGTAGATGTTCTCCTCCCATTCCTCCGCATCCTTCTTAAATAAGCACAAGAACATCAGATGCATTTTAACGTTACGGGACACAAACTGCTTTTTATGTATGAGAATCAGCAACAGATATCAGCGATGTTATCAACGCTGAGGAAGAATGGCGGGAAGGTTATGGTACTCATTTTCTCTTCTCCAGAGGAAGGTTCTTTTTACTTGTTTTTTAGTTCTCGGAAGGGGACGAAAAAAAAGCCTTCGTCTGATTCGTTTTGCTGGCGGTTCGAGATGTGCACTGATGCAGGAGAAACAGTTGACTTCAATAAAACACCAGGGATCGTGAGAGGTTGCTTCCAATGCTATTAGGCGAGTTCCAGCGAAGCAAAAAATCATACGCTTAAAAACTAAACAACTGACTTTAGATTATTTTAATAGCTGAAACATTTTCTCACAGATTTGAGATGAGCTTCAACTCTTTAGAATTCATGTCTCTGCTCATTCATTTGAATCTGAATTTCAACTCTAAAGTTTCATTTAAAATTTTCGAGATCAGTAAAAGAAAATGAACGACGATAATATCGGGAAAGTTGGGTTGCTCTATCTGTGAGCTGCACTTTTTTTTCACATAATGAGCAAAATACTAAGTCACAAGGACCCCAAAGGCTCAAAAACGTTTGAGAAAAGAGGTCCATTGGACAGTAGTTAGGAGACCAATGGACAGCCATCCAGTGTGCTTTTTAACGTGAACAGATTCTGACTGTCCTTCACACGGTGTCACGGCTTAACGTCCCATCCGACGGACGGCGGTGTTTCCAAGCCCTTCGATATCCCCTTTGTGATCGAGATCAAGGATGCGAAATAGCGGAGATAAATGTCAACTCTGGAACAGATGAGTTGTTGGGTTGGGTTGTTTTGCCTCTGAGCGGCACTTTTTTGCACACCATGGACTAAATGGCCAGGTCACATGGACCCCGAAGGCTCAGAGAAGGTTGGGGAAGAGGACCCACTGGAACAGCTGTTAACTTCCCATTATGTCCATCCAGCGTGTTTTTTAGCATGCAGAGGGTATGGCTTTCCTGTACATGGGGCCACGGCTTAACGTCCCATCCGACGGACGGTGGCCTTTCCAAGCCCATCGGTGCCCCCTATTGACCGTGGGCAGTGCGGGGAATTTTGCGGAGATAAATCTCAACGCTGACCCAGCTGGGACTCGAACCTGGGAACTACAGATTACGAGCCTGGCGCGCTACCGACTGAGCCACCCCCGCCCCTGGAACAGATAAGATTCGGATATGAGAAGCTGGTGTGCTACACACTGCGCCAACAGCATCCGCAGACTTGAAGAGAGAACATGGTTGGCTTCCCAAAGAGATGAAATCAACAGCAAAACTATAACAGGCAAATCTAATCCTCGAAGAAATAGTTTCATTTAGTGGGAGATCTAAAATGATTTCTTCAGGATAGAATAAATCCTCTAGCAATATCAATTTAAACAGAGCTATCCAAAGAGGATAAAACTATACGTTGAAATAATAATAAAATTTAAATATGCCACTCCAGCTTTTCAGCAAATTGTTAAAAACAATTTTATTTTTAAACCGATCGCGGTTTTTTCACCCAGTTGCTGAATGATGAAAAGTTCAATTTTGCAAGACAGCAATTTCTTAAGAGCACTTGGCTTACTTTCTTTTTTCTATTTTGCTGATGCTGTAAAAGGATGCAAAGATCTGCACTTAAGAATTGGTTTCTTCCTTTGGCCAAGATAAAACTTTTTCTTCTTTCCTCCCTAAATGAATCCATTTTGCAGTCATGTTATTCAATCCTGATTCTGAAGTATATTCGCAAAGTGTTGTAGCCTTTAGGAATATACAGGATCATTCTATGAAAGAGTTGGGTTGTTGGGTTGTTTTACCTCTGAGCGGCACTTTTTTGCACACCATGGGCTAAATGGCCAGGTCACATGAACCCCGAAGGCTCAGAGATGGTTGGGGGAGGGGACCCACTGGAACAGCTGTTGGGAGACAGATGGTAGCCTCCCGTCAAGGTCATCCAGCATGTTCTTTAACGTGCACAAGGTATGGCTCTCCCGCACACTGGGCCATGGCTTAACGTCCCATCCGATGTACGGCGGCCTTTCCAAGCCCACCGGTGTCCCCTACTGACCGTGAGCACGGCGGGGAATTTTGCGGAGATAAATCTCAACGCTGACCCAGCTGGAACTCGAACCTGGGAACTACAGATTACGAGCCTGGTGCGCTACCGACTGAGCCACCCCTTAATACACTGTGCAAAGCATGGTAGACTAAAAATGTAAAACTTCTACTCCGTTGAAAAATCCAAAAGGATCATTTGACTGTGAACACTATCTGCATGAATCTGAATCGAAATCGCAAAACTTAGCGTAAAACGATAGCAACAGCTGCCAAAACAAATTGTACAAAGAGACGGAATATTTCTCTGTGAGTCGATGCTTTTGTACTTACATCTATTTGCCAGTAGATCGCAGCATAAGTTGTTTCTGCTTTTGTTTACTGTGCTTTGACTTCTCACGAGAGCAACTCGCAGCTGCGCAGCGACTCTCAACTCGCATTACACGCTGGTGCATCTGCGCGCTCCAATCCGTGGATCACGCAGACTGCGTGGCATTCGTGTTCTCCTGGGAGTCATCACGACACAAGAGTTCCAAACTTACGTGTCTGTTTGGCTAAATCTCGTGAACCAGGCACACACCTGCTTTGTTTTCGGCGTGCATTTGTAAGCATCAAAGTCTGAACAACATAAACGCATACACAGATGACGGTGCTCAACAACAACGAAGCTTATTTATGCAGTTTTCATTCTCTTTCGACATATTCTGAGCTTTCCAAACTATTCCTCTCTTTTCATCCGAAATCCTTTCTGGGCGACATGAAGAAAGGAAGCGGAAGGCGTTGGGACCGCGCTCCTCTGTTCTTTTCTTTGATCTGGGAAGATGTAAGCCTTTTAGGATGCAATCTGATATCTTATAGGGAAACAACGCATGGCTCTCCCTCTCTCTACATCTGCTCCGTTGACATAGCTCTCCCACTTTTCTTGCGAGGAGAGCATCTTCATCTGCTCTCTCTCCCTGTTCGGGGTTGGGTTGTTTTACCTCTGAGCGGCACTTTTTTGCACACCATGGGCTAAATGGCCAGGTCACATGGACCCCGAAGGCTCAGAGAAGGTTGGGGGAGGGGACCCACTGGAACAGCTGTTGTCCATACGACGGACGGCGGACTTTCCAAGCCCATCGGTGTCCCCTACTGACCGTGGGCAGGGCGGGGAATTTTGCGGAGATAAATCTTAACGCTGACCCAGCTGGGACTCGAACCTGGGAACTGCAGATTACGAGCCTGGCGCGCTACCGACTGAGCCCCCCCCCCCCCCCCCCCCCCTGTTCGGGGAGTTAAATAATTAGTTTACAGATTTGGGAAAAGAAGAGAAAAAATACGAGCTCATAAACATCAGAAGCTTATTTAATTTGATCTCTAATGTTCTGCGAAGGTTCTTTCATGGACATTTCGCGCCGTAAGTTAACCGATTCCAACTTTTCCCTTTGCCAATCAAAAGCAAGATGAGACTCCCTTCAGACACTGAATGAGTTTAGACTCTCCCCAACTCAGAAACGTATTCCTACCTGAAAACATTTGGACTCTCCCCAAGTTACAAACGTATTCCTACTGGAAAGAGTTTGGACTCTCCCCAAGTTACATATTCCTACTGGAAAGAGTTTGGACTCTGCCCATGTTGGAAACGTATTCCTACTGGAAAGAGTTTGGACTCTCCCCATGTTGGAAACGTATTCCTACTGGAAAGAGTTTGGACTCTGCCCATGTTGGAAACGTATTCCTACTGGAAAGAGTTTGGACTCTGCCCGTGTTGGAAACGTATTCCTACTGGAAAGAGTTTGGACTCTCCCCATGTTGGAAACGTATTCCTACTGGAAAGAGTTTGGACTCTCCCCCAAGTTACAAACATATTCTCACGGGAAAGAGTTTGGACTCTCCCCGTGTTGGAAACGTATTCTTACTGGAAAGAGTTTGGACTCTCTCCAAGTTACAAACGTATTCCTACTGGAAAAAGTTTGAACTCTCCCCAAGTTACAAACATATTCCTACTGGAAAGAGTTTGGACTCTCCCCATGTTGGAAACGTATTCCTACTGGAAAGAGTTTGGACTCTCCCCAAGTTACAAACGTATTCTTACTGGAAAGAGTTTGGACTCTCCCCATGTTGGAAACGTATTCCTACTGGAAAGAGTTTGGACTCTCCCCCAAGTTACAAACATATTCTCACGGGAAAGAGTTTGGACTCTCCCCGTGTTGGAAACGTATTCTTACTGGAAAGAGTTTGGACTCTCTCCAAGTTACAAACGTATTCCTACTGGAAAAAGTTTGAACTCTCCCCAAGTTACAAACATATTCCTACTGGAAAGAGTTTGGACTCTCCCCATGTTGGAAACGTATTCCTACTGAAAAGAGTTTGGACTCTCCCCAAGTTAAAAACATATTCCTACTGAAAAGAGTTCGACTATCCCCAAGTTACAAACATATTCCTACTGGAAGGAATTTTGACTCTCCCCATGTTGGAAACATATTCCTACTGGAAAGAGTTTGGACTCTCCCCAAGTTACAATTATATTCTTACTGCAAAGAATTTGGACTCTTCCCAAGTTACAAACATATTCCTACGGTAAAAAGCCCCTGTGCGAAGAGTCATACCGTACAAAAAAGAACACGATGGATGGCCTCGACAAGAGGCTACCATCTGTCACCTAAAATCTCTCCACTGGGTCCCCTCCCACTAACCTCCTCTGAGACCTCGGGGTTAGCTATCCCTTCCCCCATTTAACCCATTGAGTGCAAAAAAAAATGCCGTTCAGAGGTAAAACAACCCGATCGAACCCGGTCTCATGTTTTGAGGCTGAAGCTCGAAAATTTCAGCTCGAACACATTTCTGATAAGTGAAGCTGGAATTTTTCACATCCCCGTTGCTAACACAATTATTTTTAATCAGAATCACAAATATTCTGTGCGTCAAAAATGCCCCCATAAATCACATGTTACGAGTGTCGTCGTGAACCTTTCTACCCATTCAGCTGCATCGCTGATTCATTCTCATATCCATTCAGTTTAGCCAGAAGAGTTCCCCGTAGAGACCCCCCCCCCCACTTGCACTCTTTCCAATTGCTTCAGTTTGGTCACTTCGAGAAAGGCGATATTGATTGATTCAAGTAGCCTCGTGCTCAAGATGAATATGTGTTGAAGTGTTCGGCTGAGCTTTCAGACTGCGATAAGTTGGAAGGAATGAACCCTGTCGGCATGAAGGAACTTGAATTGGTTATGAATAGCAAAAGATTAAAGCATTCAATTTCAAGTTCATCTTAAAGTTAGCAATTTTTTTGTTTCTTTTGAGATATATTAATAATAATTTTCTTCAGTGAAATGTCATTACAGATTACCAAAGAAAACAAAAAAAAGCAAAATAAAACGTATTTTCAAATACATTACACTAATTCGTAATAGAGTTGTTGTTGGGTTGTTTTACCTCTGAGCGGCACTTTTTTGCACACCATGGGCTAAATGGCCAGGTCACATGGACCCCGAAGGCTCAGAGAAGGTTGGGGGAGGGGACCCACTGGAACAGCTGTTGGGAGACAGATGGTAGCCTCCCGTCAAGGCCATCCAGCGTGTTCTTTAACGTGCACAGGGTATGGCTCTCCCGCACACGGGGCCACGGCTTAACGTCCCATCCGACGGACGGCGGCCTTTCCAAGCCCATCGGTGTCCCCTACTGACGTGGGCAGGGCGGGGAATTTTGCGGAGATAAATCTCAACGCTGACCCAGCTGGGACTCGAACCTGGGAACTACAGATTACGAGCCTGGAGCGTTACCAACTGAGCCACCCCCGCCCCAATTCGTAATAGAAATTAAATGTCTGAAAACTTGCAATGCTAAAATTCTACATATATTTCATTATATGGCCAGCAGTCACAGAAAAAAGCTGTTTGTACAGCCTGACTAGCCTCACAAAATAACTACACTGGTTAAAACTTTTGAAAAAAAATTATCGCCGAAGCGGCAGGAATCGAACCCACAACTTTCCAGATTCATGCCAGAGCTCTGGAGAGTTGTGAGTTCGATTCCGATTGCTTCGGCGATATTCTTTTTTCAGAAGTTTTAACTATTATTGAAGTCTATTTCTACACGTAATCTGTGTATTTACTATGGATAACCACACTGGTTTCCCTAAATTAAGGAAAACTCTTATGTTAACCCTTTCAGGACCATAAAGTTTCTAAGAGTAAATATTAGTATGTAAGTGTTTATTTTAGTTTGTTTAGACGTAAAATGAATAAAAATCATAAGAAAAATACATAACAATGTGTAGTTTTTTGGAATTTTATGGGAAATATTTTTCCCAATGGACTATAAAGGTAACAGAAATTATAGTTAGGCTTATTATGCAATGTCTTTTATTTATTGGTTTATTAGAACAAAATGTTAACTAAAATAATACAAAATTATGAAATAAAATTACTATACAAAATGATGTGCTAATTATGATATTCTGCGAAGCAATTTCTTTTGCTAGTGAGGCAAAGATGGACATTGCACATAGTACATATATTATGCGTCCTGACAGTTCTGGTTTTGTTTTCTAAACGTTCCCGTTTACGTAATTGCGTTCGGCATACGTTCTATTTTGACATTCTGTATAAAAAATGCAGATAAGGTTATAATTAAATACGAAAATCACCAATTTTAAAATGGAAAAAATGTTTCCCTTAGTCGTGAAAGGGTTAAGTCAATGGGAAGCTAACGTCAAAGTTCTATAACTTCTAAAATAAGTTTTTTTGCTTTAAAAAATGTGATTGCAGATAAAGATCTCAATCAAATAAATCAATATCTCGATTTTCAACAATATTCGTTCAGTATTTAATGAGTTATGGAAGTTTGAATATTTAACAACAGCCATGCCAGTCTTAAGAAACTTACACGAAACTGAAGAATAGTGAAAGAATTCAAAACACAAGGTTCCAAAATACAAACTTACTTTATTAAACACTTTGATACAATACTTATTACTAAGTTTTAATTAACTTCTGAAGTCAATTTTTTTGACTGGCATTATTATCGCTAAATATTCAAACTTCCACAACTCATTAAATACTGAACGGATATTGCTGAAAATCGAGATATTGATTTATTTGATTGAGATCTTTTTCTGCAATCACATTTTTCAAAAAAAAAACTTAATTTAGAAGTTATAAATAGCTTTGACGTTAGATTGCCATTGACTTAACATAGGGATTTGCCTTAATTTATGGAAACCAACGTAGCTAGCAGAGATAGACAACTCAAGACCATGCTTTACAGCGCCAGGGGCGGGGATGGCTCAGTCGGTAGCGCGCCAGGCTCGTAATCTGTAGTTCCCAGGTTCGAGTCCCAGCTGGGTCAGCGTTGAGATTTATCTCCGCAAAATTCCCCTCCTGCCCACGGTCAGTAGGGGACACCGATGGGCTTGGAAAGGCCGCCGTCCGTCGGATGGGACGTTAAGCCGTGGCCCCGTGTGCGGGAGAGCCATACCCTGTGCACGATAAAGAACACACTGGATGGCCTTGACGGGAGGCTACCATCTTTTTCCTAACAGCTGTTCCAATGGGTCCCCTCCCCCAACCTTCTCTGAGTCTTCGGGGTCCCTGTGATCTGGCCGTTTAGCCCATGGTGTGCAAAAAAGTGCCGCTCAGAGGTAAAACAATCCAATCCAATTAATAAATTGGGGTGACACTACTGCACATATCCTAGAAATTTGAAATTTTGATGGTGGAATGAAAAGCTCATCAGCTTTTTCCCTAGCAGCAATGAGTTGGCCTCCTACTCCCAGGGTGGGGGGGGGGGGAGAAAAGTACTTTTTTTTTGTTTTAAGAGGTAATTTGAAAATTTTCTTTTTAGTCCGATTCGTACTAATGAACTATTATAATTCACATTTTTCACATCCTTCGACAGTTTTAGTTTACATCGTTAGAGATCACTAAGTACGGAAACGGCAAAACTTGAACGAATGTGATCTGTTTATGAGAGAATTTGAAATTTCAGTGGATGAGTTTCAAGTGATGTTCCACTGAGAGCAAGAGCCTGCCCCCTTTTCTCAGGCGGGTGGGAGAAAAGCAACATTTTAAATTTTAGGAATATAAAATCAAATACTTTTTATGTTGCATAAGTAGTACCAATAAAATATTGGCGTTTATATTTTCCACATAGTCCATTAGTTCGGGTTGGGTTGTTTTACCTCTGAGCGGCACTCTTTTGCACACCATGCGCTAAATGGCCAGGTCACATGGACCCCGAAGGCTCAGAGAAGGTTGGGGGAGGGGACCCACTGGAACAGCTGTTGGGAGACAGATGGTAGCCTCTCGTCAAGGCCATCCAGCGTGTTCTTTAACGTGCACAGGGTATGGCTTTCCCAGACACGGGGCCACGGCTTAACGTCCCATCCGACGGACGGCGTCCTTTCCAAGCCCATCGGTGTCCCCTACTGACCGTGGGCAGGGCGGGGAATTTTCCGGAGATCCATTAGTTCGAATCAGAATTTTAAAAACTGAAAAAGTAGGTAAACAAAAAAACCTTATTCTCTTTGAAAACGAGATTCTCATATTCGCCAGAAGATATATATATATATCCTATTTTTTTTACATATAACGAATTAAAAAGACATTAGATTTCGTATTAATCAAATTTGCGATGTTCCAAGTTGACCTGATCTTCGTTACTCGGAAGAGAGAGATCAGATCCATGAATAAACATAAATTTATTTAAATATTTCATAGACCTTTAGATAAATTAGTTATCCGCATTCACTAGTTTATTTCATGTTTGATGTAAAAAAAACGTAAAGAATCCCCCTTAGTAAAAAGTTCACGCTTAATCTAAAAGTGTCTAAGTGTAAAATGCCGAAAACTTGAATTCGTTTAAGACCCAAAGCACATTTCATTGCATGACAACGCCATCTGTGGAAAGAAAGGGATATTACAGTGGAAGGAACATTTTATGTCTTCACATTTCAAATAATTTATTAATGAAATTTTTTTTAAAATTCTGATTTCTTTTATGAGAGTTTAATGGAATAAAATAGTAAAATTAAGGGTCGAATTTGCGGTACGATATGACAGATCTAAGAAACGAAAATTGAAATATCCTTCTCTCCGATTTCGACCTTCATGTTTAGTTTCCTTTAGTTCCTATTTTGAATATATTATAATAAAGTAACCAGACTCTTCTATGTTATGTGAATGGAAACGTACGTTGAACTACCTAACTTTGAAAATTAATTTTTTATGAAAAACTGTTCACCATCATCCACAAGCAGCCATGGACTACGGAGGTTCAACCAGATTGTGCAAATTTAGTTCTCCAAACACATCTCTCCTCAGGTGCATCTGCTGCATCTGGCCACTGCACACCGATTCTAACAAGGTCCTGTTTAACATTGTCTTCCCACTATCACTTCGAATCAGAAGTTTTAAAAAGTGAAAAAGTAGGTAACTAAAAACTTTATTCTCTTTGAAAACGAGATTCTCATATGCTCGGGTATATCCTATCCATATCCTAGGTCTCCACCTCTTTCTGAGACCTTTAGTGACACTGTTCATAACCCTATTCGCCAATCTATAATTATTCATACGGGCAACATGGCCAAACCAACGGAGTCTCTCTCTGCACAATATGCTGCTTAAAGGAGGTTGCCGACTCCTTTGCCTAACCTCATCATTACAAAGTTGAACCATCTAATGCCCAAGATACTGCGTAAGCATCTAGTTTCTTGTTATCTTGTTTACAAAGTGTCCAAGTTTCACTACCATAACTAATCCTAGAAAGAACCAAACTATTATAAATAAAAAATAAAAATGAATACCCCCTCAAGCAGCTACTTGCCACAGAGATCTGACAGGAGCCTGTCAGTTTATATGCCACAGTAGGAGAGCTGAGAGGATGGCAGGACCTCAGCAGAAAAACGACACACACACATCCATGCCTAATCCGGGGCTCGAACCCAGGTCCCATTAGATCAGTAGCCAAGCGTGCTAACCACTCGGCCACGGAACGGCCACGGAACTATTATACAATCTAATTTTAGTCTTTAGGTGTATACGCTTATTTCTCCACAATCTCCATAGATTCTTAAAAGTCCCAGCAGCAATCCCTATTCGTCTGTTAATCTCATGCCGCACATCATCAGTATCTCTGTTACTCTAAAAAAATTGAAGATCTCACTCAACTCTCTCTAAGTATCTGTTTATGCAATATTCGTTTAACATTTAAGAATTACGGAAGCTCAAACATTTAACTGTAACTTTTGTTACTCGTGAAATTTTACATCAAAATATAAAACAGAACTGTTATAACAACAAATCGTTTCCTTGCATTAAATGTAACATTTCAAGTTTTTGTATCGATTTTTTTAAGTTTTCAGCAATTTGGGGGGAGGGAATTGTTTAGAAGGAGTGAGCCCTCCTCCCACCACTACCACTGCCCTGTCTTAGGTCAGAAAGGGGGCATCGATGGGCTTGGAGATGTCGCCGTCCGTCGGATTGAAGTTAAGCCATGGCCCCATGCGCATCGGTGTCACCTTTCTCACCAGTAGGGTTGGAGCAAACAGAAATCAATCTCAACTCGACTCAATTGGAACTCGAACCTAGGAACTGCAGTTATGAGGCAGGCGCGATACCAACTGAGCCAATCCCTCTACGGGACTGACCCGCAGAACATGAATTTGTCCACTCCAACGTTCAAATATCCCGTGAATTTCATTCCTATTCAGTCGGTATTTTGTCTTATAAACATCTCCCTTTGTGTGTGTGTGTCTCTGCTATACAAATCTTTATTGATAATTGTAATCATGGCTGTCTTACAATAGATAGATTAATATACTCACAAGTAAGGGAATCTATCTGTCTTACGTTTCAGCATATATTAATCTATCTTCACTTTAAATCTAATTCCATATAGCTTGTGTCATATAAAGTGTCCCCCAAATAATGGTTGTGTACAGTCGCTCAAAAAAGTATCCAAACACCATGGTTGATTACAGAATTCATAAAAAATATCTAGCAACTTTTTTTTTAGAAATTAGTGATCTGGCAACCTTCGTGTCACGTGACACGACGGTTGCCAGATCACTAATTTCTAAAAAAATCGTTGTCAGATATTTTTTATGAATTCTGTAATCAACCATGGTGTTCGGATACTTTTTTGAGCGACTGTAGGTGGTCATATTATTTTGATACTAGATCGTGTGGGCTCACTCACGGAAATATTGAGCGTGTGCAGTTCCCGTTCCACCAGCCAGAAGCCAGAATAAGAGTTGGGTTGTTTTACCTCTGAGCGGCACTTTTTTGCACACCATGGACTAAATGGCCAGGTCACATGGACTCCGAAGGCTCAGAGAAGGTTGGGGGAGGGGACCCACTGGAACAGCTGTTGGGAGACAGATGGTAGCCTCCCGTCAAGGCCATCCAGCGTGTTCTTTAACGTTGGGTTGTTTTACCTCTGAGTGGCACTTTTTGCACACCATGGGCTAAATGGTCAGGTCACATGGACTCCGAAGGCTCAGAGAAGGTTGGGGGAGGGGACCCAATGGAACATCTGTTGGGAGACAGATGGTAGCCTCCCGTCAAGGCCATCCAGCGTGTTCTTTAACGTGCACAGGGTATGGCTCTCCCGCACACGGGGCCACGGCTTAACGTCCCATCCGACGGACGGCGGCCTTTCCAAGCCCATCGGTGTCCCCTACTGACCGTGGGCAGGGCGGGGAATTATGCGGAGATAAATCTCAACGCTGACCCAGCTGGGACTCGAACCTGGGAACTGCAGATTACGAGCCTGGCGCGCTACCGACTGAGCCACCCCCGCCCCCCATATGCAGGGTCACGAACAGTTCACATTATGTTCAAAACTATTTGATATACGGTTTCAGTTAAACTATTACTTTCTTCAATAAGTATATTATTTTCCTACATAATGGTCCCCTATTATATTTCGGACATTCTGTATTAAATGCCGGGGCATAAATATCAGCCTCTGCTGGAACCGAACTGTAGCCGAATACGAAGAACAAATTGCAAAATGTAGCGCTAGCTATTATTCGAACATTTACGGAAATTACGATTTCATCTATTATCGTTTGAAACAAAATTCGACCTGACATATATCGTAAAATAACTGATTTGCCCCCTGTATGACTTGAGTGCTGACTACATGACTTAAAATGTTAAACATGTCTGTCATAACAACATAAAACAGATGTAAACAATTCATAAAGCTTAGCTTTTGTCACCTCTCACAGCTCATGCATCATTTCGAACGAATCTACAAATGTTCCACACCGTTTCCAACCCAAAGTGACTGTTGGTGATATTTATTCATTTAGACTGCCTGGGCAGAGCTTTATTAGGTTTTATTTAATCTATCTTCATGGCGAGAAGCATTATTACTATTTATTTCGCACACGTTGTTAGAAGTTGATGAAACAACATTAATAATGTTCGCCATTTTCTTCCGCATAATAAAGCTTTAATATTACTCTTCTAACTTAAACACATAACTTAGGGCATCGCCTGACTAAACCAGAGAGGGAACAATGCAAAATTGTTCTCGGGGTTTATGAAAACTCTCTTGATTTATTTCTTATTATAAACTGTCACTGGAAGAGGGAAAATTTACTTTGGATACATGCCAGCAAAATGAACAAAAATATTTTCCCCAAGTCTTGAAAATACAAACATATCTAGAACAAGCAAATGAATAATAAAACTGTTTTCTGATGTTGGCACATTGTCAACATCACAGGGAATAGGATGAGCGAGAGGAGGAGGTCGGATGGTGCTCGTGCCTCGAATTAACTGCAACATTACTCCCGATTCTATTCCAGTAGGAGGAAAAATTGAGAAGACATCTTATTAAAAGACGCTCAGTTAAATTTAATTAGCTTCCGTTCGTTTACAGCTGCTTGCTTAATCTGAATTTTATTACCAATCCTTTGTAATAGTTGAGATGGAAGCGAGGCGACATGGACGCATTTAGTGAAGGGGGGGGGGGGGGACTGCGACATCGGAATTTATGAGGAGTAAATACGTGGCACTTTGAAGGATTGAAGAAGCAATGCAGAAAATAAGCCATGGAGTTCATCTCTCGTAAAGACCACATTTCGAAAAGAGAAGAGTTTGTTTTAAATTTTAACCAGCTTCAACTCTGCCAGAGATGGCAATACTCCATGAAGAATATAGAGTGTGTAGGTTAGACTTCAGATGTTTACCTTTGTAACACATTTTGGAAGCGTATGGCTTCCCTAGAGAAAACATGCCTTCAGTTAGAGGTAAATGAATCTCATGATTTGATTTTAAACTAATAATTTTAATTCAGTCTACTTTTAGAAATCAATTCGTTTATTATAATAAATATGAGTGATTGTAATTGATCTTCACAGTTTAAGATTTAATTTTTCTTCTAAAAGTGTCTTTTAGGAAAGAGGATATACATACACTGCTTGGTCAAATTATCATGAGCCTAACACTTCGTCCTGTGTATCATACTACAGTTTCCCAAATTTCAAAGTTTCGATTCTCTGCTCATAGTTATTGAAATGAGTTTTCAACTACTGTTAGCAGTCATCTCTCTTAGATGAGTGGGGCGGGGGTGGCTCAGTCGGTAGCGCGCCAGGCTCGTAATCTGTAGTTCCCAGGTTCGAGTCCCAGCTGGGTCAGCGTTGAGATTTATCTCCGCAAAATTCCCCGACCTGCCCACGGTCAGTAGGGGACACCGATGGGCTTGGAAAGACCGCCGTCCGTCGGATGGGACGTTAAGCCGTGGCCCCGTGTGCGGGAGAGCCATACCCTGTGCACGTTAAAGAACACGCTGGATGGCCTTGACGGAGGGCTACCATCTGTCTCCCAACAGCTGTTCCAGTGGGTCCCCTCCCCCAACCTTCTCTGAGCCTTCCGGGTCCATGTGACCTGGCCATTTAGCCCATGGTGTGTAAAAAAGTGCCGCTCAGAGGTAAAACAACCCAACCCAACTCTTAGATGATGAACTGTAGCAGCTCTGTTTAGAGTAGAGTTCATGCCAACAAACGCCTCTCTCTTCGCGCGGTCTTTCTCCTTCATTTGCCACAGTTGGCGGACTTTTTCTTACACCTTGCCATTCTCTATACACTTGGGATATTGTGCCCCATGATTTCCCGCTGAATCCCATCACCTCGGTTACGGATGCTTCTGCCCATCGCGCTCCAACGATGAGCCCCTTCAGATTCAGTCGTCATCAGAGTCAGTCGCATCAGATTTTCTTTCCACCATGCTTTTATGGCTTTTATAAGACTTCATAGTGATGTAGAATAGCGGATGTCCGCTTACTGTAACGTTCGCATTATCGTGATTTTTTCTTTGGAACACGTTTAAAAAAAATCTCGGTCAAATCCACTTGAGTGTGATTTTCGGTGGAATGCGAAAAACCTTTTTCCAAATCAAACCTCACCATGACAGAATACTGCAGGCTTATTTAGGAATTGGGTTGGGTTGTTTTACCTCTGAGCGGCACTTTTTTGCACACCGTGGGCTAAATGGCCAGGTCACATGGACCCCGAAGGCTCAGAGAAGTCAAGGCCATCCAGCGTGTTCTTTAACGTGCACAGGGTATGGCTCTCCCGCACACGGAGCCACGGCTTAACGTCCCATCCGACGGACGGCGGCATTTCCAAGGCCATCGGTGTCCCCTATTGACCGTGGGCAGGGCGGGGAATTTTGCGGAGATAACCGCACACAGAGCCACAGCTTAACGTCCCATCCGACGGACGGCGGCCTTTCCAAGCCCATCGTTGTCCCCTGCTGACCGTGGGCAGGGCGGGGAATTTTGCGGAGATAAATCTCAACGCTGACCCAGCTGGGACTCGAACCTGGGAACTACAGATTACGAGCCTGGCGCGCTACCGACTGAGCCACCCCATTTAGGAATTGACTCTCATATTGAGCCATATGCGTTTATCCTGAATGATATGACTAAACCAAAACAGGCAAAAACTGATTCCTTCTTTAAAGAACACCTTCAGAAGAATGTCAAGAATCTGTCTCCTCCACGTCAGGCATCCAGAAAATATTTGCTGTTCATCGAGTTAACAAATTGTCATTCCATAGATTGTGTTTCATTAAAAAAAAGTAATTGCCAAAGAAAACATTTGTTTCGTTTAATTTTTTCCATAATTTTCAAGTTTTTTTTTATTAAAACGCAATGGACAGTTATGTTGATAAATGTTAATTATTTTTTTTTTACTTTTGAGAAGGTTTCGAAAAAAAGAAATTTTTTATTAAAATTTTTGCTCGTTTTTTCAAGATTTTTTTTATTAAACTGCAGTTTACAATTGTGTTCCCGTCCGTCGGATGGGACGTTTAAGCCGTGGCCCTGTATGCGGGAAAGCCATACCCTGTGCACGTTAAAGAACACGCTGAATGGCCTTGACGGGAGGCTACCATCTGTCTCCCAACAGTGTTCCAGTGGGTCCCCTCCCCCAACCTTCTCTGAGCCTTTGGGGTCCCATGTGACCTGGCATTTAGCCCATGGTGTGCAAAAAAGTGCCGCTCAGAGGTAAAACAACCCAACCCAACAGTTGTGTTCATTTTAATGTATATTCTTGAAAATGAAAAGGTCATGAACACATTTTTTACATATTCATTATTAAAAAACCATCGTATATCACTACAATAGCAACAATTTACATATTTTAATGGTTTTTTAAAAGGACTTGCCCCTATTGCTCACCGACAGTGAAATTCGCCTAACCGAGGTGTTTCTTTGGTCCCAATTAACCATAGTAAGCGGACGCCTACTGTATTAACGTCAGTAAGGAATTTTGCATATATTGGCAATGTTTCCTATTAATTCGCTCACGATGCAGTAAAGTTTCGTAAAAAATTGTCCGTTCAGTGGCGAGGGGTGGCTCAGTCGGTAACGCGCCGGCTCGTAACCTGTAGTTTCCAGTTCGAGTCCCAGCTGGGTGAGCGTTGAGATTTATCTCCGCAAAACTCCCCGCCCTGCCCACAGTCAGTAGGAGATACCGATGGGCTTGGAAAGGCCGCCTTCCGTCGGATTGGACGTTAAGCCGTGGTCCGTGTGCGGGAGAGCCATACCCTGTGCTCGTTAAAGAACACGATGGATGGCCTTGACGGAAGGCTACCATCTGTCTCCTAACAGCTGTTCCAGTGGGTCTCCTCCTCCAACCTTCTCTGAGCCTTTGGGTTCCATGTGACTTGGCCATTTAGCCCATGGTGTGCAAAAAAGTGCCGCTCATAGGTCAAACAACCCAGTCAGTACTCATACATGCATATGTGATCATCGCAATTGCTTAATCATCCAGATCCCGATCAATACACTTGATATCGACATTTCCTTAATGCATTTCACGGAAATGATTTCGTGAACTTGTTGAAATTGTATGATTGCTGTTATTAAACAATAATTGATAGCAATTCCAACCTTAAAAACTTTCTCCTAATTTATCACATTTTAATCGTACTTTCGTTTTTTAATCAGGGACATATATATTTATAGGGCACAGACACTATCCCCCCCCCCAAGAATATCTTTTCGTCTTTGCGAAATCTCAAACTTGTTTACCTGCTTTCAAATCCAAAGCAAGTGCTTTTTCATAATTTTATTTTAGCCCCATAGTATATGCTCGAGACTAAAAATAGATTTTGAAAACAACTATAAAATTTTACTCCATACAGAATATCATTTTAATCTTTCCTGTCCGGTGTAATTTTTTGTAATTGGGAAACGCTATTCAATTCTTATCCTCAGACCCCCCCCCCCCAAAAAAAACACCTAAATTCACAAAACTAAACCCATCCAAAACTGAATTCTCTGACTCTTTCCCCCCACAAAAATTAAATATATAAGTAAATAAAAAAACTGACCTCACGAACTCTTCCCGAAACCGAATTACAAGACATCCCCCTCCAAATTAAATTCACGAATTCTTCAGAAACTGAAATCTATCCCCCTCCCCAAAATCACGAATCCTCTCTAAAACTGAAATCTAGCCCTACCCCCAAACTAAATTCACGAATCCTCTCTCTCAAACTAAATTCGCGAATCCTCTCTCTCAAACTAAATTCACGAATCCTCTCTCTCAAACTAAATTCACGAATCCTCTCTCTCAAACTAAATTCACGAATCCTCTCTCTCAAACTAAATTCACGAATCCTCTCTCTCAAACTAAATTCACGAATCCTCTCTCTCAAACTAAATTCACGAATCCTCTCTCTCAAACTAAATTCACGAATCCTCTCTCTCAAACTAAATTCACGAATCCTCTCTCTCAAACTAAATTCACGAATCCTCTCTCTCAAACTAAATTCACGAATCCTCTCTCTCAAACTAAATTCACGAATCCTCACTGAAACCGAAATATTCGGTAACGAGCCAGCTCAGCGATATTATATATAGCTCGGCGATCGAAATATTCGGTAACGAGCCCACCCCAATCGAAATTCTCGAAACCTCTCTGAAACTGAAATCTAGCCCTACCCCTAAACTAAATTCACAAATCATCTCTGAAACTGAAATCTAGTCCCTCCTCTCCCCCCCCCCCGAATCTAAATTCTCGAAACCTCTCTGAAACTGAATTTTCGAACCCTCTTCCCCACCCCTCAAAAGATTTAATTCTCGGACCTTCCCCCTCCCTATTCCCGAAATTAAAGCTAAAGCACCTGGCTGCCTCTAATAATCAGTGTTATTTCTTCATCTTCTGAATCTCAGCGTTGAGATTTATCTCCGCAAAATTCCCCGCCCTGCCCACGGTCAGTAGGGGACACCGATGGGCTTGGAAAGGCCGCCGTCCTTCTGATGGGACGTTAAGCCGTGGCCCCGTGTGCGGGAGAGCCATACCCTGTGCACGTTAAAGAACACGCTGGATGGCCTTGAAGGGAGGCTACCATCTGTCTCCCAACAGCTGTTCCAGTGGGTCCCCTCCCCAACCTTCTCTGAGCCTTCGGGGTCCATGTGACCTGGTCATTTAGCCCATGTTGTGCAAAAAAGTGCTGCTCAGAGGTAAAACAACCCAACGTTAAAGAACACGCTGGATGGCCTTGACGGGAGGCTACCCTCTGTCTCCCAATAGCTGTTCCAGTGGGTCCCCTCCCCCAACCTCCTCTGAGCCTTCGGGGTCCATGTGACCTGGCCATTTAGCCCATGGTGTGCACAAAAGTGCCGCTCAGAGGTAAAACAACCCAACCCATCTTCTGAATCATAGATTTCTTGCAGCGACATTAAACACAAAGAAAGAGCTCGAAATCGATTCAATAAAAAATGTTTTTTTTTCTATCTTGAAGTCTTTTTATACTTTATCACTTCGCAAAGAGACGGACAAACAGTTCGACTTTAAAGCAGGCCTTTTGGAAGAGTAATGTGCAAGAAACGTTCAGCGGTTGTGTGAGAAATGGATGCCTCGTATCTGTATTTATCATTCGCAGGTTAAAAAAGAGTTTGCTCCGTCGCGAGAATATATTTTACACTTTTTCTTTCGTTTTAATGATCGACAATAATTTCTCTGACGCAATCTGACTAAAGCGAACTTTCGGTCTCATCAATCAAAAACTAGAATTCATTTCCTCTGGAGAATTCTTTACGATTGATTATCAAAAAAAAGACATATGCAAATTAAAATTTTAATACACATATGAAAAATTCCGTTTATTTATTAAAAAATTTCTCTGATAGCAAATTCTCACGACATATTGAAAATCTGTTTTCCTACAATTAAAGTGCGATCTGCAATTCCCAGATTCGTGTGCCAATTGTGCCAGCGACTGTTAAGATTCATCTCCGCTATGGACAGGCCGCCGTCCGTTGGATAGGATAAGCCGTGGTTCCGTGGGCAAAAGAGCCATACCCTGTGCACGTTAAAGAACTCACTGGATGGCCTTGACGGGAGACTACAATTTTTCCTCTAATAACCGTCTAGTGGGTCTCCCTCCCCCAACTTTCTCTGAGCCCTCGGGGTCCTTGTGACCTGCCATTTCGCCTATTGGGTGCAAAAAAGTGCCTATCAAAAGGTAAAAAAAAACCTTGCATTCTTCTTCGCAGACGGTTTTGGTTTAAAGAAGTACTAATCTTACCTCCGCAAAATTCCCCGCCCTGCCCACGGTCAGTAGGGGACACCGATGCGCTTGTAAAGGCCGCCGTTAGTCAGATGGGACGTTAAGCCGTGGCCCCCTGTGCGGGAGAGCCATACTCTGTGCACGTTAAAGAACACGCTAGATGGCATTGACGGGAGGCTACCATCTGTCTCCCAATAGCCGTTCCAGTGGGTCCCCTCCCCCAACCTTCTCTGAGCCTTCGGAGCCCTTGTGACCTGGCCATTTAGCCCATTGTGCGCCAGAAAGTGCCGCTCAGAGGTAAAACAACCCAAAACAAAACTTCATATCTTTCCTATTTATGAATATAGATCAACTGTTTATTTATTACTTATTCAGTGATTGTGGAATAAATATATATTTTAATTTAAAAAATAAGTATGATTCCAGAAGAGCTATTTCCTTCTTTATTTATTAATCACTTGTATGTTTATTAAGCCGTCCCGTGGCCGAGTGGTTAGCGCGCTTGGCTACTGATCTAAGGGACCTGGGTTCGAGCCCCGGGTTAAGGCATGGCTGTTTATGTCGTTATTCTGTTGAGGTCCTGCCATCCTCTCAGACCTTCTATTATGGCACATAAACTGACAGGCTCCTGTCAGACCTCTGTGGCAAGCAGCTGCTTGAAGGGGTATTTATTATTTATTTATTTATGTTTATTGACGACATGGTAGTGTACATGTCTCGCGGCAAGGACAGAAAAATAAACTTCGAAATAATGTCTAGCAGCTGCATGTTGAAGATATCCATTCTCATCCTATCTCGAAGCATGACAGCTGTATACGTTGATGTCTCTTAGCTTCACCAATAATAGCACAACACCGGATTCGTCTAAGCTCTCTTCTAATCTCAGTATCGATTCCTTTTTTTTTGCAACGTTTGTTTGTTCCTTTGTGAGCTAAGGTCAGAGGTCACGAGACGCGAAAGAAAATCTGTGATAACCCCGAGAGTGTGAGAGGGAAAGATAAAGAACGAATGACTTATTCGGCGGAACGAAAGAAAACAGGCGACATGGGCACAGCAGAAGGATATGAAACTCTCCTGCTGCAATAGCTTCTCAGCAGGCAGATCCACGAGGAGTAATAACAACGACTAGTGTTAGCTCAGCACTCGTGATCTGGCGAACAGCCCCTCCTCCATGCTGATTGGTTGCCGGTCTCCGTTCAGTTTCGCTAAAATCTTAGCTCGCCCTTCTGGTCAGCTAAAGGATCTCTCTCTCTGCAGCTGTAACGCTTCTCTCCCGCAAAGCATCTGTGTACTCAAGACTTGGAGTAAGTAACCGCAATTCCCGATGTATACTAATGAAATCCGAAAGTTGGGTTGGGTTGTTTTACCTCTGAGCAGCACTATTTTGCACACCATGGGCTAAATGGCCAGGTCACATGGACCCCGAAGGCTCAGAGAAGGTTGGGGGAGGGGACCCACTGGAACAGCTGTTGGGAGACAGATGGTAGCCTCCCGTCAAGGCCATCCAGCGTGTTCTTTAACGTGCACAGGGTATGGGTTGGGTTGTTTTGCCTCTGATCGGCACTTTTTTGCACACCATGGGCTAAATGGCCAGGTCACATGGACCCCGAAAACTCAGAGAAGGTTGGGTGAGGGGACCCACTGGAACAGCTGTTGGGAGACAGATGGTACCCTCCCGTCATGGCCATCCAGCGTGTTCTTTAACGTTGGGTTGTTTTACCTCTGAGCGGCACTTTTTTGCACTCCATGGGCTAAATGGCCAGGTCACATGGACCCCGAAGGCTCAGAGAAGGTTGGGGACCTGTCGTGATCGGGGGTTTTTATCCTCTCATACTATGCCAGATGTGATTTCCTCCCTGTCCGAAATGCGATGGGACTGGGTCAAACGTCGTCGCCGCCGGAGGACGATGCACTTGTTGTAATATTATTTCACCTTCTATTCGGTGAAAATACGGTTCGCGGGTTTTTTGGCCCGTGCCACGGTACGCCTTTGAAGAGACTGGTGTTGAATGATGAATAACAACAGTCCATTAATTAACTGCACGAGAGTTATATAGGGACGACACATTTTAATGACAATATATACAGCTACGTGCTGGGAATGCGCTCAACTCCGTGGGCCTTTGCTGCCTTGCTGCTGCAAACATTAATACAATGAGGTGGAGAATCGCACGTTCTGCGAATCCTCACTTTACAGACCTCAAAACTCGCCGAAATGATAACCAACCTTTGCCTACACTGTGGTTCCCTGTGAGTCCACAAAAACTATTATCAGATTCTCCAAGAACCTCGATTCCCTTTTGGAAACACACTCTCATTTCAAGGGTTTCCTTTGAGTATGAGCGGCGTCCTTCTGGCGCTTGTTGGGTACGGTTGTTTTACCTCTGAGCGGCACTTTTTTTGCACACCATGGGCTAAATGGCCAGATCACATGGACCCCGAAGGCTCAGAGAAGGTTGGGGGAGGGGACCCACTGGAACAGCTGTTGGGAGACAGATGGTAGTCTCCCGTCAAGGCCATCCAGAGTGTTCTTTAACGTGCACAGTGTCTCTCCCGCGCACGGGACCACGGCTTAACGTCCCATCCGACGGACGGCGGCCTTTCCAAGCCCATCGGTGTCCCCTACTGACCGTGGGCAGGGCGGAGAATTTTGCGGAGATAAATCTCAACGCTGACCCAGCTGGGACTAGAACCTGGAAACTACAGATTACGAGCCTGTCGCGCTACCGACTGAGCCACCCCCGCCCCTCTTTCGGGAGAGTCTATGCACGTTACAGAACAAACTGAATGGCCTTGACGGGAGGCTACCATCTGTCTCCGAACCTGGAAACTACAGATTACGAGCCTGGCGCGCTACCGACTGAGCCACCCCCGCCCCTCTTTCGGGAGAGTCTATGCACGTTACAGAACAAACTGAATGGCGTTGACGGGAGGCTACCATCTGTCTCCGAACCTGGAAACTACAGATTACGAGCCTGGCGCGCTACCGACTGAGCCACCCCCGCCCCTCTTTCGGGAGAGTCTATGCACGTTACAGAACAAACTGAATGGCGTTGACGGGAGGCTACCATCTGTCTCCGAACCTGGAAACTACAGATTACGAGCCTGGCGCTCTACCGACTTAGGCACCCCCGCCCCTCTTTCGGGAGAGTCTATGCACGTTACAGAACAAACTGAATGGCTTTGACGGGAGGCTACTATCTGTCTCCCAACAGCTGTTCCAGTGGATCTCCTCCCCCAACCTTCTCTGAACTCCAGGGTCCTTGTGACCTGGCCATTTAGCCCATTGTGCGCAAAAAAGTGCCGCTCAGAGGTAAAGCAAAAATTAAATTTATCAGAAAAATTAATTGGTAGCATTGGGAAGGGAAAGGGATTGACTGAGTCAACACAGAATACTCTATTCTGATATTACTCATTGAAAATCACGGTTAAAAAATTTATTATTTTCAACTCTAGTGTTATTTTTTCAAATTTTAATTTTTTTGAGTGAATTTTAAAAATTGCTCTACTGTTATTATTACATTAACTGCTCCTCACCACACAAAAATTTTTTGAGTGAATTTTAAAAATTGCTCTACTGTTATTATTACATTAACTGCTCCTCACCACACAAAAATTTTTTGAGTGAATTTTAAAAATTGCTCTACTGTTATTATTACATTAACTGCTCCTCACCACACAAAATTTTTTTAAGTGAATTTTAAAAATTGCTCTACTGTTATTATTACATTAATTGCTCCTCACCACACAAAATTTTTTTTAAGTGAATTTTAAAAATTGCTTTACTGTTATTATTACATTAACTGCTCCTCACCACACAAAATTTTTTTAAGTGAATTTTAAAAATTGCTCTACTGTTATTATTACATTAACTGCTCCTCACCACACAAAATTTTTTTTCAGTGAATTTTAAAAATTGCTCTACTGTTATTATTACATTAACTGCTCCTCACCACAGAAATCAGGCTTTTAACTAATGCTGTCTGGTGAATATTTTCTAGTGAGCTCCAATCGAGTTTTTGATTCAGAATTCTTTCAGGTTTATATTTTTGCTACACGTTGCATAAGTACATCGCATGCTTCAGAATCTGAACGTTGATTATTCTCTTCATGTTTATCAAAATGAAACTTTTCCTCGCCATTTAACTATTTACACAGTTTACGAAAATAAGTGTCTTTAGAAAGATTTTTTGCAACATGTGCTTTCTTCTAATGAAGCTTCAAAACTGGTTTGTCTTTTGTACTATTTTAGCAAACAATATGAGATAATTTATTTATTCAAACTTCAACAAAACTTTTGTTTGGAAAGAAAGAAATCAATATTTGGAAAAATGAAATTACACATTATGAAGAACAATGCAGCAAGACATGTAATAAAAAACATTTAAATAATAAACATCTAACTTTGCACGCCAAAACCAAATAGAGTGTCTTTGATAATAATTGTTCCTTTTCAAAACGGAATTGTTTGAAACAGCCAATTTATAGAATAAATAAAATTCGCTATTTTTCATTTTCGCATTTATTATTAGCTTTAAAACCTGTTTATTTGTTATTTCTCCTTCTCAGTAGTCAATGTGTTTTACTGGACACCGAATGTCGTGATATAAGTTACTTGCAAAAGAATAGACTAAATATTTGCATACTTTCGAGACCATATCTTGTATCCTTATGTCTTTTTACAGAAATGACACAAAATTTAAAAAATTTAAAACGTTATTAAGAGCTTTCTTAAAAAATTCTAGTAATGAACATTTATTTATTTAAAATTTCATTTCTTTGTACAGTCGCTCAAAAAAAAGTATCCGAACATTATGGTTGATTACAGAATTCAGAAAAAATATCTGGCAACGATTTTTTTTAGAAATTAGTGATCTGGCAACCTTCGTGTCACGTCCACTCAGGATGGTTAGCGCGCTTGGTTACAGATCTAAGGGACCTGGGTTCGAGCCCCGGGTAAGGCATGGATGTATGTGTCGTTTTTCTGCTGAGGTCCTGCCATCCTCTCAGACCTTCTACTTTGGCATATAAACTGACAGGCTCCTGTCAGACCTCTGTGGCAAGCAGCTGCTTGAGGGGGGTATTTATTTATTATTATTATAGCTGATTACAGAATTCAGAAAAAATATCTGGCAACGATTTTTTTTAGAAATTAGTGATCTGGCAACCTTCGTGTCACGTGACACGAAGGTTGCCAGATCACTAATCTCTAAAAAAAATCGTTGCCAGATATTTTTTCTGAATTCTGTAATCAACCATAGTGTTCGGATATTTTTTTGAGCGACTGTAGGTGGTCATATTATTTTGATACTAGATCGTGTGGGCTCACTCACGGAAATATTGAGCGTGTGCAGTTACCGTTCACAGCAAACTGGAGCGTTTGCAGTAACTGCACACGCTCCAGTTTGCTGTGAACGGTAACTGGAGCGTGTATAGTTGCTGTACACGCTCCAGATATTTTTCCTGAATTCTGTAATCACGTGACACGAAGGTTGCCAGATCACTAATTTCTAAAAAAAACGTTGCCCGATATTTTTTCTGAATTCTGTAATCAACCATGGCGTTCGGATACTTTTTTGAGCGACTGTACTATAAAGACAAATTATGAATTGTAAGCGCAGTTTTGTTGATTCTCTAGTTTTTTATTTGTAGTTACTTTGTATCATGTAACACAAATATATTTATTTGGTAATGATTCATAAATTCTCTTGGACGAATATATGAATAATGACACTGTCCTTTCCATGTTATGTCAATGGGAATGTGACTTCGAAGTTCTATAACTCCTAAAATATGCATTTAATGGAAAAAGGTGACTGAAGATAAATTAAAGATCATAATCATATCTATTTAAATCTCGATTTTTAACAATATCCGTTCAGTATTTAAAGAGTTATGGAAGCTGAAATATTTAAGAATGAATTACTTTGTTTTATAAAAAAAAATTCATAATTTTCTTAAAATGAAATATTCATTTTGTAAACTTCTAAAATGTATTTTTTATTAAATATTTTGAAATAATAATCATTATTTAAGTTTTTTACATAATTTCCAAAGTAAATTCTGACAACGCATTTTTGTTATGAAAATTTCTAGTACCCATATCTCTTCCAATACTGAACGAATATTGTTGGAAATCAAGATTTAAATTGATCTGATTGTGATCTTTAATTTATCTTCAGTCACATTTTTCCAATAAATGCATATTTCAGAAATTATAGAGCTTCGTAGTTTGATACCCTCCATTTCCATACCATGAAAATTCTCTAATATTCTGGGGCGGGGGTGGCTCAGTCGGTAACGTGCCAGGCTCGTAATCTGTAGTTCCCAGGTTCGAGTCCCAGCTGGGTCAGCGTTGAGATTTATCTCCGCAAAATTCCCCGCCCTGTCCACGGTCAGTAGGGGACACCGATAGGCTTGGAAAGGCCGCCGTCCGTCGGATGGGACGTTAAGCCGTGGCCCCGTGTGCGGGAGAGCCATACCCTGTGCACGTTAAAGAACACGCTGGATGGCCTTGACAGGAGGCTACCATCTGTCTCCCAACAGCTGTTCCAGTGGGTCCCCTCCCCCAACCTTCTCTGAGCCTTCGGGGTCCATGTGACCTGGCCATTTAGCCCATGGTGTGCAAAAAAGTGCCGCTCAGAGGTAAAACAACCCAACAACTCTAATATTCTGGTAGGGCTTTTTATTTTTTTAGAACCATTTTTTAAGGAGCCCGTTTTTAGCAGCATGAATTGCAAAGTACATTAAAAAAAAGGTAATGAAAATAACTAATTCTTTATCCATAATACCTAATATTTCTAATAGAAAAATTCTTTTAACTGTTTAACAAATAAATTTATATTTCCACTTCTCTATACTGAAATTTTGAAAGCATATTCCTCCATTTGCAAAACAATCCCGGCTGTGATTTTTCCTTCTGCAGGAGAGAAAACCCACATCGCTGCATTTGGAGCGTGAAGCGTTTCCTATTGAAAACGTTTCTTCTAATTTATCATATTCATCTAAGTTATTAAAAATGCTTTCATTTAGTTCTTCAAACCTTTAGAGTAAATATTTATAGTCTGAGTATGCCTCTTCGTTATCTTTTCCCTTCCAGAAAAATTTAACCACCCCCCACAGATATGCACTAAATTCAAGCTGCGTCTCTTTCAAAAAAGACATCTCAAAGAAAGACCTATTCCTCTGTTCTTTAAAAAGCTTTTTCTTTTCAAGCTACTGAAGCAGAAAGAGAGCAAAGGATGCATTGTTTTCTCAGCAATTCAATTTTTACTGCTGTACTTGAGGATGTCTGGTTTATGAAGTATCTGCTCCTACAGCATCTTCCATTGTTATTGAAAGTGCTTCGAAGCAAAAGACGGAGATTAAGTAGAAGACGGGAGAATTTTGCCTCGTATTCCGCCCTCTCCTCGAGCCAAAATCCACCCCCATTGTTGCCTCCGTATACTTTGTATGATTCCCCAATTTACACTACAAACAGAGCTCAAGTCCCAGGCGACGATACGCTGCGAGGATCGTCCTGGGGAATACCGTTACGCTCCGCAACCGACGATCATCATTCACTGCCACCACAGCGGGAACGGCAGGAGGTTTGATTTACGATCTACGGAGAGGCCGCGGCCTGCAGACCTTCTTTGTTTACCTCTGCCGGAGAAGCGGCAGACGTGGAGGAGAGAGAACTGCTCTGCCTCTTCCTCTGTCTCTGGATGCTGGCAGCATGAAGCGGTGATTTGTCAGCGCTCGTGCTCCATGCTGTCGCGCCGCAGACACCAGATTGCTGACGAGAAGTATGTCCGCCGGCGAGGGGGGGGGGGGAGTGCAGACCAAAGTGTCGACGTCTTAGAAAGAAGACGCTCGGAAAAGAGATAGTTGAGATGGAGATTACTTTTCTTGTCGATATTAAAACATCTCCGTCTCATTAATTTGTACGTAATTTGAGTGCAAAGGGTTGACAAGATCTTTATTAAGCTCTTTCGCAGTCAAGATCCCAGATATTTTTTGTTTTTCCTTGCGGCCAAGGCGAATTAGTTTGAGAAAGTTTTCAGTTTGGAAGAGGTAATGTCTTTTAAATTTCGAAACTTCTACCACCAGATAAAATGGGGCGGGGATGGCTCAGTCGGTAGCGCGGCAGGCTCGTAATCTGCAGTTCCCAGGTTCGAGTCCCAGCTGGGTCAGCGTTGAGATTTATCTCCGCAAAACTCCTGGCCCTGCCTACGGTCAGTAGGGGACTCCGATGGACTTTGAAAGGCCGCCGTCCGTCGGATGGGACGTTAAGCCGTGGCCCCGTGTGCGGGAGAGCCATACCCTGTGCACGTTAAAGAACACGCTGGATGGCCTTGACGGGAGGCTACCATCTGTCTCCCAACAGCTGTTCCAGTGGGTCCCCTCTCCCAACCTTCTCTGAGCCTTCGGGGTTCATGTGACCTGGCCGGATGGGCGGGGATGGCTCAGTCGGTAGCGCGGCAGGCTCGTAATCTGTAGTTCCCAGGTTCGAGTCCCAGCTGGGTCAGCGTTGAGATTTATCTCCGCAAAATTCTCCGCCCTGCCCACGGTCAGTAGGGAACAGCGATGGGCTTGGAAAGACCGCCGTCCGTCGGATGGGACGTTAAGCCGTGACCCCGTGTGCGGGAGAGCCATACTCTGTGCACGTTAAAGAACACGCTGGATGGCCTTGACGGGAGGCTACCATCTGTCTCCCAACAGCTGTTCCAGTGGGTCCCCTCCCCCAACCTTCTCTGAGCCTTCGGGGTCCATGTGACCTGGCCATTTAGCCTATGGTGTGCAAAAAAGTGCCGCTCAGAGGTAAAACAACCCAAACAACCACCAGATAAATGAAGTTAGTCCTGTTAATGATGCCAATTTCGATCTCTTTTTCTGCATTTGTCATTTTCTTGCATAACTCAATTAGTTAAAAACATTTTAAAGCTCTTTCATAATGGAATTTTCTACAAACCAAGAATATTACCGAATGGAAAGTTAGGCGAAAAAATTGGAGTTTCGGCTAAAATGGGAATCGAACCCAACTTCTGAAAACATTAAAACGAAAAAATTTGCTTTCCCTTTTAGGTCGTCCCGTGGCCGGGTGGTTAGTGTGCTTGGCTAGTGATCAAAGGAACATAGGGTCGAGCCCCGGGTAAGGCATGGATGTTTGTGTCGTTTTTCTGCTGAGGTCCTGCGATCCTCATAGGCCTTCTACTCTATGAGGATGACAGAACCTCGGAAATTCTCCAAAATTCTAAAAAAGAAGCGACAAAGTCTCTCACATGGTAAAACATACCGGAAGTGACCCCACTAATGACCCGAAGTGACCACAGCTAAACCGGAAGTAGACCGGAAAAAGAGCCCAAAGACTGGTGGCAAAAACGCACTAAAACGCTCCTCCAAGCCCCCCTAATTATCCCACAACAACCGGAAGTGACCCCCCCTCTTATAGAGTTCAACAAGACACACACCCCGACACCTCGAGCACCGGAATTGACCCCTTCTACTATGGCGTATAAATTGACAGGTTCCTGTCAGACCTCTGTGGGAAGCAGATACTTGAGGTGGTATTTATTTATTTAAAAAAATTCAGCTTTGTCATTATTCGCGATAAATATTAGAGAATGACTGACACAATTTATACAGTTGAAGGTTCTGAAATTGGGATGTTTAAATTCTGAGCGGCACACACCCAATGGGCTAAATTTAATTGCCAAGTCAAAAGAACCTCAAGGAATCGTAAAAGATTGAGGAGGATCTACTGGACGACTGTTAGGAGACAGATGGTAGACTCTCGTCAAGGGTTGTTTTTTTAGGGTTGTTTTACCTCTGAGCACCACTTTTTTGCACACCATGGGCTAAATTGCCAGGTCACATGGACCCCGAAGGCTCAGAGAAGGTTGGGGGAGGGGACCCACTGGAACAGCTGTTGGGAGACAGATGGTAGCCTCCCGTCAAGGCCATCCAGCGTGTTCTTTAACGTACACAGGGTATGGCTCTCCCGCACACGGGGCCACGGCTTAACGTCCCATCCGACGGACGGCTGCCTTTCCAAGCCCATCGGTGTCCCCTACTGACCGTGGGCAGGGCGGGGAATTTTACGGAGATAAATCTCAACGCTGACCCAGCTGGGACTCGAACCTGGGAACTACAGATTACGAGCCTGACGCGCTACCGACTGAGCCACCCCCGCCCCTATGTTTCAGGAAAGAAACATTTAGGTGGAGATATCGCAGTTGAGAATACAGCAATCACCGAAAACAAAAGGAAATAAGTTTTAGAGGTTTTTAAAAAAATTTTTAAAATGCATAGATTTTCGAGTTTCATAATTTTTTTTTTGCTTCTTTTACTCTTACTATACTCTCTCATTGCCCCCCCCCCATCCCTGGGGGCGGGGGTGGCTAAGTCGGTAGCGCGCCAGGCTCGTAATCTGTAGTTCCCAGGTTCGAGTCCCAGCTGGGTCAGCGTTGAGATTTATCTCCGCAAAATTCCCCGCCCTGCCCACGGTCAATAGGGGACACCGATGGGCTTGGAAAGGCCGCCGTCCTTCGGATGGGAAGTGAAGCCGTGGGCCGTGTGCGGGAGAGCCATACCCTGTGCACGTTAAAGAACACGCTGAATGGCCTTGACAGGAGGCTACCATCTGTTTCCCAACAGCTGTTCCAGTGGGTCCCCTCCCCCAACCTTCTCTTAGTCTTCGGGGTCCATGTGACCTGGCCATTTAGCCCATGGTGTGCAAAAAAGTGCCTCTCAGAGGTAAAACAACCCAACCCAACCCCCATCCCTAGATCCGGCCATAAATGTGCTTTTCCTTACACATTTATCAACAGCTATCTTTCACTTTATCAAACAGATATTTCTAGATATTTCAACATATATCAATGGTAAACAAAATATAATTTAAAAAAAATGAAGATTATTTTTGTCATGTCCCTCAAATTTTATATTTATTTATTTATTTATTTATTGTATATTTTTGTTGTATTATATTGTTGTATATATTTTTATGTGTTCTTTGAAATGTTTGTGCTGGGATGACTCACTGTTGTTTTCGGATCTGAAGCTTGCTGCTTGTGGAAAGAATCAATGCCAGAAGTAGTTTGTGCCGTATATGACTAACTAGCATGCGGCGTGAAGTGCACGCATGAGGTTAGGGGAAGGAGTTGGAAGTGTCAGTCTGTGCGTTAGATGTCAAGCGAAGAGGTCGCATTGACACGAGTCAAAAGGACGCCGTCTTTCTCAAATTAACCCTTGAAGTCAGGGAGCGATTCCAAGAGGGAATCCGGGGCGGGGGTGGTTCAGTCGGTAGCGCGCCAGGCTCGTAATCTGTAGTTCCCAGGTTCGAGTCCCAGCTGGGTCAGCGTTGAGATTTATCTCCGCAAAATTTCCCCGCCCTGCCCACGTCAGTAGGGGACACCGCTGGGCTTGGAAAGGCCGCCGTCCGTCGGATGGGACGTTAAGCCGTGGCCCGTGTGCGGGAGAGCCATACTCTGTGCACGTTAAAGAACACGCTGGATGGCCTTGACGGGAGGCTACCATCTGTCTCCCAACAGCTGTTCCAGTGGGTCCCCTCCCCCAACTTTCTCTGAGCCTTCGGGGTCCATGTGACCTGGCCATTTAGCCCATGGAGTGCAAAAAAGTGCCGCTCAGAGGTAAAACAACCCAACGTTAAAGAACACGCTGGATGGCCTTGACGGGAGGCTACCATCTGTCTACCAACAGCTGTTGCAGTGGGTCCCCTCCCCCAACCTTCTCTGAGCCTTCGGGGTCCATGTGACCTGGCCATTTAGCCCATGGTGTGCAAAAAAGTGCCGCTCAGAGGTGAAACAACCCAACAACAATCCGAACCCAAAGGACATCATATCTGGCCCAGTCGGAAAGAATCCGAACCACGGATCATCTCATCTGTTACAGACTGACAGGATTTAGGATAGAGGACATCACATCTGTCACAGTCTGACAGGATCCGAACCCCCGGTCATCACACATTTCGTTAAGGAAAAAACGAGATACGTTTTTGGCACAGTCGCTCAAAAAAGTATCCGAACATTATGGTTGATTACAGAATTCAGAAAATATGTCTGGCAACGATTTTTTTAGAATTAGTGATCTGGATACCTTCGTGTCACGTGACACGAAGGTTGCCAGATCACTAATTTCTAAAAAAATCGTTGCCAGACATTTTTTCTAAATTCTGTAATCAACCATAATGTTCGGATATTTTTTTCAGCGACTGTAGGTCGTGATATTATTTTGATACTAGATCGTGTGAGTTCACGGAAATATTGAGCATGTGCAGTTACCGTCCACAGCAAACTGGAGCATGTGTAGTAACTGCACACGCTCCAGTTTGCTGTGAACGGTAACTGGAGCGTGTACAGTTGCTGTACACGCTCCAGATGTTTTTCCTGAATTCTGTAATCACGTGACACGAAGGTTACCAGATCACTAATTTCTAAAAAAATCGTTGCCAGATATTTTTTCTGAATTCTGTACTCAACCTTCATCATCATTATCATCATCATCATCATCATCATCATCATCATCATCATCATCCTCAAGCAGCCATGGGCTACGGAGGTCCAACCAGACCGTGCAATTTAGTTCTCCAAGCAAATCTATCCTGATCTACATCTACTGCATCTGGCCACTGCACACCAATTCTAACAAGGTCCTGTTTGACATTGTCTGCCCACCGCATCCTAGGTCTCCCCTTCTTTCTGAGGCCTTTAGGCACACTGTTCATAACCCTATTCGCCAATCTATAATTATTCATACGGGCAACATGGCCAAACCAACGGAGTCTCTCTCTGCACAATATGCTGCTTAAAGGAGGTTGCAAACTCCTTTGCCTAACCTCATCATTAGTTACAAAGTTGAACCACCTAATGCCAAAGATACTGCGTAAGCATCTGGAATCAAAAGCATCTAGTTTCCTGTTACCTTGTTTACAAAGTGTCCAAGTTTCACTACCATAACTAACCCTAGAAAGAACCAAACTATTATACAGTCTAATTTTAGTCTTTAGGTGTATACGCCTATTTCTCCAGACTCTCCATATATTCTTAAAAGTCCCAGCAGTAATTCCTATTCGTCTGTTAATCTCATGCCGCACATCACCATTATCTGTTACATAGCTCCCAAGATAATTAAACTGTGACACCTGCTCAAGACTGCAACCATTCAGATTAACTGAATCACAGCCTGCCTGACCAATTTTCATCACTTTAGTTTTCTCTCTGTTTATAACCAAACCTACTCTACTACCAGTCTCATCAACAGCTCGAATGAAAGAGTTCATCTCATCAACATCATTTGCGAAAAAGACTAGATCATCAGCATAATCTAAATCAGAAATTTTCGTATCTCCAGTCCATTTAAGGCCAAAATTTTTCCCTTGAAGTGAATTTCGCATAACATAATCAATAACCAAGCTAAAGAGAAAAGGAGACAAAATGCACCCTTGTCGAACACCAGAAGTAATGCTAAACCAATTGCTACAAGCCTTACCAACTCTCACACACGACTCAGTTAACATAATGAAAGCTCTCTATAATAACACTAACTTGTCAGGTATACCATATGATCTCACAATCAACCACAAATTATGACGATCAACAGAGTCGAAAGCCTTTTTGAAATCAACAAAGCTAGCAACCAAAGGTTTCTGAAACTCTAAACATTTCTCAAGAATCTGCCTAAGTGAAAATATCTGATCCACACATCCCCTACCACTTCTGAATCCACATTGCTCATCACGCAATTGATTGTCAACCAGATTCTTAATTCTATTAAGCACAATCATGGAAAGAACTTTACCTGGAACAGAGAGTAGGCTGATACCCCTATAGTTATCACAAGAACTGCGATCACCTTTTTTGAAAATAGGGATAACAATAGCTCTGGTAAAATCCTTAGGAACCATGCCTTTATCATAAAAGATATTCAGAATTTCAGTCATCCAAGTGGTAACCGAAACATTCCCAGCTCTAAGCATTTCCGTAGTAATTTCATCTACCCCTGGGGATTTATGAAGTTTAAGTTTAGAGATAGCCAAAATAACTTCAGATTGTGTTATAGGGCCAACATTAAAGCCACCAATGTATCTATCATCATTGCAAACAATGGGAATAGAACTAACCGCATTGTTTAGAATATCACTAAAATGCTCAGCCCACCTAGCCATGACATAATCCTCACCTTGTATAACCTTACCTTGTTTATCCTTCAATCCCTGTATACCTGTCCGTTTTCTACCACACAAAACATTAACTATCTGGTACAGCTCTCTGCTGTTGTGCTGTCTAACTGCTTCCTCGGCTTTGTCATCCAAACCATCAAGCCAAAGATTCTTATCAGCAGCTAACTGATCTTTTACACATTTATTAAGTTCTCTGTAATGCTTTCTATTAGGACTAGTAGGGTATTGATTAAAGACATTCCTGCAGTTCTTTCTTTCTGAAATAAGCTCAAGTGCCTTATCACTCAGATAATTCTGTCTCTTCTGCTCCTTTTTTCCTAAAAGAGTACTGTTAGTGTCCAAAAAAGCCTGTTTAAAATGATCCCATTCTTCCTCAACTTCAGTAGTAAGCATACCATGACTGTCATAATGACTAAGTAACCTATCATGGTAAGCTTTGGCTATAACTGGGTCTTTCAGAGCTTCAGTATTAAAAGCAAATTTTTTAACCCTAGCACAACACTTTTTAAGTTTAAGTTGCAACATACTTTTAACAACGTAATGGTCAGATCCAATTTCAGCTCCCCTATATGCCCTGGTATTTCTAACAGAACTAGCCCATTTGCTGTTAATTAATATATAATCAATCATATTCTTATGCAGCCCATCAGGTGAAACCCATGTGTGCTTATGTATGTCGCGGTGTTTGTAATAAGTGTTAGTTATTCTGAAACCATTGAGTTTACTTACCTGTAGGAGACGTTGCCCATCGCCATTGCAGCTACCAATACCAAACGTGCCAATCACCCCTCCCCAAAGGTCAGAGTCAGTACCAACTTTGGCATTGAAGTCACCAAGAACAAGGGTAATATCTCCTTTCTTGACAGAATTCAAAATATCCTGAAGTTGTTCATAAAACCTATTCTTCTCATCCTCATCGGCATCCTCAGTGGGGGCATAACAGCAGATAACATTCAAGTCTTTAACGCTTGTCTGAAATTTTGCTGTAAGAAACCTTTCATTAATGCACTCATATCCTAGAAGGGCATCGCTAGCGTGTCTGCTGAGAAGCAGACCCACGCCTTGGTGATGCTTATTATCGTCCCTCCCTGAAAAGAGAAATTTAAGATTATTTTTAAGAATCTGACATTTATCTGTCCATCTGGTCTCTTGCAAGCCAAGAATATCTAAATTATAATGGTGGAATTCTTGTGTGAGGACATCAAGAGAAAAAGCTCTGTGCAGAGTCCTCACATTCCAACTACCTATGGAGAGAAAATGGTTAGTGGGATGTTTAAAGAAACTATGTCTATTGAGAGAGGGAATGCCGACAATATCAAACAGCCCCCTAATCGCAGACATGGGGCAAAGACCCGTTCCCACACCACTAAAGGCTGAAGCCATCTACACTGGAAGACTTCCTCCAATGTAGAATTTGACGATGCCAATAGAAGCAAAGAGTTCAGGTGCCTGCGATGACCTCTGCTCAGGATTATCCACCAGCTGATAAACATATCCTGTGAATCTATTCACTTGGGGCTGTCAACCCACAAACAAACAGAAAACACAGCGGAAGATTTTCCCTCCACAGAAGCCCACCAGTGCAGCAAAATCAGGATCCATAATCAAGCTCAGAGCCATATATCTGTCCAGTCCAGTAGGTTTATATGGTCAGTACCAGGACCCTGTGTGGTTGACCACTCCTCAGCAGGGTAGAAAAAAAAGAAAAGTAGCCATAGTTGTCCAGATCAGTAGGCCACACTAATCTGGCAGCCCTCCCCTTCCGTTCACTTCCACAAGAGAGTATCTCTTTTGAAAGTTACTAACGGTCCGCACCACGAGAAGGCGGGGTTGGACATTAGGTGCTAGGCCTGGCCGGTTCTATGCATCATCACAGGGGATTGGTGCATAGCTCTCCTTCCAGTGACTACCTAGCTACCATTTACAGACCTTACTCAACCTTAATGTTCGGATACTTTTTTGAGCGACTGTACAACTCATTATTTAACATTTCATTAAATTTTCCCAAGGGGAGTGGGGTTTAATCGTCCAAATATGTCAGTTTATTCCTTGATATAAAAACTGCTTCTGTGGCCGGTTTGCAGCAGAACATCAAATGATATAAGTCCAGCTGACAAAATCTTTCAACGTTTGAGAATCAAATTGATTTATGTCTGTACAGTTGCTCAAAAAATTATCTGAACACTATGGTTGATTACAAGATTAAGAAAAAATATCTGGCAACGATTTTTTTAGAAATTAGTGATCTGGCAACCTTCGTGTCACGTGATTACAGAATTCAGGAAAAATATCTGGAGCATGTACAGCAACTGTACACGCTCCAGTTACCGTTCACAGCAAACTGTAGCGTGTGCAGTAACTGCACACGCTCCAGTTTGCTGTGAACGGTAACTGCACACGCTCAATATTTCCGTGAGTGAGTCCACACGATCTAGTATCAAAATCACATGACCACCTACAGTGGCTCGAAAAAGTATCCGAACACTATGGTTGATTACAGAATTCAGAAAAAATACCTGGCAACGATTTTTTTTAGAAATTAGTGATCTGGCAACCTTCGTGTCACGTGACAAGAAGGTTGCCAGATCACTAATTTCTAAAAAAAATCGTTGCCAGATATTTTTTCTTAATCTTGTAATCAACCATAGTGTTCGGATACTTTTTTGAGCGACTGTACTCAGTTTCATTTCTTGTCAATAGGCAAAGGGGAATGAAACAATTGCATTTTTCATGTTTATTTTTAGAGAGCAAAACTGATTTGAAATCATCAAGAAAACAATTTCAGCTAAATTGAAAATGAAGAAGAGATTCAGCAGGAAGGCTGATGACAACGTAAATCGTTAGATTATTTTCGATTTAAACTTATTTTTTTCTCATACGTATGACCACCATTTTTTAAGTTTAATATGCTCTTTAATATATTTAAAGTTTAAATATCTTAAGTAAAAGTAAAAATTGCTTTTAATTTCAAAGGAATTAGAAAGCCTTAGACACATTGTCCTACCAAAATATTAGAGATGGTTTACCTCTGAGCAGCATTGTTTTTGCATACAACGAGCCAAATGGCCAAGTGAGAATAGCTCCAAAGACTCAGAGAATATTGACGTAAGAAACAGCCTCTAGGAGATAGTAATGTTCCGTCAATACTATCTCCTAGATAATAAGTGACGAAGTAAGAAACAGCGTTCACCCCCCCCCCCTCCACGACACCCCTCCCAAAGCTTTTCAGTAATTCTTGTAAAAACAATATTATTCTTTCTCTAACACCACGGGAATCATTTTTATCAAATATCCTTATTACGTTAAAAGTATTGCCAACAAGTTTCACCTGTTAGAAAATAATGTTGTTGTCATCATGTTTGATCGATCTGTTAAGATCTTGTGACAATAGTAAAACCCGATGAAGCACGATGGCGATTACAGAAGTTGATGACTTTCTTTTCCTCCATTGGCCTAGTTGCTGAAAACTAAAAATTGTTGTATGCCATCATTAAATGAGAGTTCAATTGTTGCATAGTGTTATCGTCATAAACCTAAGATATTCAACTTGTTTTTTGGAGATAAATTTAAAAAATTCTCTTCGGATTTAATAAGTATCGATAAAATATTAAGAATCGTATTTTGGGAATCTCTCAATAACTTCGATAGCGCTTCTAAGTGGAAAAAGTTCGAAAAAACAAAGTTCTGAATGAATATTGCCAACGATCTATTTATGGTAGAAATTCGAAATTTTTTGTTGCAGTGTGTTTACATTGGCGGTCCATCTTACGTTCGTTTGAATTCGCATCGTTGGAGGGGCGGGGGTGGCTCAGTCGGTAGCGCGCCAGGCTCGTAATCTGTAGTTCCCAGGTTCGAGTCCCAGCTGGGTCAGCGTTGAGATTTATCTCGGCAAAATTCCCCGCCTTGCCCACGGTCAGTAGGGGACACCGATGGGCTTGGAAAGGCCGCCGTCCGTCGGATGGGACGTTAAGCCGTGGCCCCGTCTGCGGGAGAGCCATACCCTGTGCACGTTAAAGAACACGCTGGATGGCCTTGACGGGAGGCTACCATCTGTCCCAACAGCTGTTCCAGTGGGTCCCCTCCCCCAACCTTCTCTGAGCCTTCGGGGTCCATGTGACCTGGCCATTTAGCCCATGGTGTGCAAAAAAGTGCCGCTCAGAGGTAAAACAACCCAACACACACAACCCGCATCGTTGGAAGACGCTAAATTAAAAAAAAATAACAAAATGTTTTCTATTCCAAAACAAGTCTTCTCTGTTCATCAGCAATTGAATATTTAGTGTTGGGGGGGGGGGGGGGTTAACTTGTTCGGAGTAACTAATTTAAACAATCTTTCTTTTTTTTACAAAATTCGCGATAATTAATGCATACATTTTATTGTTTTTACATGATGCTGATATTTGCTTCGGTACATTGTTTTCTGCTGAGGCCCTGCCATCCTCTCAGATCTTCTACTGTGGCATATAAACTGACAGGCTCCTGTCAGACCTCTGTGGCAAGCAGCTGCTTGAGGGGGTATTAATTAATTAAAAAATTAATACATTATTGCATCGCCTTTCCAAATCTCTTCTTAACCTAAAAGCAGCTACAGCAGAACATTAAGCATTAACTTCTTCATTTAATTTCTGAAACAATAACCTCAGTACACTGTGGGGCGGGGGTGGCTCAGTCGGTAGCGCGCCAGGCTCGTAATCTGTAGTTCCCAGGTTCGAGTCCCAGCTGGGACAGCGTTGAGATTTATCTCCGCAAAATTCACACCCTGTCCACGGTCAGTAGGGGACACCGATGGGCTTGGAAAGGCCGCCGTCCGTCGGATGGGACGTTAAGCCGTGGCCCCATGTGCGGGAGAGCCATACCCTGTGCACGTTAAAGAACACGCTGGATGGCCTTGACGGGAGGCTATCATCTGTCTCCCAACAGCTGCTCCAGTGGGTCCCCTCCCCCAACCTTCTCTGAGCCTTCGGGGTCCATGTGACCTGGCCATTTAGCCCATGGTGTGCAAAAAAGTGCCGCTCAGAGGTAAAACAACCCAACACACACAACCCGCATCGTTGGAAGACGCTAAATTAAAAAAAAATAACAAAATGTTTTCTATTCCAAAACAAGTCTTCTCTGTTCATCAGCAATTGAATATTTAGTGTTGGGGGGGGGGGGGGGGTTAACTTGTTCGGAGTAACTAATTTAAACAATCTTTCTTTTTTTTACAAAATTCGCGATAATTAATGCATACATTTTATTGTTTTTACATGATGCTGATATTTGCTTCGGTACATTGTTTTCTGCTGAGGCCCTGCCATCCTCTCAGATCTTCTACTGTGGCATATAAACTGACAGGCTCCTGTCAGACCTCTGTGGCAAGCAGCTGCTTGAGGGGGTATTAATTAATTAAAAAATTAATACATTATTGCATCGCCTTTCCAAATCTCTTCTTAACCTAAAAGCAGCTACAGCAGAACATTAAGCATTAACTTCTTCATTTAATTTCTGAAACAATAACCTCAGTACACTGTGGGGCGGGGGTGGCTCAGTCGGTAGCGCGCCAGGCTCGTAATCTGTAGTTCCCAGGTTCGAGTCCCAGCTGGGACAGCGTTGAGATTTATCTCCGCAAAATTCACACCCTGTCCACGGTCAGTAGGGGACACCGATGGGCTTGGAAAGGCCGCCGTCCGTCGGATGGGACGTTAAGCCGTGGCCCCATGTGCGGGAGAGCCATACCCTGTGCACGTTAAAGAACACGCTGGATGGCCTTGACGGGAGGCTATCATCTGTCTCCCAACAGCTGTGCCAGTGGGTCCCCTCCCCCAACCTTCTCTGAGCCTTCGGGGTCCATGTGACCTGGCCATTTAGCCCATGGTGTGCAAAAAAGTGCCGCTCAGAGGTAAAACAACCCAACCCTCAGTACACTGCAACAGAAACAAGATTAAATGTTGAGCAGGAACACTGAGAAAATCCGCATCATTTTAATACTGCAGAAATCTCCTTAGCATTCAAATACTTATCAGAAAATTCACAATGAGTAAATTGAAATTGAAGAAAAAATTTATTTCGTTTGCAATAATGTCAGGCAAGGAATTAAATAATTTCGGTGCTAAATAACCAAATTCTCTATACATTATTATAAATTACTTAAATTAAACTACCCAAAGAAGAACTTCTGGCCACAACCAGCTAGTGACTACTTTTGCTTTCCATTTCCTTAATATAGCATTCTTTCATATTTTCGCTAAAGTAACATTTTGTATTTCTTTCTCTTCCGAATTCCATTCCATGCATGCATCTACTTCCATTCTTCTCTTTCGAAATGCCACTGCAATCTCTTTTATTTTTTTTTTCCTTCCAGAGCCGCCATTATTGAAACACAAGAAACACATCTCTCTTTCTGTTTTTCTTCTTTTTTTTTTTTCCTGGAAAATACATTCTCGTCGTCATAAACCGAAAGCAATAAATGATCACACTCATAAATAATAAATGTCATCAAACGCTTGGAATGGAAATGTATTTGGAAATAAAAGTGCCCTTTCATTTCTTGAAAGATCTTGAATTTGCATGCAACCTTCTTCCTACTCTTAAATGGGAATCTATTTTCGTTCTCCAAATGCTTTCTCCTGATGCCAAACTTTCTTGCTGATCAGGAACCTTTCTTTACTCCAATTCCAAACAGAACATAATGCAAAGTTGAAGTTCCGTGCTTTTTTTTTTTACTCTCTCATTTCAACAACAGCTGTTTAAATGTCTCCCTGCTTCCTGTTTATAAGTATTTTTGCTTCTCTTCCTTTTCTGCTGCAGGATTCTATTCTGTTACGCATTATAGCCCACTGAGTAGGGATGAGGCTTACGTGCTGCTTTTTAGAAGGGAGAAAAAAAAGATAATGGTTTTTTCCATTTTTGTTATTTATATGACAACTAGTTCGTAGTAATGGACTGTAAAGAAGTTTCAGCCGTTAAGGCTAAAGGAGCTTACTGAGAAGATCTTGTTATGCCTGCACAAACCTTTTATCATCTGCCAAAGCCAAACGTGTTCGGTCAATTCAAAATGAAATTCTGTAAACAACGGAATATCGCATCGTCCGTCCGGTTTTAGACGAATACATTAGAGGTTGTGATTTTTATAGGTGTAGTGAGATTATTGTGGTGACGGTCCATTCTGTGCTTACACGAAATCTGAAATTGTTTCCCTGCTTTGAAATCCGAAGCAGCTGTTTGTATCATTTTAGCTCTATAGTATATATAAATAAATAAATAAAAATAAATACCCCCTCAAGCAGCTGCTTGCCACAGAGGTCTGACAGGAGCCTGTCAGTTTATATGCCACAGTAGAAGATCTGAGAGGATGGCAAGACTTGGGTTGAGTTGTTTTACCTCTGAGCGGCACTTTTTTGCACACCTTGGGCTAAATGGCCAGGTCACATGGACCCCGAAGGCGCAGAGAAGGTTGGGGGGAGGGGATCCACTGGAACAGCTGTTGGGAGACAGATGGTAGTCTCCCGTCAAGGCCATCCAGCGTGTTCTTTAACGTGCATAGGGTATGGCTCTCCCGCTCACGGGGCCACGGCTTAACGTCCCATCCGACGGACGACGGCCTTTCCAAGCCCATCGGTGTCCCCTACTGACCGTGGGCAGGGCGGGGAAATTTTGCGGAGATAAATCTCAACGCTGACCCAGCTGGGACCTGGAAACTACAGATTACGAGCCTGGCGCGGGGTTAGGGGCGGGGGTGACTGAGCCACCCCCGCCCCTAACCATGGAGGCGACTTTGCAAACACAAAAATGAACGGTATTGGGAATTATTTACTTTAATTTTTGACCAATCAATGCTGAATGATGTCTGAAACTATTTTCAAGACCGATTTGTTTCAATTCTTCAAGGCGACAGAAGTGAATATATGGAAGAAACGTTTTTCTAGCAAGATTACATAAGGCTTCATACCTTGAATGATAATTTTCCATCTAAGGTCATCGCTCATCGATGTCGTGCGTTGGAATTGGATGTCCGCCGTACTCTGCTGAGATGATTCCTTACAGGTGTTATTTAAAAAACTCTCTTCAAAACTAGTCCTGTATCTCTACACGATGCCCACCGGAATATGATTGCTTTTCATTACTACATATTTCTTATGCCATTTATAATCATTTTTACATTTCATGGGTTGCTTTGATTCTGAGCAGCATTTTTGCACACAAAGAGATAAATGGCCAGGTCACACGGACTCAGAGAAGGTTGGGGGAAGGGGTTGGGTTGTTTTACCTCTGAGTGGTACCTTTTTGCACATCATGGGCTAATGGCCAGGTCACATGAACCTCGTAGGCTCAGAGAAGGTTGTGGGAGGGGACCCACTGGAACAGCTGTTGGGAGACAGATGGTAGCCTCCTTTCAAGGCCATCCAGCGTGTTTTTTAACGTGAACAGGGTATGGCTCTTCCGCACACGGTTCCACGGCTTAACGTCCCATCCGACGGACGGCGGCCTTTCCAAGCCCATCGGTGTCCCCTACTGACCGTGGGCAGGGCGGGGAATTTTGCGGAGATAAATCTCAACGCTGACCCAGCTGGTACTCGAGCCTGGGAACTACAGATTACGAGTCTGTCACGCTACCGATTGAGCCACCCCCACCCCTGGGGAAAGGGGACCCAATGGACAGCTGTTAGGAGACAATTATAAGCCTCGTGTCAAGATCATCCAGCGTGTTCTTTAACGTGCACAGAGTGTAGTTCTCTTGCCAATAGCTCAACGTCCCCACCAACGGATGTCGTGTCCCCATTCTGGCCGAGGTCAAGGTGGGAGCTAACGAAGGTAACTCTCAGCTCTGGCAAGTTGTGAGCCGAACCTCGAACTGCATATTAAAACCTGATGCGCTACTGACTGAGTTAACCATCGTCCCAGTACAGCAGGGCTACCCTAAAAATTGGAGGAATTTTTCCTACTGCTCGAGTTGTTTGAATGTCGATACCCATGAATTGTAATATTCAACTGATGGGTATCGGCATGATCATTGTGTATGTGCATGATCATTATGAATCGGAATGATCATTATGCATCTGTTTTTCCAAAATAAACCCGTGATATATTCAGGCAAGATTTTACTTATTTTGATTTTCCTGAAAAATTGTGATCATAAATGGCCATTCGAAAATTTAGGTTCAAAACTTCCTCAGATTCCACGATCATAATTTTTCAGAAATAACCGTACATCTGAGTAAAAATTGTACTTCTGTAAAGTATGCTAAAATTAATAATCCATATCTTTAGGTATTCCGAAAATATATCTTCAGGTGTTTCACTTAAAATAAGCAATAACTTCAGATATTCCGCTTTAAGCTATCAATACTTTTAGGTGTTCCGTTTTTAGTCATTATCTTCGTGTGTTCCTCTTTAAGTAATCAATAGCTTCAGGTGTTCTGCTTGAAGTTGTCGATAGTTTTAGGTGTTCCATTTTAAATTATCGCTACTTCTATGAATTAATTCTGCTTTAATCTGCCTTAAATTGTCAATTAGGTGATCCACTTTAAGCTATCGATATTTTTAGGTATTCCGCTATACCTTATCAGTACCTTCAGGTGTTCCACTGTAAATTACGTATACTTTTAGGTGTTTCGCTTTTAAGTCATCAATTATTTTAGGTGCTCCTCTTTAAAAATTTCAATTATTTTAGGTGTTCCGCTTTAAGTTTTCAATTATTTTAGGTATTCCGCTTTAAATTATCAATTATTTTAGGTGTTCCACTCTAAGTTATCAATTATTTTAGGTACTGCGCTTTAAAATTTTCAATTATTTTAGGTGTTCCGCTTTACGTTTCAATTATTTTAGGTTGTTTGGGTTGTTTTTACCTCGGAGCGGCACTTTTTTGCACACCATGGGCTAAATGCTCATGGCTCTCATCATGGGCCAGGTCACAAGGACTCCGAAGGCTCAGAGAAGGTTGGGGGAGGGGACCCACTGGAACAGCTGTTGGAAGACAGATGGTAGCCTCCCGTCAAGGCCATCCAGCGTGTTCTTTAACGTGCACAGGGTATGGCTCTCCCACACACCGAGCCATGGCTTAACGTCCCATCCGACGGACGGCAGCCTTTACAAGCCCATCGGTGTCCCCTACTGACCGTGGGCAGGGCGAGGAATTTTTGCGGAGATAAATCTCAACGTTGACCCAGCTGGGACTCGAACCTGGGAACTACAGATTACGAGCCTGGCGCGCTACCGACTGAGCCACCCCCGACCCATTATTTTAGGTATTCCGCTTTAAATTATCAATTATTTTAGGTGTTTCACTTTAAGTTATCAATTATTTTAGGTGTTTCGCTTTGAGTTATCAATTATTTTAAGTGCTGCGTTTTACTCTCTCCATACCTTCCGATGTTCTGCTTTAAGTAGTCAATACTTTTATGTGTTGTGCTTTAAGTAATCAATACTTTCAAGTATTTAAGTAAAACTTCTATATATTCGTTTTAAAGCAATCAATACCTTCATCAATTGTACATTCCGCTAAAGCTTGAGGAAACACCGCCTAGAAAGCGAAGAGAACGAAATATGGAAAACCTTTCTGCTTAGGAAAAGAAAGAAATTAGCAACCCTTCGCTTCTTTGTATGGCTTACGTAAGGATAAGCACTACCGAAAAAAATGCGTTTACAAACGAAATTCCTTCGTTCAAGAACATAAGTTTGTTTGTTTGTTTTACCTCCGAGCGGCACTTTTTTGCACACCATGGGCTAAATGGACAGGTCACACGGACCCCGAAAGCTCAGAGAAGGTTGGGGGAGGGGACCCACTGGAACAGCTTTTGGGAGAAAGATGGTAGCCTCCCGTCAAGGCCATCCAACGTGTTCTTTAACGTGCACAGGGTATGTCTCTCCCACACAAGGGGCCACGGCTTAACACACGGGGCCACGGCTTAACGTCCCATCCGACGGACGACGGCCTTTCCAAGCCCATCGGTGTCCCCCACTGACCGCGGGCAGGGCGGGGAATTTTGCGGAGATAAATCTCAACGCTGACCCAGCTGGGACTCGAACCTGGGAACTGCAGGTTACGAGCCTGGTGCGCTACCGACTGAGCCACCCCCGCCCCTAGAACGTAAGTAATTAAAAGCGCCGAGAAATAATATTTCAACAAAAATTCAACTTCCATCCAGAATAAAAAAGAAATCAAAACGGAAATGGAATCTCACAGCGATTCTGTTATTCGGCGAATGAAATAGAGTGGCTATAGGCTTCCCAAAGGAACTGTGAATGGAAATGATTTCCTCTCTTCTCTTGGTTGGCATCAGAGACAAAGAAGGGTGAAATATACAGCACATAACATGAAGTCGTTACAGAGACAAAGAGGAAGCGATCTTCTTCTTTTTCTTTGGACGGAAAACGGTGCACATCTTACCTTCCCTGCGTGAGCTATAGTGGCTGCCAAACGAAAGGTTTTGAAAAGGAATAAGATCAGAATATCTTCCTGGAAACGCAGTGCTTACAGCAAAAAAAAAGACGAAGAAGCGGCCATTCTCAGTCAAATACCTTAGAATTTCAAACTCCATTTTGGGAAATGGCTGTTTTCTGGAAGATTTCGTCGTATTTCCGATATTACATTTCGTCTGAAAGTTCACGTATCGTGGCAATGAATCTAGAAGGGGAAGACTGCCGACCTGTTGGAAAATGATACAAGGAGATTATAGCTTGGATCATACATGCACAAGTTGTTTATGGACAGAAAGGATAAAATGATGGATCATCTATCTGTCTTCATTTTTGTTTAAAGTAAGAAATTCCACATTAAGATTTCGATTACTGCATCGTCTACCAAGGTGTGGGGCGGGGGTGGCTCAGTCGGTAGCGCGCCAGGCTCGTAATCTGTAGTTCCCAGGTTCGAGTCCCAGCTGGGTCAGCGTTGAGATTTATCTCCGCAAAATTCCCCGCCCTGCCCACGGTCAGTAGGGGACACCGATGGCCTTGGAAAGGCCGCCGTCCGTCGGATGGGACGTTAAGCCGTGGCCCCGTGTGCGGGAAGAGCCATACCCTGTGCACGTTAAAGAACACGCTGGATGGCCTTGACGGGAAGCTACCGTCTGCCTCCCAACAGCTGTTCCAGTGGGTTCCCTCCCCCAACCTTCTCTGAGCCTTCGGGGCCCATGTGACCAGGCTATTTAGCCCATGGTGTGCAAAAAAGTGCCGCTCAGAGGTAAAACAACCCAATCCAACCTACCAAGGTGTGATCAGAGGCCAGGTACCGATGTTTGAAAACAAAATGCCTGTTCAAAGAAAAATATACAAATAATCGAATGATCTCCGATTATTCAGAGACGGATCTACGAGAGGAAAGCAATCAATCAATCATTTTTATTTCATCATCATATACAATTAGTAACATCGAAAAACATGAGTGAACCCAAAAACCACATGGTTTGTCTGGGCCACTAAAGGAAATTAATACAAAAATCAATAACGACTTACTCAATACAAACAACAGATTACAAACAATATGTATCAATTTTGCGATATATGTACATACTAATAAGAATAATGAAGGCAAAAAAAATATTAAACGTATATATTTCATGCATTTTTCAAGAATTGTTTTAAAACTCTACAACAAAGTGGGAACATTCCCCCCCCCCCCTCTACTTTATTTTTCACGTTACGATACGACTGCGTCTCACTGCATATTTCGTGCACATACACTGGCCGAAATTGAAAAAAGGAACACCGTTAAAAATTCTATGAGATTTATTTAGTAGAAACAACTTGTTGAGAAAGGACAGTGATCACACGTGTGAAGTGATTCAATGTTTATTTTACCTTTTAATAAGTATTACATTTTACAGAAGGCATATTTTATTAAGGTGTTGAACCTCCTCGAGCAGCAATACAAGCTTCCAATCTGGCATGCAATCGGTAGTACAAATGATGGATATCACCCTGGGGGGATACCATTCTAATACGTGCAAATGCTGAATATCACGCTGGGGGATACCATTCTAATACGTACAAATGCTGGATATCACACTGGGGGATACCATTCTAATACGTACAAATGATGGACATCACGCTGGGGGATACCATTCTAATACGTACAAATGCTGGATATCACGCTGGGGGATACTATTCTAATACGTACAAATGCTGGATATCACGCTGGGGGATACCATTCTAATACGTACAAATGCTGGATATCACGCGGGGGGATACCATTCTAATACGTACAAATGCTGGATATCACGCTGGGGGATACTATTTTAATACGTACAAATGCTGGATATCATACTGGGGATACCATTCTAATACGTACAAATGCTGGATATCACGCTGGGGGATACCATTCTAATACGTACAAATGCTGGATATCACGCTGGGGGATACCATTCTAATACGTACAAATGCTGGATATCATGCTGGGGGATACCATTCTAATACGTACAAATGCTGGATATCACGCGGGGCAGATACCATTCTAATATGTACAAATGCTGGATATCACGCTGGGGGATACCATTCTAATACGTACAAATGCTGGATATCACGCTGGGGGATACTATTTTAATAGGTACAAATGCTGGATATCATACTGGGGATACCATTCTAATACGTACAAATGCTGGATATCACGCTGGGGGATACTATTATAATACGTACAAATGCTGGATATCACGCTGGGGGATACCATTCTAATACGTACAAATGCTGGATATCACACTGGGGGATACCATTCTAATACGTACAAATGCTGGATATCACGCTGGGGGATACTATTTTAATACGTACAAATGCTGGATATCATACTGGGGATACCATTCTAATACGTACAAATGCTGGATATCACGCTGGGGGATACCATTCTAATACGTAGAAATGCTGGATATCACATTGGGGGATACCATTCTAATACGTACAAATTCAAATTTATTTTCAATAAGTTTTATCTATAATTATATTACATAAAAAATCCCACTAAGCCAAAGCTTATCAGCGGGAATGTACACGTATGTTTTTACAGATATGATCTAGATTACATCAGTAGTACCTAAAATGAAGCAGAGATAAAAAAAGAATAAATGAGAAAGAAAACCGACAAAATGATGAAAGTTTCCAAATAAAAACATCACTTTTTGATCAACCACTGAAATAATTTTTCTTTAACCTCACAATTTTTTTTTAAGTTAACTTTATCTCTAGGAAGCAAGTTAAATAGGTAGGAAATTTGATATTCTTTGGAATTTCGTCCGTAATTATTATAAAATTTTGGTTGTTTCAAAAAAACCTTAACCTTTTTTTCTAGTAAACTTATTGTGGCAAATATTTTGTTTATAGGTATCATCAAAGAAGTTATTGATAACAGGAACAAATACATATAAACTTTCAATAGATAAACTTTTGAACAAACTGAATATATCATCTTTCGTTGTAAGGGAATATTTAACTTCTGTATTACACAATCCTTTTAGCAGACTAAATTGTATTCTTTTAATTTTATTTAATTCTGTCTTATAGGCTTTTCCATAAACTGTTATCCCATACCTAATTATAGATTCAAAAAGTGCTTTATATACTGAAATAGTTATCTGTGTATCAACAAACATGTTAAGTTTCCTAATTTTAAATGCTACAAATCGTAGTCTTAAACCCATCCAATCAATATGTTTATTCCATTTCATTTTCGAATTCATTTTCAAGCCTAGGTAAATTATTTCATTTATTTCTTCTATTTTAGGACAATTGCATGTACCAGGTGATAAACCATCCAGCATAGTACAACTTATTCGATGCTTAGTAATTCTTCTATTAAGTGTAGGTTGTTGAGAACCAATACACATAAATTTAGTTTTTTTCTCGTTTACACTCAGTTTGTTAAGAGAAAACCATTTAACTGCTTTATTGAAATCACTTTGTAGATTGCAAATAGCGTATTCTAAATCAGAGTGGAAGTTCATTAGCACTGTATCATCAACATACATATATAATTTACTATCGAAATTAATATTAGCCAAATCATTTATGTATATTTGGAATAGCATAGGGTGGAGAATAGATCCTTGTGGAACTCCAAAATTGATCTGAAATTTATGAAAATAAATGAAAATTTTAGCGATAACTATTTCTCTATGTAATAAGTAGCTTTTAAACCATTCAAAAATATTCCCTCTTATACCAAGTAAATATAATTTCTGTAGCAAGATATCAATGTCAACTGAATCAAATGCTTTATTTAAGTCCATAAATACCACAACGCATTTATTTCCTACATTTAAATTAATATTAATATTATTAATAAGATCTTCCAAAAGGCTTTGCGTTCCCATACCTTTACGGAACCCAAATTGCTGACTTGACAGAAAATTAATTTTATTCAAAAAATATTGCAAGCGATCTCCAACGTATTTTTCCATTATCTTATCAAAAATTGTTAATAGAGTGATTGGTCTATAATTATTAAAATTCTTTTTTGATCCACTTTTATATACCGGACGAATAATTCCAATTTTCATAGCTATTGGGATTTGCGAATTTCGTCGACACTTGTCGGCTGTGTAGGGCTCGGATGTCCTGCTAGTGTAACATGGAAAGAAATGGTAAATAACCGTTTTAGCGATTTAAAAACAAAACAAAATTCTTGAAAAATGCATGTTGTGTTGTTTTACCCCTGATCGTCACTTTTCTTGCACACACTTGTTTAAATAGCCAAGTTAAAAAGAGCCCAAAGCTCGGAGAACTTTGACGAAGGGGACTCAGTGGACGGTTGCTAAGAGACAGATGGAAGCCTCCGGTCAATGCATCTAATATTCATAGGTTTAATGTTTTTCCCCCTCCAGTTACTAGCATTGGCAAAGAAGGGGGAAATTGGGGGAAAATGGCTTCATGCGTTTCAAAATATATTTGTTTTTCATTTAAAAATATACCGACATAAAATCCACCGGAAATTGGATCAAAACTGACAGAAGTATAAAAAAATTATTTATCTTGAACATAGAGAATAATAAGCCGAAAATATAAGATGATTTTAGAGGAAAAAAAATCACATTCTCAATATAACAGTTTCTTTTTTTGCTTATGCAGACACCGAAAATTTTCATCTTCTACGAATAATGAAAACAGCGCACGAAAAAAAAAACAGCATTATAAATTCAACGATTTTTTTTTTATCTCTTCACGTTTAAAGAATGTTGCGCTTCCTTTCATTTTTAACAAACTTATCTGCGATGCGCTCATGTAAATCTCACCGGCACGAGCATCAGACACGTGTCACTGTAATTTCCACTTAACGCAGCGCGCGCCTCCTCCGCACACGAAGCCAGAAGGATGTTCGGCCGTGTTGCTCAAGACGTCTTAAGCAAATTCAGGAAAAAGGAAAGGAGCTATAATCGAATTAGAGACGGGGGAACTTTGTGCGAATATTTTTCTGCCAGACCACATCGAGCTTTGCCGAAGTTTGTTGGTGCTCTTTCTGAGTCTATTCAGTGGGAAGCACTTTGTTGGCGCTGTAGACACAGAGAGAGTTGATGGAGAGACAGTGATTTAATTACGACGAACCTTCTTGAGCGAGTCGAGCAGATGTCAGAGCCTATGGAGCAATTTTCCGTCATCAGTGGGAGAACTGGTTCGGAGCACGGCAACATCGGAGGAGGAACTGGTGTTCCGAAACGAACACGTGATTCCACGCACTGATGGTGCTCTAATTAATGCTGAACTTTGGCCTAATTGGTGGGGAAATGTAATTACGTCTATTTAGATGTGTTGGCGGCAATTCCCGGCCAAGTTGGCTTTTGCTTCGATGCAAGCCAGCGGAAGATAGTAACAGGGTTAAGGCGCGTGCTGTCGGAGCGAGCAACAGGCTCGTTCTGGGAGAGATGGCGCTGTCGAGTTAGTGCACAGTCGACAGTGCACGATTCTTGTCGTATTGATGGAGATCAGTGAGGGAAAAGATTCTCAAAAGGGTAACGCGTTAGGTTTGATCAGAGGGGATCGTTTTGAAGGGTTAATATCGCCTGTTGCCACCTGAGGTATGAAGTGTGAACAGCAGAGAGACGGACTTTGAAGTGGCACAGATATTAGACTACAGAGAGACAAGCTTTAGAAAATCAGCAAAGCGTTAATAGATGCCATTGGTTGGGTTGTTTTAGCTCTGAGACGCACTTTTTTTGCACACAACGGGCCAGTCCATTGTGTTCAAAAGTCACAAGGACCCCTAGGGTACAAAAAAGTTTCGAGGAGGGCACCAACTGGCAGCTATTAGGAGACAGATGTAGCCTCCCGCCAAGGCCATTCAGCGTGTTCTTTAACGTGCACAGAGTATATGGCTCTCCTGTACAAGGGGTGACGGCTTAACGTCCCATCTGATGGATGGCTGTCTTTCTAAGCCCATCGGTGTCCCCTACTGACCGTGGGCAGGGTGGGGAATTTTGCGGAAATAAATCTCAACGCTGGCCCAACTGAGACTCGAACCTGGAAACTACAGCTTAGGAGCCTGGCGCGCTACCGACTGAGCAACCCCCATCCCATGCCATCGGATATAAGCAGCAAAGATCAACTTTTCATTAAAAAATAAAGAGAAAATCTAGAGATAAGGGAATAAACCCCACTTCTCTGCACTTAAGATAAATGTTTCAGGTCTGATTTCAAATTCAGTCAACTCTATGCACGAATTTCTTCCTTCATGCATTATTTTTCTGCATAAAGTTGTTGTTAATCTACAAAATATTCATCTACCTATTTGCACGTAACTTAGCGTGACTTAATATTTACGCTAGAATCCCTTTAAAATGCCGCCGAATACTAAATGCACCCTGGGATTTAAATAATTTCAATGGAAGTCTCCTTCACAGTTAGAAAAGTTAAGAGAAACAAAAGTCACATGGCTGATACTTTCAAGCTAAAATAGATACATGTTTGATAAGACCAAATAAATATATTACGTTAAACAAGCTGCTGTTAAAGAGTTGGACTGTTTTTCCTCTGAGCGGCACATTTTTGCACACAATGGACTAAATGGCCAGGTCACAAGAACCCCGAAGGCTCAGATAAGGTTGGGGGAGGGGACTCACTGGAACAACTGTTGGGAGACAGATGGTAGTCTCCCGTTAAGGTCATACAGCGTGTTCTTTAACGTGAACAGGGTATGGCTCTCCCGCACATGGGGCGGGAGTGGCTCAGTCGGTAGCGCGCCAGGCTCGTAATCTGTAGTTCCCAGGTTCGAGTCCCAGCTGGGTCAGTGTTGAGATTTATCTCCGCAAAATTCCCCGCCCTGCCCACGGTCAGTAGGGGACACCGATGGGCTTGGAAAGGCCGCCGTCCGTCAGATGGGACGTTAAGCAGTGGCCCCGTGTGCGGGAGAGACATACCCTGTGCACGTTAAAGAACACGCTGGATGGCCTTGACGGGAGGCTACCATCTGTCTCCAAACAGCTGTTCCAGTGGGTCCCCTCCCCCAACCTTCTCTGAGCCTTCGGGGTCCATGTGACCTGGCCATTTAGCCCATGGTGTGCAAAAAAGTGCCGCTCAGAGGTAAAACAACCCAACTCTCCCGCACATAGGCTCACGGCTTAAAGTCCCATCCGACGGACAGCTGCCTCTCCAAGACTATTGGTGTCCTCTATTGACCGTGGGTAGGACGGGGAATTTTTCGCAGATAAATCTCGAAGCTGTCCCAGACAAGACTCGGTGGTAGGGTCACACTTGGTAGCGCGCCATGCTCGTGATCTGTAGTTCCCAAGTTCGAGTCCCAGCTGGTCCAGCTTTGAGATTTATCTCAGCAAAACTCTCCGCCCTGCAAACGGTCAGTAGGGGACACCGATGGGCTTGGAAAGGCAGCAGTCCGTCAGATGGAACATTAAACCGTGGGTCCGTATGCGGGAGAGCCATACCCTGTACACGTTAAAGAACACGCTGACGGCATTGATGGGAGATTACCGTCTGTCTCCCAACAGCTGTTCCAGTGAGTACCCTCCCCCAACCTTCTCTGAGTCCTCGAGGTCCTTGTTCCCTGGCCGTTTAGCCCATTGTGTACAAAAAATTGTGCTCAGAGGTAAAACAACCCGACCCAGAGAGGATTCGAACCAGGGAACTGCAGATTTCGAGCCTGGTGCGCTACCGACTCATCTCATCTCCCACCCCCTGCTATTGAGATAAAAAAATTCATCCCGAAGCATCGTAGAATTAGCAAAGCTGCAGATCAATATTATTCATTGACAGTTCGAAATCAATTTTTCTCTTCGCAATTCCAGTTTAAAACATACTAATATTCAAATGCTTTTCCGCGTCATTACTGGATCTATCTTATCTTAAAATGTCTCAATCAGTAACGCCGTGCTTTCAATCTGCATTTCCCAGGTTCAAATCCCAACTGTCTTCAGCGTCGAGATTTATCTCTGTCACCCCCACCCCCACTCCTCAAGTGAACACCTGCCCACGGTCAGTAGGGGACACCAATGGGCTTGGAAAGGCCGCCGTCCGTCGGATGGGACGTTAAGCCGTGTCCCCGTGTGCGGGAGAGCCATACCCTGTGCACGTTAAAGAACACGCTGGATGGCCTTGACGGGAGGCTACCATCTGTCTCCCAACAGCTGCTCCAGTGGGTCTCCTCCCGCAACCTTCTCTGAGCCTTCGGGGTCCATGTGACCTGGCCTTTTAGCCCATGGTGTGCAAAAAAGTGCCGCTCAGAGGTAAAACAACCCAACCCAACCCTCAAGTGGACACTGATGAGCTTGAAAAGGCAGCTTGGGTTTGGATGGGACGTTGAAGACGTGCCCCATGCACAGGAAGGCCAAACATTGTGTTCTTCAAAAACACGCTGGACGGCTTTGATGGAAAGAACACTTGTCCAGTGGATCTCTTTTACTTGCCTAATTCTAAACCCAAGAGATACTTGTAACCTGACTATTTAGCTCATTATTTATCCACAAAATTGCCGCTCAGAGGTAAAACAACCCAAAATGTAACCACTAATGTTTAGTGTATAGAAATCTTGAGGAATCCAACGGATTCACAGGAAGAGGAATTGGGACCTCAATTCTTATATATATGTATAGATTTTTTAAATCGTCAGCCTGAAATTTTTTCGTCGCTGGTACAGTCGCTCAAAAAAGTATCCGAACACTATGGTTGATTACAGAATTCAGAAAAAATATCTGGCAACGACTTTTTTTAGAAATTAGTGATCTGGCAACCTTCGTGTCAAAATTCTGCATCACAGAATTAAGTACAGTCGCTAAAAAAAAATATCCGAACACTATGGTTGATTACAGAATTTAGAAAAATATCTGGCAACTTTTTTTTTTAAATTAGTGATCTGGCAACCTTCGTGTCAAAATTCTGCATCACAGAATTAAGTACAGTCGCTCAAAAAAATATCCGAACACTATGGTTGATTACAGAATTCAGAAAAAATATCTGGCAACGATTTTTTTCTGAATTCTGTAATCAACCATAGTGTTCGGATACTTTTTTGAGCGACTGTATTTTCTCATCCCCTCTCTTTTATCACTTACTGTCAGAATTCCTGTTCTCTCTAGCAAACAAATTCTTTGCATTGTCGTGCTGAGCGTGTTTAATATTATTCAGATGATGGACAGTTCACAGATCAATAAGATCAGACTCCAAGCAAAAGATACCATGCTGTTGCATTTCGTTTATTTTTCGCGTCTGCATTTCTCGAGCGTCAGTTCACTCCTCTGGCTGCTGCTTTGTTTTTTTAAATAAATATTAATATTCACACCAAACTAAAGTTTTTTTGAAGTCATCTGCTCTTACACGGGAAGGGATAATGCTGGAGGGGATACTTTTTCTGTTGTTCGTCGTGTCTTAAAACTGAATTTCCCAGTCTGAGCCTCCACGTGCTGGAACAAAAATCTATAAGCCGGCGGTTGACTCGAAATTCAATGATCAGAAAACTTTTTCTCTTCTCACAAAGCTATTTCCAATTTATTAAAATTATAAAATGCTTATTTAACATTTTGTTTGGAACTTATCCGTTGTTGAAATGTAAATACACTGGTTTCCATAAATTAAGGGAAACTCAGAAAAATTATGATAAGCAAAAAACTATATGAATGATTTTAATGAAATTTGATGGAAATATGAATTACAATTATAGTTTCAGAATGGCATAAAATATTTTACATTAGAAACATTTTTCGTCAAAAAATAACACTTACTTGAACTTGTCCAAAAATGAGGTGTAAGGATGCAATGGGCAAAGTTCTTTAATAAGGAATGTGGTCATCCCTTACAGCAATGCAGGCATGACAGCGATGTTCCATACTGTTTATGATGTTGTGAATCATCTCAGTAGGTAGTAACGACCATTGTTCCTTTAAAGCAATAATAAGCTCCCCTTTGTTTCAGGTAGTGTGTTGAGGGCAGCAACACGTCTCCCTAGAACATCCCACACATGCTCAATCGGATTTTGGTCGGGAGACCGAGCTGGCCACTTCAATCGCATAATGGTCTGCTCTTGAAGGTAATGTTCCACCAGTCGAGCTCTGTGTGGACGAGCGTTATCGTCTTGTAAGATGAATGTGTCACCTATTGCACCAGCGTAAGGACGTACATAAGGGTCCAGGATGTCATCTCTATACCACTGAGCATTGAGGTTCCCACTCGTCAACACATAGAGGTCTGTGTAAGGAACCTAAGGAAATGTCACCTCCGCCGTAACTGTCTCTTTGACGGATGTTACTGGGATGATAGCGGGTACCTCGTCTTCTCCATATCAAACAATGTCCGGAATCACTCTGCAAGCAATATCTGGACATCAGTGAAGATTGCGGACCTCCATTGCTTGCCCAATTTAACCACACTCTCCTGTGACATGACGTGTGGGGTAATACAAATTACTGGCCTTCGAGCTCCCTCATGAAGCCTTCTGCTCACGGTAGAAGCTGATACAACCCTCCCAGTGGCTGCTGCAAGAGAGGATCGTAGCTGAGAGGGAGTAGACGTCCTGCTCCTTCGTGATGTTAATAGCAGATATCGGTGTTGTACAGCGGTCGTAACTCTAGCCCTTCCTCGGCTAAACCTCCGAGACGCAGAATCCGTGCTAAGAAATTGATTGCACAGTCTATGGACCACAGAAGGACTCACATTCAGGCATCGTGCCACGTCTGACTGACTTTGGCCAAGGCCACCTTGATACACCAAGCCAGGACAGCTTTGAGCGAAAGGAGGGAATTTAATTATGCATTAAAATATAAGTAATTTAATTTTCTGAAAATTTAAGTACAAGTTTCTTATTTTAAAACTGACTAAAATAGTGTAATATACTCATTAGAATTTTATTTAAAAATCCTCAAATATTTTAAAATTAATTATGAAATTTTTATAAATAACTAACTACCAGTTTAATTTTTAGAAATAAATGTATAATATATACTGGCATGTATTTAAAAATGATATCTTCTGTTGCTGCAACGTCTTGGCTTGAGGTATCGCTTTGGTCTGCTTCGAGCCGGCCAATAGCTCTCCACCGCAGTTCATTTGGCAAATGATGTCTCGAGGTCATTCCTACAAAATGGCTACTTCGAATTTCTTTACTCACATTTACAACACAAAATAACGATCCACTCCAAAACACCAATTTTTATGTCGCTATCCGATTAGGCAAATTGACGCAATCTAGACTAATTTGCATACGATATGCTCACTCAACATTACTTCACTGCTTACATGAACAAGTTTGGTGAGGATCGCAAAACGTTTTGGCGACTTCTCGCGATTTTTCTCATTTTTTCCTTAATTTATGGAAACCAGTGTAATTTCATGGCAGAACTTAAAAACATTTATTTAAAGAAGAAAATAAGTATAAATATTAAAACAAACTATCGTAATATTAGTTCAAAAATTTTGAAATTGAGTTGTAAATTTACGAGTTACCTAAAGTAGTGCCTGTAGGGCTGCAATGAGCATAATAATAACTCTATGTTTATGTACTTTGTAAGATATGCAAATTGCCCCTTCTTAGGCCTTTGGGACGGGAATGGCTCAGTCGATAATGCGTCAGGCCCGTAATCTGCAGTTCCAAGGTTCGACTCCTAGCTGGGCCAGGTTGAGATTTATTTCCGCAAAACTCGCCGCCCTGCCCACGGTCAGTAGGAGACATCGATGGGTTCGGAAAGGCCGCCGTCCGTAGGATGGGCCGTTAAGCCGTGGTCCCGTATATAAACATTAAAAAACACGCTGGATGGCCTTGACGGGAGGCTACCATCTGTCTCCTAACAGCTGTCCATTGGATCCCCTCTCCCAAACTTCTCATGAGCCCTCGCGATCCTTGTGACTTGGTCATTTAGCCAGGTCACAAGGACCCCGAACATTGGCGGAAATGCGAAGCATGTGCCGGAAATTTCTGAAGCACAGCAATGGATGAACATAGGTGTGTAAATGGAACCTTCTACTCGTTATAGGGGCGGGGATGGCTCAGTCGGTAGCGCGCCAGGCTCGTAATCTGTAGTTCCCAGGTTCGAGTCCCAGCTGGGTCAGCGTTGAGATTTATCTCCGCAAGATTCCCCGCCCTGCCCACGGTCAGTAGGGGACACCGATGGGTTTGGAAAGGCCGCCGTCCGTCGGATGGGACGTTAAGCCGTGGCCCCGTGTGCGGGAGAGCCATACCCTGTGCACGTTAAAGAACACGCTGGATGGCTTTGACGGGAGGCTACCATCTGTCTCCCAACAGCTGTTCCAGTGGGTCCCTTCCCCCAACCTTCTCTGAGCCTTCGGGATCCATGTGACCTGGCCATTTAGCGCATGGTGTGCAAAAAAAGTGCCGCTCAGAGGTAAAACAACCCAACTCTACTCGTTATAATAAAGATGTCATTAACTAACGATCATTGCTTTCTAGACAGTTTTTCGAACAGAATTGTAATCACATTTCCTGTAACAGGAGGCAAAAAAAAAAATAAGAATTGGGTTTCTTACCTCTGAGCGGCACTTTTTTGCACACCATGGGCTAAATGGGCAGGTCACAAGGACCTCGAAGGCTCAGAGAAGGTTGGGGGAGGGAACCCACTGGAACAGCTGTTGGAAGACAGATGGTAGCCTTCCGTCAAGGCCATCCAGCGTGTTCTTTAACGTGCACAAGGTATGGCTCGCCCACACACGGGGCCACGGCTTGATGCCCCATCCGACGGACGGCGGCCTTTCCTAAGTCCATCGGCGTCCCCTACTGACCGTGGGAAGGGCGGGGAGTTTTGCGGAGATAAATCTCAACGCCGACCCAGCTGGGAGTCGAACTTGGGAACTAGCAGATTACGAGCTTGGCGCGCTACCGACTGAGCCACCCCCGCCCCAATAAGAATAAGAACATATCAGCTCTGGGGAATGTGTGATGCTCGTTTTCAAAGAGAATGGAGAATATTATTTCCCTTTAACATCTTCTAACAATGCAAATCAGATGTACAGTCGCTCAAAAAAGTATCCGAACACTACGGTTGATTACAGAATTCAGAAAAAATATCTGGCAACGAATTTTTTTAGAAATTAGTGATCTGGCAACCTTCGTGTAACGTGACACGAAGGTTGCCAGATATTTTTTCTGAATTCTGTAATCAACCGTAGTGTTCGGATACTTTTTTGAGCGACTGTACAATGAAAACAATTTTTCTTTTGTTTTGCTTTTTTCGTTTCAATTTTGAATTGAATCCCAATTTCAGTTTCGATTTTAAAATTGTTATTGATTACTGCTTTTAATTTTGCATTAGACTGATAATGTGTTCAGAAATGTAAAAATATATGTATTTATACTTTTCTAATCAAATAAACATTTCATTCATTCAAGTTCAAACTAGTGGATGATTGGAAAAAAATGTAGATGATAATATTTTATTAGTACCTATTAAGCACAAAAGGAATTTTTCATTTTATATAGTAAATGTACAGTCGCTCAAAAAAGTATCCGAATACTATGGTTGATTACAGAATTCAGAAAAAATATCTGCAACGATTTTTTTAGAAATTAGTGATCTGGCAACCTTCGTGTCACGTGACACGAAGGTTGCCAGATATTTTTTCTGAATTCTGTAAGCAACCGTAGTGTTCGGATATTTTTTGATATATATAATGCGAATGAATATATAATGTAATGAATATGGAGCGTGTGCAGTTACCGTTCACAGCAAACTGGAGCGGTTGCGGTTAATGTTCACAGCACATTGGATCGTGTGAGCTCACAAAGACCTAGATCGTGTGGACTCACTCACGGAAATATTGAGCGTGTGCAGTTACCGTTCACAGCAAATTGTTCAATTTGAGCGTGTGCAGTTACCGTTCACAGCAAATTGGAGCGTGTGCAGTACTGCACACGCTCCAATTTGCTGTGAACGGTAACTGGAGCGTGTACAGTTGCTGTACACGCTCCAGATATTTTTTCTGAATTCTGTAATCACGTGACACGAAGGTTGCCAGATCACTAATTTCTAAAAAAATCGTGGCCAGATATTTTTTCTGAATTTTGTAAGCAACCGTAGTGTTCGGATACTTTTGAGCGACTGTACAGATTACCTTGTAGATATAGAATTCAATACACAATTATGTGAAAAAAGCTATTGCCCACATTGAGGGATACTCCCCCACGACCCTCCAGATGCAGGTCACATTGTGCAAGCAAATTATCGTCCGATGGTTTGTTTAGCGGTGGAGCGTTCTGGCATATATCTGTAGAGTCGTGGATTACTAACCCGCAATGTCGACAATATTTTTTACCACATAATTATATAAGGTATTTTTCATTTTTTCATTTTTCTTTTAAAATGAAAAAGTCGAGTTTTCCCACCCCCTTGGGGTAAGGGGTGAAATCATTGCTGCCAATGAAAACCTCTTCCAATGTCCACCACCAAAATTTCAAATTTCTACCATAAAAAGATCATTGGCAATATTTTTCTTCGTTAAAGGACGTTAAGGAAGGAAAGAAAGAAGAAGAAAAGAAGGAGGAACGAGAGAAGAGAAGAAAGGAGAAAGGAAGGAAATAAGAAAGAAGGAAAGAAGAAAATACAGTCCACCACCAAAATTTCAAATTTCTACCATAAACAGATCATTGCCAATATTTTTCACCGTTAGAGGACCCTAAGGAAGGAAAGAAGGAGGAAAGAAAGAAAGGAGGAAAGGGAGAAGAGAAGAAAGGAGTAAGGAAGGAAATAAGAAAGAAGGAAAGAAGAGAATACAGTCCACCACCAAAATTTCAAATTTCTACCATAAACAGATCATTGCCAATATTTTTCACCGTTAGAGGACGCTAAGGAAGGAAAGAAGGAGGAAAGAAAGAAAGGAGGAAAGGGAGAAGAGAAGAAAGGAGTAAGGAAGGAAATAAGAAAGAAGGAAAGAAGAAAATACAGTCCACCACCAAAATTTCAAATTTCTACCATAAACAGATCATTGCCAATATTTTTCACCGTTAGAGGACGCTAAGGAAGGAAAGAAGGAGGAAAGAAAGAAAGGAGGAAAGGGAGAAGAGAAGAAAGGAGTAAGGAAGGAAATAAGAAAGAAGGAAAGAAGAAAATACAGTCCACCACCAAAATTTCAAATTTCTACCATAAACAGATCATTGCCAATATTTTTCACCGTTAGAGGACGCTAAGGAAGGAAAGAAGGAGGAAAGAAAGAAAGGAGGAAAGGGAGAAGAGAAGAAAGGAGTAAGGAAGGAAATAAGAAAGAAGGAAAGAAGAAAATACAGTCCACCACCAAAATTTCAAATTTCTACCATAAACAGATCATTGCCAATATTTTTTGCTGTTAGAGGACGCTAAGGAAGAAAAGAGGAAAGGAAGGAAAGAAGAAAAGAGGAAAGGGAGCAGAGAAGAAAGGAGAAAAGAATGAAATAAGAAAGGAGGAAAGGAAGGAAAGAATGAAATAAGAAAGGAGGAAAGGAAGGAAAGAATGAAATAAGAAAGGAGGAAAGGAAGGAAAGAATGAAATAAGAAAGGAGGAAAGGAAGGAAAGAATGAAATAAGAAAGGAGGAAAGGAAGGAAAGAATGAAATAAGAAAGGAGGAAAGGAAGGAAAGAATGAAATAAGAAAGGAGGAAAGGAAGGAAAGAATGAAATAAGAAAGGAGGAAAGGAAGGAAAGAATGAAATAAGAAAGGAGGGAAGGAAGGAAAGAATGAAATAAGAAAGGAGGGAAGGAAGGAAAGAATGAAATAAGAAAGGAGGAAAGGAAGGAAAGAATGAAATAAGAAAGGAGGAAAGGAAGGAAAGAATGAAATAAGAAAGGAGGAAAGGAAGGAAAGAATGAAATAAGAAAGGAGGAAAGGAAGGAAAGAATGAAATAAGAAAGGAGGGAAGGAGGGAAAGAAGAAAATACAGTCCACCACCAAAATTTCTACCATAAATAAAATAAATTTCTACCATAAATAGGTCATTGGCAATATTCGTTTAAATTATGTTGTTGTTTTTTTTTTCGTCGTTAGAGGACGCTATTAAAGCTATTGGAAGAATTAGAAAAATTCAAATCGTAATGTTTTATCAATACTTCTCCAAACGAAAGAGATTTCTTAAATTATGTCTAAAGACAAAAACAGTTGAATATATACAGAAAGCACGAAAAGGTAGAGACATTAAATCATACCCTTGGTGCATGAATGCGCAAAGAGCGTGCTGAAGACCATTCGGTATCTGCAGCAATCAACTTTACAATCTCCTGTTATTCTATTGGGATATTTGGAAACTCTGACAACGCTAAGCCGCCCAGAACGCTTTCTATATGAGCGTACCCTCGCCCCTCGTTGTTGATCAATGTACTCGTTCTTCGGCGGCTGGTTTCGAGGCTATAATTTCATCAGACAATGCATTTTCTCGGAATTTCGGAAGCGCGTTCTCTTCCTCCTCAAAAGATCCTAACCCAGGTGGCCAATTTCCTTCATCCTCATCGACTGCATCTTTTCCAGCACTTTGATCTTCCCACCAGCGACTAATCAATAAAATGGCATTTCTGAAGCAGAACTTCCAACCGAAGCATCCTCTCTGCATCGAAGCTCGAGAGTGAAAGGAACATCCCTGGATTCTATGACAAGAAGCAGAAAATATTCGCCTAATGTTGGATTCTGGTGTTTAAGAAAGGCGCGTGGACCTCGGATTATATTTCATGACGAGACTGCGACGGATAACTACTGTAAATTTTCTGATGATTTTCATTTTAGAGATCTTATTAATATTAGGACAGAAATAATTAATGGAATTCGGCAGGAATTTTTTCTGGGTGTTTTGGGTAGGGGGGGGGGGCGAAAAGCAAATTATTGTTTCAAGGTAGAAATGTTTAGATCGAACCATTCATTACTGAGCTCAGTTACTAATAACAGTAATATGAAAACGTAATACATTTAAACCTGTGAAACGAATAAAAGGATATTTCATTAACAAAAATATATGTGAAAAAACGTTTCTTCGTATTAATGAATAAAAAATAAATAATATGCTTCCGGAAACAGAATAAAATGTTAAGAAAAAAGTTAAGAATACGCTATCAATGATTATATCCGAGTGGTTAGCGCGCTTGGCTACTGATCTACGGGACCTGGGTTCGAGCCCCGGGTAAGGCATGGCTGTTTGTGTCGTTTTTCTGCTGAGGGCCTGCCATCCTCTCAGACCTTCTACTGTGGCATATAAACTGACAGGCTCCTGTCAGACCTCTGTGGCAAGCAGCTGCTTGAGGGGGTATTTATTTATTTTAAAATCAACATAAATTAATTTTAAGATCCACTCTTCCACGCTGAGGAGGGGCAACTGCCGAAGCACATGGAAATAATGTTTCCGCCAATGTTTTGCCTTTAATTTTTAATACTCAGTCTAAAAATAATATGATACATTCTTTCTAAATCTATGAGTTTGGTTGTAAAACAGTTGTTCTCTATTAATCCCTTTTAATTGTATTAAAAAATTCGAAATATTTCGCAGAGGGAGGGGAACCCCCCCCCTCCCTCTTTCCTTTTCAAAATGCTAATAATGGTAATAGCGCAAAAAATATTAAATTTATTTATATTTCATCCGTTTTTTAATAAATTTTTAAAGACCTGTAAAACGAAGGAAGAAATGTTACTAATGCGTTGTATTTTTCCGGCCCGATTGGGCTTCTTTCCCTCCCCCCCCCCTCTCGATTTTTTCATCCGTGTCTGGGTACAGTCATTAGGAAGGTAAGAAAACGATTGAACTGAAGAGAGGGAGCCGCAAAATTAAATAGACTGAAAGAGGGATAGGGAGTTATAAGATAAAAAGAATCGGATAGGAATTGGCAGCTCAGTGTAGAAAAAAAATGAGATAGAAAAGTTTGCGATTGGATTAGCAGACTCACAATCATAAAAAAATCGCGATTCACTGATATAGATAGTACACTAGATCGCTCTGCGTTAAGACTGTGTTTTTTGCTTTTTTATAGTAAATGAGTTTTTACGTTTCGCTAACTCTCTTTTTCATCAATGCTATTTTTTTTAAGTTGAAGTTTTAACGAATTAGAAATGCAAGATCACAACACTGTCCAGAAAAGTGAAACGTGCGAAGAAAAATTTCCAAAAAGAAGCAGATTTTGAAATTAAGAGCAAAGTGTTTTTTATCGATGACAAATTGTGTCCCAGCAAATAAATTAACACATGAACAGAAAACTGAATACAATAAGTTGTAGGAAAAATCGAAAAATAATCAGTATTCACCGGAAAAACGCTCAACCGAAGAATTAATTATTCCACGAGTTATTTCAATTGGATTTTTCTCACCAATGTACCAAAAATTGGAACTAGAAGGGAATGTTTACTTAGAATTTCAGAGCATTGGGAATATAATTATAAAAAGAAATAGAGTGATAAAAAAAAGCAGCTGAAATAAAAACAGTTTATGCTGCGATGTTTATAAATGGAAAATGAAAAAACATAATGTGCTAGAATATGCCGAAAGTATAAAACAAAAATATGGAACATTTTAACGAATAGACTTAGTGCTTTAAAAGCTTTCATGAAGATACAGATGGAGGGAAATAAAACAGAAACAGAAAGATAATTAAAGTTGAAAAGCAAAAATGAAAGAACATTAGAAAGAGAAAAAGAAAACACCACACACGAAGAAAAAGAAATATCGACAAAGAGAAAAATTAATAGATGCTTAGAAAATAAAGTTAAAAAAAAAACCTAAAATCGATGAAAGGAATAAATTACAAAAAATTGCGAACAAAAATGTGAAATGAAAAAAGACATTATAATACAAATCATGTGGTAATTCCTCAGGAAATAAATTTTTGTATGCGCGAAATATTCTTTAAACGAAGACTGTTAAAAAATTTTAAAAAATGAAAGAAAAAGAATAAAACGGGATAGAAACAAATAAATGCGGATATTAAGAAAAGCACAAGGTAACGAATAAAAAAACATTGGGGGAATTTTTAATTTTTTTATCTGAAGAATCAGTCATGATGGTTTTCCGAAGAGGCTTCCAAATTAGTAGCATACCGAGAATTTGCAAAAACATAGCTATGGGGGGGGGGGAAGAGAAATTGCCACTAGAGTAAATGTGGTTTGAAACTTACAATGGATTGTGTCATGCGCCACTCTCAGCCAGTTTTCTTAAGACTATTTGAACCTTTCAGCAAATTTTAAACTTCATATGTCGCTTTTCTTATATTTTCGAATATATCGTATTCTTTTTTCATGAGGAAGTGCACTTCCAACAAACCCCCATACCCTGGATGCACCACTTTCGAACAACTGGATTATTTTGCAAAGAAGTTACACTTCAAGGTGCACCGTAATTGTTTCAACATAATGATTTAAATCAATGGTTCTTCTGTTCCTCTTTTCTTTTCTCCATTTCTTCCTTTCTTATTTCCTTTCTTTCCTCCTTTCTTCTTTCCTTCCTTTCCTCCTTTCTTCTTTCCTCCATTTCGTCCTTTCTTATTTCACTGCCTTCCTCCATTTCCTCCTTCTTAATTCCCTTCTTTTCCTCCTTTCTTCTTTCCTTCCTTTCCTCATTTCTTCTTTTCTGCCTTTTCTCTTTTCTTCTTTCCACCCTTTTCTCTTTTCTTCTTTCCTTCCTTTTTTCTTTGTTCTTTCCTCCCTTTCCTCCTTTCTTATTCCCTTCCCCTTTCTGATCTGCCTTTCCTCCTTCTTTTCCTCTTTCTTCTTTCCTACATTTTCTCTTTCTTCTTTCCTTCCTTTCCTACCTTTTCTTTACTTCCTTCCTTTTTTTCCTTTCTTTCCTTCTTTTCCTCATTTCTTACTTTCTCTCTTTCCTCTCTTTTTCTTTCCTTAATTTCTCCTTTCTGTCCTCTTGTTCCTCCTTCCTTTCCACTTCTTCCTTTCTCCATTCCTCAATTCTTCTTTCCTTCCTTTCCTCATATTTTCTTTCCTTCCCTTCTCCCTTCTTTCCTTCCTTTCCTCCTTTCCTCGTTTTTTTTATTTCCTTCCTTTCCTCCTTACTTCTTTCCTTCCTCTCCTCCCTTCTCCTTTTCTTCATTTTCTCATTTCTTCTTTCCTCCCTTTCTTTTTTTTTCCTTCCTTCTTTCCTCTTTCTTTCCTTCTTTCCTCTGTTCTTTCCTTCTTTATTTCTTCCCTTCTCTCCTTCCCTCGTTTTGTCTTCCTTTCTTCTTCTCTTCTCTCTTTCTTTCTTTCCATCTTTTCTTCCTTCTTTATTTCATTCCTTCCATCCTTCTTCCTTCACTTCCTTTCCTCCTTCTTTTCTCCCCTTCTTCATTTCGTCCTTCTTTCCTCACCTCTTTCCTTCCTTGATTTCTGGAGTGGAGTGGTTCAGGCAGTAGCGCGCCAGGTTCTCAATCTGCAGTTCCCAGGTTTGAGTCCTAACTGGAATTTATGTCCACAAAATTTCCCGTCCTACCCTCAGCCAGTAGGGACACTAATGCGCTTGGAAAGGGCCGTCGAATGGGACATTAAGCCATGAACCCTATGCGTGAGAAATTCCTTGTGTTCCTTTTGAAAAAAAAAGATTCCTTGTGACCAGCCCATTTAGCCCATTGTGTACAAAAACGTCTCTAAGAGGTAAAACAACTCAACCCAACCCTTCATTTCTTCCTCTCTTCTTTCCCCTCTGTGTGGACGCCCACAATCAGCAACAGTGAACATTGAAATAACTCTTGGCACCCTTCCAACTGGACACTCCTAATGAAAGCGAGCGCCGCTTCGTTCGCTGTTAAAAGAAAAGTTAAATCTCTTTCATCAGCTTTCTCGACTTTTAATAATAGCCCTGGTAAGTGGTTTCCGCTCCTAAATTTCTCCTTTGATTTTTCCCTCTGGCTACCCAGTCTGGGTTAAAAAAATCCAATCCTACTTCAACTTCAAAATCACTTTTATTTTTGTACTTTAAACAGAATTTCAACGAACGATTCTCATCGTTTAAAAAAAATCCGTCCCTTTTTTGGAGCGGAGGGGGAAGCACACCGATGTACTTTGGAATTACTGTTGTTGTTTTTTTAATTTAAGGATTTATTACAAGTCCATCCGTAGTAAATATGAAGATTACCTATAGAAATAGACTTCAACATTAGTTAAATCTTCTGAAAAAATGCCTTGTCGGCGATATTTTTTTTCACAAGTTCTAACCGTTATTACTAGTTCCATTTTTTTTATTACTGTTTACTGCGTTATGCTACTTAGATTGTATGCTTAATTCGCGTAAATAGACGCCGTTTTCTCTGACGTAGAAATTTTAAAATTACAGTACTTTTTTATTTCTTTGCTTTTGTCATTCTTTCTTTACAAATTTATAATTATAGGTTTTCATTTTTGTTATTTTTATAATATATAAAATTATTTTCTTATGTGTTATAGTCTTCACAGTTACAGTCGCTCAAAAAAATATCCCAACACTATGGCTGATTACAGAATTCAGAAAAAATATTTGGCAACGATTTTTTTAGAAATTAGTGATCTGGCAACCTTTGTGTCACGTGACTCGAAGGATGCCAGATCACTAATTTCTAAAAAAATCGTTGCCAAATATTTTTTCTGAATTCTGTAATCAACCATAGTGTTCGGATACTTTTTTGAGCGACTGTAGGTGGTCATATTATTTTGATACTAGATCGTGTGGGCTCACTCACGGAAATATTGAGCGTGTGCAGTTACCGTTCGCAGCAAACTGGAGCGTGTGCACACGCTCCAGTTCACACGCTTCACAGCAACGTGCACACGCTCCAGTTCACACGCTTCACAGCAACGTGCACACGCTTCACAGCAACGTGCACACGCTTCACAGCAACGTGCACACGCTTCACAGCAAACTGCACACGCTCCAGTTTGCTGTGAACAGTAACTGGAGCGTGTACAGTTGCTGTACACGCTCCAGATATTTTTCCTGAATTCTGTAATCAACCATAGTGTTGGGATATTTTTTGAGCGACTGTACATTTCTTTTTTCTCTAAATATGCACAGCGTTGTACAATTTCATTAATCAATCAATCCATAGTGATTGACAGTGTGTATATTTGGGGGGGGGGGGATGTGATTCAGACTATTTTGCCCCTATCCAGAGAATAACTAGTGCTGCCACTGGAAAGGCTAAGGGAGTCAAATCCCTTCGTTCCATTAAATTTTGGTCAACAAAGACTGTATACCGGTTTCGTTGGTCCTAACTCTTGCAGTTTGGAAGCAGTTGTTGTTGCACCGGTTTTTGCAAGAGCCATTTTTAGTAGGGTGGGGGAATTTCCAGTTTCCTAAACCCTTAAGTACACGATAAGGAGATTCTGTAGACGGAATTTTGACGAGTTGGGTTGTTTCACCTCTGAGCAACACTTTTTTGCACACCATGGGCTAAATGGGCAGGTCACAAGGACCTCGAAGGCTCAGAGAAGGTTGGGGAGGGGACCCACTGGAACAGCTGTTGGGAGACAGATGGTAGCTTCCAGTCAAGGCCTCCAGCGTGTTCTTTAACGTACACAGGGTATGGCTCTCCCGCACACGGGGACACGGCTTAACGTCCCATCCGACGGACGGCGGCCTTTCCAAGACCATCGGTGTTCCCTACTGACCGTGGGCAGGGCGGGGAGTTTTGCGGAAATGAATTTCAACGCTGACCCAGCGGGGGAATTTTGATGGACCTAGCTCTACAGGTTTAGAAAGAGTTCATGATTAAACAGACAGGCAGACTCAAATATATAACAGATTTATCAGTGTTATCATAAATTAATAAAGTGTGAAAGTCATCACTATATTCATGATTCGCTGTTTTGAGTTGGTTGGACAAGCATCGATTGAATTATAATAATTCAATCCGTGACAGAGAAAAGCCAAATCTGATATATTGGAATAAAATATTTTTTAATTAATACGATCAGTTATTCGCATTTCAAACTCTTAACAAGAGCAAAAAAGATAAAAAAGGTTCTGATGATAGGAATCATCCTAAAGCAATTTCATATTTCTATTATACTGCTCACAAAAATTACGGGATATTTCATCGCTTCATATTCATTTTGAAATATCCCCTAATTTTTGTGAGCAGAGTATTTCCCAGTTCATAACCATTTTTTTTTTCATTTCTATCTTCATTGTATTATTATTACTCACCATTCAGTCAGTCCACAGCTATTTCCTCAAACAAAAAACGTTTTATCTGACTGATGAGACTTCATTGAAGATTAAGTTTTCAAAAAAAATTTTTTTTGTAGAATAGAGAACCTGAATGAAATATTTATTCAAATTGACGTCTATCAAACCGGAATACAAATGCCACAAAATAAGAGCATGTGCTGCCATCTTTTGACAACGAAATACACTTGTTGGTCTTAACCCAACCAGGATCTAGAAAAAATCGAAGGAGAAGGGGAGAGGGAGGGGAGCAGAAACACCATCAAGACGAAAAGTTTTTAAAGGGGGTGCAAAAGACTGGTATAACATTTCCCCTTTCGTTTACAGGTCTTTAAAAAAATTCTTGAAAAATACATGAAATATAAATAAGTTTAATAATTTTTTATTCTATTTATCTTACTAATATTCTGAAAGGGGGGGGGGGGAGTATGTCCTGATTGCTTCCCTCCCTTCTCTACATCCGGCCCTGCTCTTGACGTTTTATTTATTTAATAAACTGAAAAGAGGTGCCAAAAAATAACTGGTAAAATTTTTTTTGGTTCTCATCAAAAAACCTTTTTTTGGTCTCTCAAAAAATGAAATAAATGGAATCATATCAATATAAAATGAAATATATGAAATAAATTTAATCAAAAAAGTATCCGAACGTTATGGTTGATTACAGAATTCAGAAAAAATATTTTGCAACGATTTGTTTAGAAATTAGTGATCTGACAACCTTCGTGTCACGTGATTACAGAACTCAGGAAAAATATCTGGAGCGTGTACAGCAACTGTACACGCTCCAGATATTTTTCCTGCACACGCTCAATATTTCCGTGAGTGAGCTCACACGATCTAGTATCAAAATAATATGACCACCTACAGTCGCTCAAAAAAGTATCCGAACACTATGGTTGATTACAGAATTCAGAAAAAATATCTGGCAACGATTTTTTTAGAAATTAGTGATCTGGCAACCTTCGTGTCACGTGATTACAGAATTCAGGAAAAATATCTGGAGCGTGTACAGCAACTGTACACGCTCCAGTTACCGTTCACAGCAAACTGGAGCGTGTGCAATTACTGCACACGCTCCAGTTTGCTGTGAACGGTAACTGCACACGCATATATATTCTAACGATCTATAATATGAATAATAGGAGAGCCATACCCTATACACACGGTCATTCAACACTGAAGTCACATAAGGGGAGGGGGGGGGGCAGAGATTCTTTCATAATCTCGTTTATCTGCTGTTCCCAGGTTCGAGTCCCACCTGTGCCAACGTTGAGATTTATCTCCGCTAAAACAACGTCCAGCTCTCGGTAAGAAAGGGAACACCGATGGGTTTGAGAAAAAGTTTGCCGCCTGAAATGCAACATTAAGTCGTGGCTCTGTGTGCGGGAGAGCCATACCCTGTGCACGTTAAAGAACATGCTGGATAGCCATGACAACAGCCTTCCGTCTGTTTCTTAACAGCTGTCCCCAACATTCCCTATGACTTTAGTGTCCTTGTGACCCGGCCATTTAACCCATAGTGTGCAAGAAAGTGCCGCTAAGAGGTAAAACAACCCAACTGTAACTACACAAAGTGCATTTTGAGGAAAAAAACAACCTTTAATGTTTTTTATTTTTTTTTTTTAATTTGCACAATGAATTTTTCTTTTTATCTTATTTTTCACACTTTTTTATAAGGTTCGCGAGAAAATGAAACTTTTTTCCTTCCACACGAAGTTAAAACTTTTTTATAAAAAGAAAATTATCAGACCCCAAAACGAGGCAAACTTAAAGCTTTTCCCGTTATTAAGTCAGTACAGGTTTAACGTTCTTAACATTTGTTTTAGCGCAGCATTTTTTTACAATTCGGCATTTCTAGGAAAATGGAGAAACTGTCAAAGTTCCTAATGATTCGTTAAGATTTTTCGGTATTTTTTTTAAAATGTTGAAACAGCAATTGTCCTTATTATGCATCACGATATGTCATCTCAGCAGTATTATCTCTCAGAGTTCGGTTGTTTTACCTCTGAGCGGCACTTTTTTGCACACCATGGGCTAAATGGCCAGGTCACATGGACCCCGAAGGCTCAGAGAAGGTTGGGGGAGGGGACCCACTGGAACAGCTGTTGGGAGACAGATGGTAGCCTCCCGTCAAGGCCATCCAGCGTGATCTTTAACGTGCACAGGGTATGGCTCTCCCGCACACGGTGCCACGGGTTAACGTCCCATCCGACGGACGGCGGCCTTTCCAAGCCCATCGGTGTCCCCTACTGACCGTTTGCAGGACGGGGAGTTTTGCGGAGATAAATCTCAACGCTGACCCAGCTGGGACTCGAACCTGGGAACTACAGATTACGAGCCTGGCGCGATACCGACTGAGCCACCCCCGCCCCAGTATTATAAGAAAAACCATAAAAAAACAGAATGTCTTAAACAGTAGGCCAAAAACTGTATTCCTCTAAATGTTGATCTAATCGATTAAATCTTCATACAATTTTTTTATTTTTTACCTTTGTCATGCATTATTCGAATTTTCAGTAATTTAGATTACCTCTCTTCCATTCCCCCCCCCATTCCAAAAAATAAAATAAATAATCCCTCAAGCAGCTGCTTGCTACAGAGGTCTGACAGGAACCAGTTTATAAGACATAGTAGAAGGTGTGTGAGGATGGCAGAACTCAGCAGAAATGCAGCACAAACATCCATGCCTTACCCGGGGCTCGAACCCAGGTCCCTTTTTATCACTAGCCAAGTGCGCTAACGACTCGGCCACGGGAAGAGGGAAATCTAATTTTTTACTTTTGTTGGGGAAATATGTTTTATTTCATATATAGTGTAACGAAATTTTTAAAAACTCTTCTAGTCGTTGTTTTGAATCTGGAATATTGGATCTCATTCACATAGCTGAGTTTAACAGGTGTCCTGGTGGTTCACCCCCTGCAAGAAACTCACTGGATAGCTGTTAAGCATTGGGGGGGGGGGGGCACCTCTCCCCCTGGTAACCCTCTGTAACAAACTTTTCAGTCTGAATTTGTAAAACTTTTAATTTTTGTTAGTTTAAAATACAAGGATTCCTTTACACTTGGCTTGCCAATGGAAAATTTTGTCATGTATTTGTCAGAGTATCGTATTTCCAGTTCTTATTTACATAAAAATTCTTTAGTAGCCCCTCCCCCCTTCAAATGGTAAGCCCTCCCTCTTACTTTGAGGCATTCTCTAACGCCAGTGTTAAACGAAAGAGATAATATCATCAAAACATTGAATTGGTCATCCAGAGTGATTCAGGTGCATTATGAATCTTCACACAAGGCCATGGTGCAACATCCCATCTGATGGACGTCAGCTTCTCAAAATTCTCTCTATTGTCCTCTCTTTTGACAACAAATCTCAGGAAAATGATCCAACTTTTAGAGGAAAAGCTCCAATCGTCGATTAAAAATCTACATCGATAAATTTGACCTGAACTGGGAAACGCAATAGCTAATCGAAGCCAATTTTTGATTAAGTTTCATAGAAACTGAATACAGTGTTCGAAAGTGTCGACAGGCTCGTAATCTGTAGTTCCCAGGTTCGAGTCCCAGCTGGGTCAGCGTTGAAATTTATCTCCGCAAAACTCCTCGCTCCGCAAAACTCCTCGCCCTGTCGGTCAGTAGGGGACACCGATGGGCTTGGAAAGGCCGCCGTCCGTCGGATGGGACGTCAAGCCGTGGCCCCGTGTGCGGGAGAGCCATACCCTGTGCACGTTAAAGAACACGCTGGATGGCCTTGACGGGAGACTACCATCTGTCTCCCAACAGCTGTTCCAGTGGGTCCCCTCCCCCAACCTTCTCTGAGCCTTCGGGGTCCATGTGACCTGGCCATTTAGCCCATGGTGTGCAAAAAAGTGCCGCTCAGAGGTAAAACAATCCAATCCAATCGAAAATGTCTTCCCCTCTCCGTGAAGGTAATGGTTAACAAAAACGACTTATTCATAGTTATGGAAAATCGCTTTGTTTAAATTTTAAATCATATTGCAAATTCCGCGATGGTCATATTGTTATAACCTTTGATAATAGCTTGTATAACTTTTTGCCTTGGTTATTATGCATCCTCTCCTTCAACAGAAAATAGACGATTTTGTGTTCCTTAAGGCAATCTCTCTGGCAGATCCTCCTTCAATAAGAAATATACTTTGGATGCTGTGCATCGTGCTGCCATCTATGATGAAACATTAAAACTATCACATTTTTCCCCCATAAATAGAATGCATTTAAAAAATTCCCACTAGTGTGCTGATTGATCTCTATGTTGCGATCTTGTGCAACCACGGCAATTCCCGGTTCCGCCTGACAGCACTACCTGGTTAAAGAAAAGCCATGACTATCTAGAGCCGGGGGCAAGGAATACGCCCTATAGGCGCACCTCAACCCCGGCCTCACATGGCAGCAGTCCTATAGAAGGAAAGCTAACCACCGGAAGAAACCTAAATTTAATCTATTCCCCGGTTTGCAAATGTGCAAGGATATAAAGATCCAAGCTCGATCGGCACCCGGGGTGGAGACTCTTAGTAGGACCCAGACTTTTTGGACGGCTCGTGCCTACTAGGCAGGAGGGACCTTTCGACCGAGCCGTCGAACTGACCACCCAAGGTCCCTGAGGTGAGGTCTCCGACGCCGTCACCACCCGACCGGCAATCAAGCCGGCCAGCAGCGTCTTCGACCTCGGTTGGCCTTGGCCATGTCCAACCGGTACCCTAATCCGGCTGGCACAGCCTTCAGCCGGGTTGCTGGGCCCTAGGCCCCCCCACCACGACAAGGTGGTCCCCTATTGGGGGGGGGTAGTGTGCTGATTATAATTACCCTGCTTTACAAGATTTTTATGACATGAATAATTGTAGCTGCCTTTAATTATTTTTCAGGTGCTGATTTTAGATATGGCCTTAAAAAATGACTAGCACGTCACGTTTTTATGTTATTGGTCATTTTGACTCCTATTAGAATCTTCCTATGCCAACACCTCCAGGCAACTGGGAGGATATTTTACTTTTTGTGGCTGGCAACACTGATTGCCACGTGGGAGAAAACATGTAACAGTAACATAACTTCAGACTGTGTGACTGTCGAGAAATCAAGAGTCGTGACCGATGTCTCGTACGATTATCATAGACGGCAGAAATATTCAGTGGGAGGGGCAAAAAAAATCAATGTCTCAAGAAAAATAATTTCAGCAGAGCGGTTCATCAATGAGTGTAATTGCAAAGACTGAAATTCTGCATAAATGATACCATAATAATAATAAATAATAATAAAATAAATACCCCCTCAAGCAGCTGCTTGCCACAGAGGTCTGACAGGAGCCTGTCAGTTTATATGCCACAGTAGAAGATCTGAGAGTATGGCAGGACCTAAACCAGGTCCCGTAGATCAGTAGCCAAGCGCGCTAACCACTCGGCCAAGGAGTGTCTAAGGGAGAAGAGAGCTAGCTTCCATAAACTTAATGTAAACTTGTCGATTGCAGCGCCCTCTAAACATGGCAAATTCGTGCATTGCAGTCAAGCCACCTAGTCAGGGGGAGGAGCCAGTTCCTTGCGTTATTTTTCCACCGCCCAGCAAGGTTTTCAATGGCTTACACCACGTGACTAATTTTTACATACACTTTGACTCTGTTCAAAGTTTTCATTTCTACTATCATGATATTCTTTTCACAAGGATTAGTTAAAATTATTTTCCTTAATAAAATCCCATTTTGTAAAACAAGTAGTAGCTAAGCTCAACATAAAAATTTTAATATTTTGAACTTTCTACTATATTTAATATATTATAATAAATTGAAATTTATGGCTTAATGCGAGACAACATGTTTTTGTTTAATTATATTTTATAGAATTTAGAATATTTTCAATTAAAGTCACATCGAGTTTCTTACTTGTATAAACTGTCAATAGATGGCAGCAGGCACTTCTCGTATCAACCATAAAAAAAATTACTATTAGAACAAACTGCAGACACCTATATATGTCGATATGCTCCAGGGAACACAAAACTGCAACATACATTGACTTACATGTTCGCAAGATGTTTAAATGTATTAATTTACATATTAATTTTCAAAATTCTGCAAAATTACTCAAAATAAACATACAACGGCTTTTCCAGGTACGTAAAATATACTCCTGAACGGGATAAAATACTCATTGAATAACTTTAGGGTCAGCTATCACTATGCCAAACAGTCATGGGTGTTAGACAGGTTGAAACACTGATTAAATCGCAATAAATATACCAAGAGTAAGACAAACCACAGCTGCAGTGGACTAAAAATTATTGCACTGCGCATGCGCAGATCGCCCCTTACAGTTGTTTTTGTGCATGCACATCAATTTGCCACGTTCAGCTTCGGTAAAATTCCGCAGAACGGCGCCACTTACGCTTGTGTGAAGATAGCCTTCTTCTCCTTAGACCTTCTTTGACTGGGCCACGGGACAGCTTGATGCCATAATACAGTTAAATATGGCCGAAAACAGAACGAAAAAGGGGTAACTTATTTTTCAAAATATGTGTAAAAATTTTTTCCATAATAATAAATAAAATTAAATAATATTCTATCGAAAACACAAAAATATTTATATTTCATTGAAAAAATAAAGTAAAAATAAATATTCCCACAAGCAGCTGCTTGCTACTGAGGTCAGAATTTCGTCAGTTTAATGCTGAATAAGAGACCTTGAAAGCGAGACCTCAGTAGAAAGAAAACACAAACATCCATGCCTTACCCGGGACTCGAACCCAGATCCCTTTGATTAGTAGCCAAGCATGCTAACTACTCAGCCAGAAAACGGTAGTTTTGGCATATCTGATACTATTCAATATAAATTAATTTTTCATAGAATTTTTTCAACTCTTCGTTTTGCCCCATCCCATTCCCACTGTGGACGTCCATGAAGTGCACTGATTTCGTAAATACTTTCTTCCCACACGTTAGCCGTATTATTCAATAGGTCAATGTTACAATGTAAAGAAGTATTGAGTTAATTATTATTTATTTTAATTTGAGGTAAAAACTTACTTTTAATTCTATGTCCAAAGGCATTGACTTTAGAGAAAGGGCATTAGACGTCGTTAGTACACTTGGTGAGACTGGAAAATCAAATAATGCCTTATTTTTCTAAAAACTGACTGTTTCAGCAATTAATTTTGATTCAGTAGCCAATACTGCCCCAAACATTGTCCTCTCAGAGTAGCTTAGCAGCGATAGACTACTGCCATAGGGGGTGGCTCAGTCGGTAGCGCGCCAGGCTCGTAATCTGCTAGTTCCCAGGTTCGAGTCCCAGCTGGGTCAGCGTTGATATTTATCTCCGCAAAATTCCCCGCCCTGCCCACGGTCAGTAGGGACACTGATGGGCTTAGAAAGACCGCCGTCCGTCGGATGGACGTTATATTAACAGAAACTAACATCCTCAGCACGGATGCTCCATTGTTCAATCTAGAAAATTTTAATCAACTGGTTACGAGAACTCCTGGTGCGTTTGAACATGGGATTCTACTTTTCTTCCGCGACACATTATTAGTCAAAACGATACCTTCACTTGTAATTCCAGCTGAAACACTGAATATAAATATCTACAAGGGTAATTTAACTTTCAATTTACTTGCTATTTACAGATCACCAAGCTCGAACATTAACACTTTTCTTTCTAATCTCAAAAATTGGTTCGAAACAACTGATAAACATCGCAATCAAATACTAGTTGGAGACTTTAATTTAGATATCAAAAATATCAAAAAACACGGAGTTGCCAAATACGTAGAATTGTTAACCGAGTTTGGTTTCTCACCTATTATTACTGGTATCACCAGGGAAGACATCATTGGTGACTCTCTTTCTCAGACATGCATTGATCACATTAACGTCCGACTTGACATTAAACTCGACACAAATTCAATGATTTTTGGCAGTAGGATCGCAGACCACTACTTAATCGCGGCAATTTGCGGGGGGAAAAAACTTGGGAATTCGTCCAATCACACTAAAAAGCTAGACAGCAATTTTAACACGAAAACTATCTTAGATCATAAAAACATATGCAAAGAAATAAGTCTAACAGACTGGCTGGACAGAGGCACTGGAAACGAAACCCCAAATTCAGAACTAATAGACGTACTTTATGAAACATTCATAAAAAAATATATGGCGATTGTCAACAATAACAAAATTAATAAACTATCGGATGGCTCAAAAATGAAACAACGAAATTGTAGCAAAGACTGGATAAATCAGGAAATAATAAACTTAATACGTAAAAGAGACTCGGCTTGGATTGATTACAAAAATAACAAGAGAAACAGAAATTTTAAATTACTATACACAAACTTAAGAAACACAGTCACGTCCGTTATTAGGCAGGAAAAGAAAAAATATTACTTCAAACAATTTGAGTCATGTAAAAATAAACCAAAACAAAATTGGGAACTCATCAACCAAATTATCAACAATAAACCTAAAACTGCCATTGACGATTTTATCATGAAGAATATGCCACAAGGTATGTCTGAAACTCAAGCAGCAGAGAAATTTAACAACACCTTTGCAGACATTATTGTCAATCTCAGAGACGATAACCGTATACAGAATCTCTCTACAGGTCCTAAACATATCCAACCTTCTGTCCCCTCAATTTTTATTCCTCCCATCTCAAAACAAGAAACTTTCAAAATTCTAAGTGACTTAAATGAAAGAAAATCATGTGGATACGATCAGGTACACATAAAGCACATTAAAGCATGCAAAACCTCCTTAGCTGATCTCGTGACAAACTTTATCAATGAAAGCATATCTACAGGAAACATCCCTAATAAACTCAAAATTGCTATTCTAAGACCAATTTACAAAAGTGGAACTAAATCCGATTGCACTAACTATAGGCCCATTGCCATCTTACCCGTCCTTCACAAAATACTTGAAAGATATGTAGCTAACGTTCTAGCCAATTTCTTGAAAAAACATAACATTATTAGTGAAAAGCAATATGGTTTCCAAAAAGGTAAAAATACAATTACACTTTTAACGGAGTTTTCTGACGTCATTAATGGAACTTTAAACAACGGAAAAAAAGCAGCAGCTATCTTTCTGGACTTTCGTAAGGCATTTGATACGTTGGATCACGATATTTTGCTTCAAAAATTGTATATTTATGGTGTCCGAGGTATTACCCTTAAATGATTTGAAAATTATTTAAAAAATAGAGTGCATGTTACCAAAATTAATGGCGTTTTTAGTGAGAAGAGAACAGTGTACACTGGTGTTCCACAAGGTTCAATTTTAGGTCCGCTTTTATTCATTATTTATATTAATGATCTAGCTAACCTTAAACTGAAGGGCTCTCTTTATATATATGCTGATGACACCGCCTTGGTTAACGTGAATCACAATATAGGAGACGCAGTCCGAGATACACAGGATGATTTTAACAAAATTATTTACTGGTCTAACATTAATCGTATTTACATAAATTCAGAAAAAACCAAATGGATGAGCTTTCATTCACCAGGATACTATGATCTCTCATCTTATGCAATTAAAAACCACGAACCCTTGTGTCCCCACAACATGATAACTCATGACCCTGACTGCTGCGACTGTGATGTTATTGAGCGTGTTGAGAGCCATAAATATCTTGGACTCTACATGGACACAACCTTCCGATGGAATACACATATTCAAAAGTTAGCAGGGAAATTGCGTCTATGTGCATCTAAACTTTATAAACTACAATTTGTTGCAAGCACACATACATGTATTTTGGTTTACAAAGCTATCTGTGAATCTATATTGACTTATGGTTTGACAATATACGGCTCAACTAACCTCACAAATATAAAGAAAATAGAAACTATTCAATCATCCATTGCTAAAAATATAATCCCATACAACTTAAGAAATTCATTTTATCATAGCGAAGAAAGACTAAATTATCTAGGCATACTCTCTTTTCACAACCTTTACAAATACAGCATCACTTTAAAATATTTTTTTGATAATCAATTTAAATATAAAATCTCTCATGGGAAAAACACAAGGTTACAATCCAAAAATTATTTCCAACTTCCAAAAATATTAAACAATTACGGGAAATGTACAAGGGCATACACAATACCTTACGTGTTCAATCAACTGCCAAGGGAAATTATTTTATTAAACAATTTTAAAGAAATCAAAAATAAGACAAAAAATTTTCTTCTAGGCACTAAATTTTAAATAAAAATTTCAACCACTACAATGGAGCTTCCACTGAAATTCATATAATTTGATGACATTGTTTTAAACTATATCTTATGTATTTTCATGTAACGTTATTATTCTTCTCTCCTGCAGATAAGCAAATGCTTTGCGGGTCATTTGTTTAAAATTTTGTATAACTAACATGAATATGAATAAAGATTATTATTATTATTAGTGGTCTGTGTGCGGGATAGTCATACCCTGTGCACGTTAAAGAACACGCTGGATGGCCTTGACGGGAGGCTACCATCTGTCTCCCAACAGCTGTTCCAGTGGGTCCCCTCCCCCAACCTTCTCTGAGCCTTCGGGGTCCATGTGACCTGGCCATTTAGCCCATGGTGTGCAAAAAAAAGTGCCGCTCAGAGGTAAAATCAACCCAACCCAACTACTGCCATAGAAGCAGATAATCGATGCTACTAGCACTCCTATCGAGCATCCGCCTAACTAACAAGGAATGTCTAAGTTATAAGAGAGTCAGCTTTCATAGGAGTAATGTAAACTTTTCGATTGCAGCGCCCTCTAAACCTGGAAAATTCGTGTATTGCAGTCAACACTCCTAGACAGAGAGAGGAGAGCGTTCCCTGCGCTATTTTTTCTTGCTGAGCAAGGTTTACACCACGTGACTAACTTTACGTACACTTTGACTGAAAATTGCTCATTTCGAAAATATTTCCTTTTATAAGTCACCATTATAATCTTTTTTTCATTTGTGAAAAAAGAAGAAAGAATGCTTAAAATTATTCTTCCTAATAAAGTCCTATTTTGTTAAACAGGTAGTAGCTCTGCTCAACAAGAACATTTTAATATTTTAAACACTCTACAATATTTTGTATAGTATAATATATTGAGATTTATGTGTCACTGCACGACAACAAGTTTTATACAATTATATTTTATACGATTATAGATATTTCAAGAAAAATAATATCGAGTTTCTTACTTGTATAAACTGTCAACAGATGGCAGCAGGTACTTCTCGTATCAACCATAAAAAAAGAACTACGCTGTTAGAACAAAGTGCAGACACCTATACACATCGATATGCTCCAGGGAACAAAACTGCAACATACATTGACTAACATGTTTACTTGTATAAACTGTCAACAGATGGCAGCAGGCACTTCTCGTATCAACCATAAAAAAAGAACTACGCTGTTAGAACAAAGTGCAGACACCTATACACATCGATATGCTCCAGGGAACAAAACTGCAACATACATTGACTAACATGTTTACTTGTATAAACTGTCAACAGATGGCAGCAGGCACTTCTCGTATCAACCATAAAAAAAACTACGCTGTTAGAACAAAGTGCAGACACCTATACACATCGATATGCTCCAGGGAACCAAACTGCAACATACATTGACTAACATGTTTACTTGTATAAACTGTCAACAGATGGCAGCAGGCACTTTTCGTATCAACCATAACAAACGAACTACGCTGTTAGAGCAAAGTGCAGACACCTATACACATCGATATGCTCCAGGGAACAAAACTGCAACATACATTGACTAACATGTTTACTTGTATAAACTGTCAACAGATGGCAGCAGGCACTTCTCGTATCAACCATAAAAAAAGAACTACGCTGTTAGAACAAAGTGCAGACACCTATACACATCGATATGCTCCAGGGAACAAAACTGCAACATACATTGACTAACATGTTTACTTGTATAGACTAACATGTTTTCTTCTATAAACTGTCAACAGATGGCAGCAGCCACTTCTTGCATCAACCACAAAAAAAGAACTACGCTGTTAGAACAAAGTGCAGACACCTATACACATCGATATGCTCCAGGGAACAAAACTGCAACATAATTGACGAACATGTTTACTTGTATAAACTGTCAACAGATGGCAGCAGGCACTTCTCGTATCAACCATAAAAAGAAAACTACGCTGTTAGAACAAAGTGCAGACACCTATACACATTGATATGCTCCAGGCAACAAAACTGCAACATACATTGACTAACATGTTTACTTGTATAAACTGTCAATAGATGGCAGCAGGCACTTCTCGTATCAACCATAAAAAAAGAACTACGCTGTTAGAACAAAGTGCAGACACCTATACACATCGATATGCTCCAGGGAACAAAACTGCAACATACATTGACTAACATGTTTACTTGTATAAACTGTCAACAGATGGCAGCAGGCACTTCTCGTATCAACCATAAAAAAAGAACTACGCTATTAGAACAAAGGGCAGACACCTATACACATCGATATACTCCAGGGAACAAAACTGCAACATACATTGACTAACATGTTTACTTGTATAGACTAACATGTTTTCTTCTATAAACTGTCAACAGATGGCAGCAGCCACTTCTTGCATCAACCACAAAAAAAGAACTACGCTGTTAGAACAAAGTGCAGACACCTATACACATCGATATGCTCCAGGGAACAAAACTGCAACATACATTGACTAACATGTTTACTTGTATAAACTGTCAACAGATGGCAGCAAGCACTTCTCGTATCAACCACAAAAAAAACTATATTGTTAGAGCAAAGTACAGACACCTATACACATCGATATGCTCCAGGAAACAAAACTGCAACATACATTGACTAACATGTTTACTTGTATAAACTGTCAACAGATGGAGCAGGCACTTCTCGTATCAACCATAAAAAAGAACTACGCTGTTAGAACAAAGTGCAGACACCTATACACATCGATATGCTCCAGGGAACAAAACTGCAACATACATTGACTAACATGTTTACTTGTATAGACTAACATGTTCAGTTCTATAAACTCTCAACAGATGGCAGCAGCAACTTCTTGTATCAACCACAAAAAAAGAACCGCTGTTAGAACAAAGTGCAGACACCTATACACATCGATATGCTCCAGGGAACAAAACTGCAACATACATTGACTAACATGTTTACTTGTATAAACTGTCAACAGATGGCAGCAGGCACTTCTCGTATCAACCATAAAAAAAGAACTACGCTGTTAGAACAAAGTGCAGACACCTATACACATCGATATGCTCCAGGGAACAAAACTGCAACATACATTGACTAACATGTTTACTTGTATAAACTGTCAACAGATGGCAGCAGGCACTTCTCGTATCAACCATAAAAAAAGAACTACGCTGTTAGAACAAAGTGCAGACACCTATACACATCGATATGCTCCAGGGAACAAAAGTGCAACATACATTGACTTACATGTTCGCAAGATGATGAAATGTATTAATTTACCTATTAATTTTAAAAATTCTGCAAAAGGACTAAAAAAAGCATACAATGGTTCCTCCAGGTATCGTAAAATGCGGTACTGAACGGGATAAAATGCTCATTGGATAACTTTAGGGTCAGCTGCCACTCTGCGCAAATAGCCATGGGTGTTAGACAGCTTGAAAAAGTAATTAAATCATATTAAATATTTCAAGAGTAAGACAATCCATAGCTACAGCGGGCTAAATTGATTGCACTGCGCAGGCGCAGATCGCCCCTTACAGTTTTTTTTGTGTCTGCACACCAATTTGCCACGTTCAGCTTCAGCAAAATTCTGTGGTGCGGCGCCACTTACGCTTTGCGAAGCTGGCCTTCTTCTCAAGTTCATAATCTACAGTTCCCAGGTTCGAGTCCCAGATAGGTCAGAATTGAGATTTTTTCTCGCACTCTCTGCTCTACTCACTATCAGTAGGGGACACTGATAGGACCGCCTTCCGTCGGATGTGACGTTAATGGGTTTGGAAAGACCGCCTTCCTTCGGATGTGACGTTAAGCCCGTGTGCGGAAGAGCCATACTCTGTGCACATTAAAGAATATGCAGGATGGTCTTGACGGGAGACTACCATCTGTCTCCCAACAGCTGTTCCAGTGGGTCTCCTCCCCCAACCTTCTCTGAGCCTTCGGGGTTCTTGTAACCTGGCCATTTAGCCCATTGTATGCAAAAAAAAGTGCCCCTCAGAGAGAAACCGAACAACCTAACCGAATCCGCCAATTTTCAAACTGAGTTTTGCAAAACTGAAACTTAGTTTCAGCCCATTCTACTTCAATAAATACTAAAGACAGCATTCTAATACATTTTATCGAAGATTTTTTCATTTCATTTATGAGTTAACGTATTCCATTTATTTTTATATAGTAGCAGTAACATGAATTTTTTCATATATGGCACATTTTCCTACCGCTTTAATTATAGGTTCAAATTACTAATTCCAAATTTTTTTCGTTTAATGAAGATGGGCTTCTCTTCGTTCGATATTTCAAGTAGGTACCCAAAGGTGGTACATAGTAATTGTGACGTCCAAATCAGAGCTATATTTATATTGCTTATAGCCCTGATTTTTTGTTGTTGTAAGTATGCAACTCTTTTCACAATCTTCGGTATTCATTCTTGGACCACGAAATTCAGAACACCATTTCACTACATTTTACTGATTCATAATATTGGATAGGGTTGTTGTGCTTCTAAGCCCACAATGAGCTAAATGGCCAGGTCACAAAGACCCCGACAGCTCAGAGAAGGTTGAGGGAGGATACCCACTGGACAGCTGTTAGGAGATAGATGGTAGTCTCCCGTCAAGGCCATCCAGCGTGTTCTTTCATGTGCACAGGATATGACTCTCCAGCGCACGAGCTTAACATTCCATTCGATGTGCAGTGGCCTTTCCAAGCCCATTGGTGTCCCCTACTGAAAGAGGCCAGGTGGGGATTTTTGTGGAGATAAATCTCAACACTGGCCGAAGTGGGAATCTAACTTGAGAACTTCAGATTACGAGCCTGGCGTGCTCCCAACTGAGACACTCCTGCTTCCAAATTCATAACGTTTTCGTCATAAATTCCCATGAGCTGGAAATGAATTTCTGCCGACGACACCTTTCTTGCATTCAAATACCGAATTATATCATGGATTTAGTTTTTGTACCTCTGTCCCACACTCGTAGATGTTCATGTTCAACTGATTCCTATACACAATAGACAGAAGATGGTGGCAAAATCGACATGCAGTGTTTCATCAAAAATGAGCAACAAACCCTTTCTACGTAACCACAATAAGTGTAGGTCAGTAATATAGTTGAAGAATACCGATCCCCCTTTGCACAGTGCTTTCCCCCTATGGCGTCACCGACCACGCCCTCTTCCGGTCACGTGATATGATGTCACTGACCACGCCACCTTAATAATATTCATAATCAATAATTCATAATTAATAATTAATGATTCATAAAGACCCCTGGTTGACACACCTGTATTTTTAAACCCCCCCCTCTTTAAAGACCCCCTGGTTGACACACTGAAAAGCTCCCGATTTTTCTCGAATTTTCGTAATTTATTTTTGGTGATGCCATCTAGTGTTTAAATCACATACTATATTGTTACATAACAAAAACTCCCGCTATTTTAAAGTCGCCATCCGAAATTTTTCTAAGTCCCAATTTTTGACTCCCCCTCATTAAAAAACCCTCCCCTTTATTAAAAACCCTATCAAAACTGCAACACCCTCGTTAATTTATCCGTTATCAAAAGTTCCACCTCCCTTTATTAAAAAAAAACCATTTTACAAAAAAAATTTTACTTTGGACTCAATTATTAGAACTCTCCGTAAAAGGTGAAACATGGACTCCTCTTCAGCCTCACAGACACGTTCAAAGATTAAATTAGGTCTTGCTCAATAACTAACTAGCTTTAACAGGTGTCACCAGAGATGACATGCACAACAACAGCTGGTGCACATCGTCTCTGGTTAGTTGTGTTAGCTTTGGTAATAATAGGAAAGCTAATACAGCTCTAACAGCTGTATTAGCTTTGATAATAACAGAACTGTGCACGGGTGTGCATCATGAAATGGAACAGCTGAACACATAACGCAACTCTTATGATGGTTTAAAATATCTTCCAACGTGTTTGCGACACTCAATTTTTGGGAATGGAAAGCGATATCCAAAGCTCCTTACCACCATATTGCGAATGGAAAGCCACATTCGGAGCTCCTTACTTGCATGTTGAGGGCGTTACTCAGGTTTTTGCTGACGTCAGTTAGCGCATTCAAAGCCCATAGCTTCGTTTCGACGCAAACCTTCGATATTTTTCCATTTCGACGGATTTCGGTACAGTCGCTCAAAAAAGTATCCGAACTTCCAGGATCCAGTGTCTAGCCCCCCCACCCCCACCCCATTTGCATTTTGTCAGTTCGATTGAGTTTCTTGTCCCCTCCCCCCTCGATTTTTTCCCAGATCCAGGCTTGTTTATATATAACGCACCTGTACAGTCGCTCAAAAAAGTATCCGAACACTGTGGGTGATTACAGAATTCAGAAAAAATATCTGGCAAAGATTTTTTTTTAGAAATTAGTGATCTGGCAACCTTCGTGTCACGTGATTACAGAATTCAGGAAAAATGTCTGGAGCGTGTACAGCAACTGTACACGCTCCAGTTACCGTTCACAGCAAACTGGAACGTGTGCAGTTACCGTTCCAGTTACCGTTCAGGAGCGTGTGCAGTTACTGCACACGCTCCAGTTTGCTGTGAACGGTAACTGGAGCGTGTACAGTTGCTGTACACGCTCCAGACATTTTTCCTGAATTCTGTAATCACGTGACACGAAGGTTGCCAGATCACTAATTTCAAAAAAAAAATCGTTGCCAGATATTTTTTCTGAATTCGGTAATCAACCATAGTGTTCGGATACTTTTTTGAGCCACTGTATATTATTTCTGCTTATAAGCCTCCAAACTCTCTCTTTGAAGGAAAGGATTTGAAGGAAAGGAATATATATATAAGTGGTGGCTTTGATCATAGCCACCCACTTTGCATACCGGGGACTTAAATGCTAAGAATTTGGCGTGGAATTCCAGAGTTTCCAATCAGAGTGGTAGATGACTTCTGGAATATAACACTAATAAGGGTATTATTGTGGATGCTCCTATTGAGCCAACGTTCTACACTGAAGTGCCATTGAATTAAGTATAGCAACCTAATAACGTGTTGGACTCCTTCTGGCCCTGAAAATGACCGCCACACGACGAGGCAAGGACTTCACAAGCTTGCGTAAATGTTCCACAGGTATGGCGACCCATGCATCCTCCAGAGCTGTCCACAATTCTCCTCCTTTGTAATTAGGAAAAACTCTCGAAAGCAAATTATATCCAAAATCAGTTCCACTTGAGTTTTTCTTAATCCCTTGTACCGTCGAACTAAGATTCAGACACTCAGCTGTCGGTCATAAGGTTAGACTAATTTAATGTGATCAGCGAGACAGCCTCAGCAAAATATAATGTTCTCTGCCAGCTGTTCCTCAAAAACACACATCTTTCAAACAACTTTCACTCTTTCACACAGCATTCACTGCCCCACACGCGTTTGGGATGGGATGTGCTTGCTAGGAAATATTCCCAAGTCTTATTAGACGACGTCCATCCCCCTTCCTAGCATGCACAATTGAGATGCGTGTGGGGCTTCAAGAGAAAGACAAATACAAATCTTTCGCCATAACCAAAGAAAAAACATAAAACATTTAGCAGCCTTAAAAGGAGAGCGATCCAAATCCGGGTTCCTGCCATTGCGCAGGAAATAAAGTTTCGTCCGCATAAAATAAAAAAGGCTCCCGCCCCCCTTTCCCTTCCCGAAAACCCGGACAAGGACCCCGTTCAGTTCAAGTCACACTGGGTCTTGTGACCACAGTTATTCTTGAAAAATAATTGTAGGGTGATCTCGGAGACCCATAAAAAGAGGGGCGGGGGTGGTTCAGTCGGTAGCGCGCCAGGCTCGTAATCTGTAGTTCCCAGGTTCGAGTCCCAGCTGGGTCAGCGTTGAAATTTATCTCCGCAAAATTCCCCGCCCTGCTCACGGTCAGTAGGGGACACCGATGGGCTTGGAAAGGCCCCCGTCCGTCCGATGGGACGCTAAGACGTGGCCCCGTGTGTGGGAGAGCCATACCCTGTGCACGTTAAAGAACACGCTGGATGGCCTTGATGGGAGGCTACCATCTGTCTCCCAACAGCTGTTCCAGTGGGTCCCCTCCTCCAACCTTCTCTGAGCCTTCGGGATCCATGTGACCTGGCCATTTAGCCCATGGTGTGCAAAACAGTGCCGCTCAGAGGTAAAACAACCCAACCCATAAAAAGAGATGAGCATGAGACATCGGATGATAAATAAAGGAAAGGGATTTATTTCTTGTGTGAGGAAGGAATCAGAGTCAAAGAAAGTGGAAGAAAGAAAGGAGGAAAGAAAAGGAAGAGACGAGGGAGGGGAGATGAGGGAGTCAGTAACAGCAACAGCGCTGGTCTCGGCTCTGCGTGCCAAAGGTGATATCCTAAGGTCAGTTGGCAGCCTGTCTCGCCCAGGAATGCTGAGCCTAAGGGTGGGGTCCGGCTGAAGGTTACGGTAACGTGGCTTTCAGTGGCGAGATTTGACCTTCTGCCTGTAAGTGCTGACCATAGCATGAAAGACTAGGAATTGGGAGGGGGAGGGTTTGAAGAGAAAGGGAGTAGGGAAAGAAGAACTGAAGGATGAAAATGAAACACTGCATACATTCAAATACAAAGTACAACTGCAACTAGCTTAATATACTCTAACATTAAATTTAGTTTCTTCTACATTAATTTTAGTTTTATATAACATTGTATTGAAATAACTAGTATCTGAACAGTTAAATTTTAGCAATAGTTCGAAAAAATACATTTAAGGATTATTTATTCGATTTTACTTTAGTATTTACCTTAATGGTAGTATTGATTAAAAAACATTCTTTCATTAAATGTTAAAAATAAGTTTCAATAATTTTAAAATAACCTGTTAAGAATTAAACTTTTGATTTGAACAATGAATTGAATCTAATGATGATTAGGGAATTGCCAAATAATTACTAAAATTTTACAAATAAGATTCCCTCCTTAGTCACTCCAACAAATTTAGCCCATGGTCGCCACAAGTACATGGCATGCTTTGCTGTTAATCTCTTCTTATCCAGCGCCAGGCTCGTAATCTGTAGTTCCCAGGTTCGAGTCCCAGCTGGGTCAGCGTTGAGATTTATCTCCGCAAAATTGCCCGCCCATGGTCAGTAGGGGACACCGATGGGCTTGGAAAGGCCACCGTCCGTCGGATGGGACGTTAAGCCGTGGCCCGTGTGCGGGAGAGCCATACCCTGTGCACGTTAAAGAACACGCTGGATGGCCTTGACGGGAGGCTACCATCTGTCTCCCAACAGCTGTTCCAGTGGGTCCCCTCCCCAAACCTTCTCTGAGCCTTCGGGTTCCATGTGACCTGGCCATTTAGCCCATGGTGTGCAAAAAAGTGCCGCTTAGAGGTAAAACAACCCAACGTTAAAGAACACGCTGGATGGCCTTGACGGGAGGCTACCATCTGTCTCCCAACAGCTGTTCCAGTGGGTCCCCTCCCCAAACCTTCTCTGAGCCTTCGGGTTCCATGTGACCTGGCCATTTAGCCCATGGTGTGCAAAAAAGTGCCGCACACAGGCAAAACAACCCAACTCAACTCTTCTTATCCAGCTGCAACCGATCGCGAATTTCACATTTTGTTTTCCATAGCAATTTTTCTGTGGTCTCTGTTTTGCTTTTCCAAATTTTCTTTGCCTGGCCCTCCAGATTTGATGTTTAATCTCGGTCAGGCAGATATCCATAACATATTTTTTTTGTTTGCTGATTGCTAGCGGATGATGGAATAATACAGTGTCCTCTGACATTGCTGGCAATCCTGACCACGTTTGAAATTTTAGCCATAATTCTTGCGCGAATTTGCAGTCATAGAATAAATGTTTCGTGGTTTCGATACACGCGCAAAAGGCATATTTGTCAGATCTTGACGTTCCCCTTGCCCACCCCTTATCTCGTCTTATCTCGTTTGAAAAGGATGGCTCCTGCAACCATGCAGTAGCCAAGCTGAACCTGTGAGATGAACAGTTGTTCTTAATAAATCCTATTTTGTAAAACAAGTAGTAGCTGTGCTCAACATGAAAATCTTAATATTTTAAACACTCTACAATATAATAAATTGATATTTATGGGTCTCTGCACGATAACATGTTTTGTACAATAATATTTTATACAATTAGAGATATTTTCAATAAAAATCATACGAGTTTCTTACTTGTATATACTGTCAACAGATGGCAGCAGGCACATCTCGTACCAAACATTAAAAAAGAACTACGCTGTTAGAACAAAGTGCAGACACCTATACACATCGATATGCTCCAGGGAACAAAACTGCAACATACATTGACTAACATGTTTACTTGTATAAACTGTCAACAGATGGCAGCAGGCACTTCTGGTATCAACCATAAAAAAAGAACTACGCTGTTAGAACAAAGTGCAGACACCTATACACATCGATATGCTCCAGGGAACAAAACTGCAACATACATTGACTAACATGTTTACTTGTATAAACTGTCAACAGATGGCAGCAGGCACTTCTCGTATCAACCATAAAAAAAGAACTACGCTGTTAGAACAAAGTGCAGACACCTATACACATCGATATGCTCCAGGGAACAAAACTGCAACATACATTGACTAACATGTTTACTTGTATAAACTGTCAACAGATGGCAGCAGGCACTTCTCGTATCAACCATAAAAAAAGAACTACGCTGTTAGAACAAAGTGCAGACACCTATACACATCGATATGCTCCAGGGAACAAAACTGCAACATACATTGACTTACATGTTTACTTATATAAACTGTCAACAGATGGCAGCAGGCACTTCTCGTATCAACCATAAAAAAAGAACTACGCTGTTAGAACAAAGTGCAGACACCTATACACATCGATATGCTCCAGGGAACAAAACTGCAACATACATTGACTAACATGTTTACTTGTATAAACTGTCAACAGATGGCAGCAGGCACTTCTCGTATCAACCATAAAAAAAGAACTACGCTGTTAGAACAAAGTGCAGACACCTATACACATCGATATGCTCCAGGGAACAAAACTGCAACATACATTGACTAACATGTTTACTTGTATAAACTGTCAACAGATGGCAGCAGGCACTTCTCGTATCAACCATAAAAAAAGAACTACGCTGTTAGAACAAAGTGCAGACACCTATACACATCGATGTTTTCCAGGGAACAAAACTGCAACATACATTGATTTACATGTTCGCAAGATGATTAAATGCATTAATTTATATATTAATTTTGAATATTCTGCAAAAACATTCTGCCAAAAGAAAACATACAATGGCTCCTTGAGGTATCGTAAAATGCACTCCTGAAGGGGTTAAAATACTCGTTGAACAACTTTAGAATCAGCTACCACTGTACGCAAATAGCCATGGGTATTACACAGTTGGAAACACTGATGAAATACTGATTAAATCACAAGGGGCCGGGGGTGGCTCAGTCGGTAGCGCGCCAGGCTCGTAATCTGTAGTTCCCAGGTTCGAGTCCCAACTGGGTCAGCGTTGAGATTTATCACCGCTAAAATTCCCCTCCCTGCCCACGGTCAGTAGGAGACACCGATGGGCTTGAAAAGGCCACCGTCCGTCGGATGGAACGTTAAGCCGTGGCCCCGTGTGCGGGAGAGCCATACCCTGTGCACGTTAAAGAACACGCTAGATGGCCTTGACGGGAGGCTACCATCTGTCTCCCAACAGCTGTTCCAGTGGGTCCCCTCCCCCAACCTTCTCTGAGCCTTCTGGGTCCTTGTCTCCTGGCCATTTAGCCCATGGTGTGCAAAAAAGTGCCGCTCAGAGGTAAAACAACCCAACGTTAAAGAACACCCTTCTCTGAGCCTTCGGGGTCCTTGTGGCCTGGCCATTTAGCCCATTGTGTGCAGAAAAGTGCCGCTCAGAGGTAAAACAATCCAATCCAATCGATTAAATCAACCGCATCTACAGAGGGCTAAAATGATTGCACTGCGCATGCGTAGATCGTCCCTTACAGTTATACTAATCTTACTATATTTGAAGCAATGAAATACTTTAACTCATAAATGAAATGAAAAAACCTTCCATAAAATGTATTAAAATACTGTACTTATTGAAGTACAATGTGGTGAAACTAAGTTCGAGTTCTTCAAAAATTTGTTTGAAATTTGGCCGATTCGGTTAGGTTGTACGGTTGTTTTATCTCTGAGGGGCACTTTTTTTTGCATACAATGGGCTAAATGTCCAGATCACAAGGAACCCGAAGGCTTGCAGAAATTTTGGGGAGGGGACTCACTGGAATAGCTGTTGGCAGATAGATGGTAGCCTCCCATCAAAGCCATCCAGTGTGTTCTTTAACGTGCGCAGGGTATGGCTCTCCTGCACACGGTCCCACAGTTTAAAGTCGCATCCGACGGAAGGTGGAATACAAATCCCAAGGATCCCGAATGCTCAGAGAAATTTGGGGGAGGGGACCCGGTGGAACAGTTGTTGGGAGTCAGATGGTAGCCTCCGATCAAGGCCACCCAGCGTGTTCTTTAACGTGCACAGGGTATGGCTCTCCTGCACACGGGTCCACGGTTTAAAGTCCCATCTGACGAAAGGCAGAATACAATGGGCTAAATGGCAAGGTCACAAGGAACCAGAAGGCTCAGAGAAATTTGGGGGAAGGGACCCACTAGAACATATGTTGGGAGACAGATGGTAGCCTCCGATCAAGGCCACCTAGCGAGTTCTTTAATGTGCACAGGGTATGGCACGGGCCCAAGGCTTAAAGTCCCATCCGACGGAAGACGGAATACAATGGGCTAAATGGCCAGGTCACAAAGAACCATAAGGTCGAGAGAAATTTGGGGGAAAGGACACACTGGAACAGTTGGGAGACAGAGGGTAGCCTTCCGTAAACGGCATCCAGCGTGTTCTTTAACATGCTCCGGGTATCGCTCTCCTGCACACGGGCCCATGGCTTAAAGTTCCATTCGATGGAAGACGGAATAAATGGGCTAAATGGCCATGTCACAAGTAACCCAGAGGCTCAGAGAAATTTGGGGGAGAGGACCCACTGGAGCAGCTGCTTGAGAGGTTCACTGGAGACAGATGGTATCCTCACATCAAGGTCATCCAGCGTGTTCCTTAACGTGCACATGGTATGGCTCTCCCGCACCCGGGCTCACAGTTTAAAGTCCCATCCGACGGAAGGTGGAATACAATGAGCTAAATGGCCAGGTCACAAGGAACCCGAAGGCTCAGAGAAATTTGGGGGAGGGGACCCACTGGAAGAGTTGATGGGAGTCAGATGGTAGCCTCCGAACAAGGCCACCCAGCGTGTTCTTTAACGTGCACAGGGTATGGCTCTCCAGCACACGGGCACAGGGCCTAAAACCCCATCCGACAGAAGCGGAATACAATGGGCTAAGTGGCCAGGTCACAAGGAACCCGAAGGCTCAGATAAATTTGGGGGAAGGGTCACACTGGAACAGTTGGGAGACAGATGGTAGCCTCCCGTCAAGGCCATCCAGCGTGTTCTTTAACGTACACAGGGTATGGCTCTCCCCCACACGGAGCCACGGCTTAACGTCCCATCCGACGGACGGTGGCCTTTCCAAGCCCATCGGTGTCCCCTACTGACCGTGGGCAGCGCGGGGAATTTTGCGGAGATAAATCTCAACGCTGACCCAGCTGGGACTCGAACCTGGGAACTACAGATTACGAGCCTGGCGCGCTACTGAACCACCCCCCTATATACAGTAGCGTATTTTTAAAATGTGTTTGGGCAGGGGGGGGGGGGCGATTTGATTTTTGAAAATATTGAAACAGAGGAAAGTCCCGCCATCCGCACAGATCTTCTGCTTTAGCTTATAAACTGGCAGGTCCTGTCAGACCTCTGTGGCAAGCAACTGCTTGAGAGGGTCATTTTTTAATCAATAAGTAAATATTAAAAGGGCAAAAAATAAGTAAATAAAAACCAGTGTGAATCAATGCTTAAAATTTACAAAATGTTTCCAAAGCATAAAAATGCAAAAATCAATTTGAAATGCATACATTTATTGTGAGGGGGGGGGGGGGTTATACCCCCAAACCTACCCCTTAAACAAGACCTTACCCATGCATACAAGAAGTTAAATAGTCAAGTTTTTTTGTCCTTTTTTTAATAGCAACTGTTCCCAACTATTGGCCAACAGCAAACATAATATTTTTCTATTCGTCTCGATGCCAAAAAAACGTTTATGCCCCCATGGGCTAAACCGGCAGCACAATAACTAGACATTGAACCAAGACACAAAGCAATAGAACGCTCGATTTTTCTATTATATTTCCAATTTTCCTGTTTAACGAAACTTTTCTCAGTGAAATCGGTCACAGTGGTGTAAGTGTTTGGCTTTTACCACACACCGTCATCATCCTCCACAGTAATCTCCTCCTGTTGGTCAACATGACCCTTCCCCCGCTGTCTCATGGCCTAGTATGGCCCTCACCTGCAAGCCATTTTACTTTCCTAACGCCACCTTTCCATTGTTTATTTTACATCATCACTTGATGTGCAGAGGAGACTTCCCATTTGCCATGCTTTCCGTTTCCTACTTCTTTTTTACCCACTCTCTCACTCGACCTCTTTAGTCACAAATTGCGCTCAGCGTTTGTTCTCAAGTCGATGATTTCCAGTGAAGTGTTCGTCGATTGCGAAAGTTTTGATTCCTGCAAGACACATGTGGAACTGTGCCTATAGGACTTCGCTCAATTCTTCCTTTCTCTGTAAAAAAAACTTGATTGGTGAGTGAAAAAAAGAAATACCTCTTAGCTAAATTGAGGAAAGGTTTTGAAAACTTCCGCTGATAAAATAAATAAGGAGTTATTTTAATATTTTAGGCGGAAACAATCTCGACAGGTAGAGAAACGAAAAGGCGTTGTTTATTGTATTTTTCCTTGTATACTGGTTTCCGTAAATTAAGGAAAACTCAGAAAAATTGTGATAAACAAAAAATTATATGAATGATTTTAGTGAAATTTGATGAAAACATGAATTACAATGCTAGTTTCAGAATGGTATAAAATATTTTACACTAGAAACACTTTTTGTCAAAAATAAGTTTTTTTTGGTCCTTTTTTTGTCAACATTGTGTTTTAGGACCACAGGAACTTGACCCACAGGAACTTGTCCAAAAATGAGGTGTCAGAATGCAATGGGCAAATTTCTTTAATAAGGGTTGGGTTGTTTTACCTCTGAGTGGAACTTTTTTGCACACCATTGGCTAAATGTCCAGGCCACAAGGACCCCGAAGGCTCAGAGAAGGTTGGGGGAGGGGACCCACTGGAACAGCTGTTGGGAGACAGATGGTAGGCCATCCAGTGTGTTCCGTGGCGGGCGGGGCGGGGAATTTTGGCGGGGCGGACCGTGGGCGGGGCGGGGAATTTTGCGGAGATAAATCTCAACGCTGACCCAGCTGGGACTCGAACCTGGGAACTACAGATTACGAGCCTGGCGCGCTACCGACTGAGCCACCCCCGCCCCTCTTTAATAAGGTGTATGGTCACCCCTTACAACAATGCAGGCACGACAGCGATGTTCCATGCTGTTTATGATGTTGTCAATCAGCTCTGTAGGTAGTAACGACCATTGTTCCTTTAAAGCAGTAATAAGCTCCCCCTTTGTTTCAGGTAGCCTGTTGAGGGCAGCAACACGTCTCCCTAGAGCAGGGGTGGACAACCTTTTTAAGTGTGCGTGCCAAAATCGCCAAATCTTTGATGCAAAATTTTCTCACGTGCCAACCGAAATTTTGGGAGCATATTTTTATTTGGTGTCTTCTAAGTATTGGAAGAACCTTTTCAAATAATCAATAAATTCTTTACGAAACACCAAAAATATATAAAATGATGGTAAATGAGTCACGCCACGTCCGGCTGCCTGGCGAATGATGCAACAATTGAACGGGACAAAACTTGCACGTCAGTATATCGGAGATAGATGACTTGTAAATAGGATGTTTGTTTCATTTTCTTATTATTTATTATTACTAAAACAGTTGATAGTGTTTGTTTCTTTATTGCATTTTTATTTGGTTGGGTTGTTGTTGTTTTACCTCTGAGCGGCACTTTTTTTGCACACCATGGGCTAAATGTCCAGGTCACAAAGACCCCGAAGGCTCAGAGAAGGTTGGGAGAGGGGACCCACTGGAACAGCTGTTGGGAGACAGATGGTAGCCTCCCGTCAAGGCCATCCAGCGTGTTCTTTAACGTGCACAGGGTATGTCTCTCCCGCACACGGGGCCACGGCTTAACGTCCCATCCGACGGACGGCGGCCTTTCCAAGCCCATCGGTGTCCCCTACTGACCGTGGGCAGCGCGGGAAATTTTGCGGAGATAAATCTCAACGCTGACCTAGCTGGGACTCGAACCTGGGAATTACAGTTTACGAGCCTGGCGCGCTACCGACTGAGCCACCCCCGCCCCATCTATTAAGTTAAAATATATAACTCAGCGAAGATGTTGGATATTTATTTAATTATTTTTTAAGGTGAGCCCTGGGTTGCGTGCCAGAAAAAGTCGTTGGCGTGCCAAGTGTCTCCACCCCTGCCCTAGAGCATCCCACACATGCTCAATCGGATGTTGGTCGGGAGATCGAGCTGGCCACTCCATGCGCATAATGGTCTCCTCTTTAAGGTATTATTCCACTAGTCGAGCTCTGTGTGAACGAGCGTTATCGTCTTGTAAGATGAATGTTTCACTTATTGCACCAACGTAAGGACGTACATAAAGGTCCAGGATGTCATCTCTTTACCTCTGAGCATTGAGGTTCCCACTCATCAATACATAGAGGTCTGTGCATCCACCTAAAGAAATGCCACCCCAAAAACATAGGCTACCTCTGCCGTAATTGTCTCTTTGACGGAATATAGTGGGTACCTCGTTCTCTCCATATAAAACAGTGTCCGCAATCACTCTGCAAGCAACATATGGACTCATCTGTGAAGAGTACGGACCTCCATTGCTCTTTTGTCCAGTTAACATGCGTTAATGTTTCCATTAATTTGCGTGCCCAATTCAACCGCTCTCTCCAGAGACGTGACGTGAAGGGTATACAAATTCCTTGCCTTCTAGTATACAGACCTTCCCCATGAAGCCTTCTATGCACAGTAGAAGCTGATACAACCCTCCCAGTGGCTATAGCAAAAGAGGATCGTAGCTGAGAGGTAGTAGCCATCCTGCTCCTTCGTGATGTTAATAGCAGATATCGGTGTTGTACAGCGATCGTAACTCTAGCCCTTCCTCAGCTAAACCTTCGAGACGCAGAATCCGTGCTAAGAAATTGATTCCACAGTCTATGGACCACAGAAGGACTCACATTCAGCCATCGTGCCACGTCTGACTGACTTTGGCCTGCTTCGAGTCTATTAATAGCTCTCCGCCGCAGTTCATTTGGCAAACGATGTCTCGAGGTCATTCCTACAAAATGGCTATTTCGATTTCTTTACTCACATTTACAACACAAAATAACGATCCACTCCAAAACACCAATTTTTATGCCGCTATCCGATAACGCAATTTCACGCAACCTAGACTAATTTGCATATGATATGCTCACTCGACATTACTGGTTACATGAACAAGTTTGGTGAGAATCGCACAATATTTTAGCGAATTATCGCGTTTTTTCTCATTTTTCCTTAATTTTTGGAAATTAGTGTAGATAAGTAATGAGTCAAAAAGCACATACTGGCTCCAAAGTGAACTATTACCACCCCGGAATGAAAATAATTCTAATTAAAATTATTCTCCTTTTAAATCTTCGAACTGAAAATTGGGAACTCCAGAAACTGGTTTCCATCGTTATTTATCTTATTTTCCTTACTCATGAATTCTGCAGAAAAAAGCGAAAGAAAAAAGGGAAATTTCTTTCAGAAATCATATGATTTTGTAAACATAGACTTTGAATGATGATATGTGTTAAACGTACATCTAACACATTTGTCCAGTGGTAAAGTTATGTATATAAACGAGGTTGGTTTGGGTTGTTTTACCTCTGAGCGGCACTTTTTTGCACACCATGGTCTAAATGGCCAGGTCACATGGACCACGAAGGCTCAGAGAAGGTTGGGGGAGCGGATCCACTGGAACAGCTGTTGGGAGACAGATGGTAGCCTCCCGTCAAGGCCATCCAGCGTGTTCTTCAACGTGCACAGGGTATGGCTCTCCCACACACGGGGCCACGGCTCAACGTCCCATCCGACGGACGGCGGCCTTTCCAAGCCCATTGGTTCCCCTACTGACCGTGGGCAGGGCGGGGAATTTTGCGGAGATAAATCTCAACGCTGACCCAGCTGGGACTCGAACCTGAGAACTACAGATTACGAGCCTGGCGCGCTACCGACTGAGCAATCCCCGCCCCACCCAGCTGAGACTCGAACCTGGGAACTACAGATTACGAGCCTGGCGCTACCGACTGAGCCACCCCCGCCCCTATTAAACGAGGTACAACAGGATTGTCCCGCTTGTTTAAAATTGTAAAAATAAATAATTATCCTTCCAGCACCTTCCTGCTGCAGAGGTCTTACAGGAGTCTGTCAGTTTAAACCGCCATAAACACTGCCCTTTGATTAGCAGCCAAGTTTGCTAATTATTCGGCTCCCACAACGTTTTTTATGTCCTTGACGAAATGCAGGAAAATATTAACCCTTTATTCCTGTAGCGAAGAAAGAGGAGGGAAAAAAGGCGTTTTCTTCCTATCTCTACTTAAACAGAATGATAAGTAAACGTCTACAGTCGGAAATTGCGTACAACATTTCCTTGTAAAATTTTCTGCATTGCGCATGACTGAGCGTTTTTAAGTCAGCTATAAAGAACAAAAGTAACATGTGCAATCGCTGTGCTAACCTGCTGAGGTTTTCCCAAGGAGGAAGAACATTTACCTGTCTTTGAAGTGTTGTGACGTTCCACTTTTTTTCTGACGCTGCCTTAGATACCGTGGAAATTCTCTCTGCGTTTTTGTGTCCTTGAAAGTAAGGAATTAGATTGATTTCCTGGTACAGGTCTTACTGCTTGAAAGGATTCACATCAGGAACTAAAGTTGGAAATGTTAACACTAAATTACGTGAGAGACACGAAAAGCTTGTTACTAGGCATACTGGAATCACGTGAAAACGATTTGGAAAAGTGCGAAAAATATCTATCTGCAAGTGGCATATCCTAGTGGAATAAATAGTTTTGCACTCTCTTCTCACATCTAAGTCCACTACTGTCAGCTCCTCTGATTCTAATGGGTTGGGTTGTTTTACCTCTGAGCGGCACTTTTTTGCACACCATGGGATAAATGGCCAGGCCACAAGGACCCCGAAGGCTCTGAGAAGGTTGGGGGAGGGGACCCACTGGAACAGCTGTTGGGAGATAGATGGTAGCCTCCCGTCAAGGCCATCCAGCGTGTTCTTTACGTTGGGTTGTTTTACCTCTGAGCGGCACTTTTTTGCACACCATTGGGCTAAATGGCCAGGTCACATGGACCCCGAAGGCTCAGAGAAGGTTGGGGGAGGGGACCCACTGGAACAGCTGTTGGAGACAGATGGTAGCCTCCGTCAAGGCCATCCAGCGTGTTCTTTAACGTTGGGTTGTTTTACCTCTGAGCGGCACTTTTTTGCACACCATGGGCTAAATGGCCAGGTCACATGGACCCCGAAGGCTCAGAGAAGGTTGGGGGAGGGGACCCACTGGAACAGCTGTTGGGAGACAGATGGTAGCCTCCCGTCAAGGCCATCCAGCGTGTTCTTTAACGTGCACAGGGTATGGCTCTCCCGCACACGGGGCCACGGCTTAACGTCCCATCCGACGGACGGTGGCCTTTCCAAGCCCATCGGTGTCCCCCTACTGACCGTGGGCAGGGCGGGGAATTTTGCGGAGATAAATCTCAACGCTGACCCAGCTGGGACTCGAACCTGGGAACTACAGATTACGAGCCACCCCCGCCCCTCTGATTCTAATGACTTGGATCTTTATAAGAAAAACTATTTCTTGAGGATTTGGTGGATACAGGTGGTTAAGGTTTAAACCCTGTAGCAGAATCATTCAGATGATCAATTGGTTCAAAGATTTAAGATAGGGAATTTAGTAAAGAAAATAAGCAGACTGTTAGGGACAGGTTAGGATGCTACGGGAAAAATAACCTCTTCCTAAAAGCAGTTCTAGGCTGAAAGCAGTTGTTAGCAAAAAAGATGGAGGTAATGTTAGAGTAATGTAAAAATGTGTTAGGAGAGATAAGGCTGCTTTTTAGGGGTAGATACAGTTGTATAAGGATGGAGGATGAAGCTGCTGCTAAGAGATTATGGAGATGCTGTTAAGGGGAAGATGGACATTCTGTTAAGAGGGAGACGGAGATGCTATTAAGAGAAAGGGAAAGATGCTATTAAGTGGAAATTGAGATGTTGTTAATAGGAAGATAGAGATTCTGATAAGAGGGAGATGTAGCTGCTATTAAGAGGAAGATGGAGCTACTGTTAAGAGAAAATATTGATGCTGTTAAGAGAAATGAAGATGTTGCTAGAGGAAGATGGAGATTCTGTTAAGAGGAAGAGATGGAGCTGCTGTTAAGAGGAAGATGAAGCTACTGCTAAGAGAAATAGAAAGATGCTGTTAAGAGGAAATGAAGATGTTTTCAATAGGAAGATGGAGATTCTGCTAAGAGAGAGATGGAACTGCTGCAAAGAGGAAGATGGAGACATGTTTAAGAGAAAACAGATTTGCCGTTAAGAGAAAATGAAGATGTTGCTGATAGGAAGATGGGGATTCTGATAAGAGGGAGATGGAGCTACTGTTAAGAAAAAGATACTGTTAAAAAGAAATGAAGGGGTTGCTAATAGGATGATGGAAATTCTGCTATGAGGGATACGGAGCTGCTATTAAAAAGAAATGAAGATGTCAATAGGAAGATGGAGATTCTGTTAAGAAGGAGATGGAGCCGCTCTTAAGAGGGAGATGGAACTACTGTTAAGAGGAAGATGGAACTGCTGTTATGAGGAAGATGGAGCTACTATTAAGAGAAACAGAAAGATGTTGTTAAGAAAAAATATAGATGACATTAAAAGTAAATGAAGATGTTGCTGATATGAAGATGGAGATTCTGCTAAGTGTAAGAAAAAGAAAAAGATGATGGTAGGAAGAAATGAAGATGTTGCTAATAGGATGATGGAAATTCTGCTGTAAGGAAGATGGAGCTGCTGCTAAGAAAAAATGAAGATGTTGTCAATAGGAAGATGGAGATTCTGTTAAGGAGATGAAGCCGCTCTTAAGAGGGGGATGGAACTGCTCTTAAGAGGAAGATGGAGCTACTATTAAGAGAAAATGGAGATGCTGTTAAGAGGAAATGAAGATGTTGCTAATATGAAGATGGAGATTCTGCTAACAGAGAGATGGGGTTGCTGCTTAGAGGAAGATGGATATGTTGTTAAAAGAGAGATAAAGAAAGATAAAAGAAAAATGCTGATGCTGTTAAGAGGTATATGGAGATGCTACTAATAGGAAAATGGAAATGTTGCTAAGAGGGAAACTGAGCTGCTGTTAAAATAAATATGAAGTTTAATAAGAAGATAAAGATGCTGCTAAAAGGAATATGGAGATGCTGTTAAAGGGGAGATGGGCATGCTACTAAGAGGGAGATGGAGCTGCTGTTAAGAGGGAGACGGAAATGCTATTAAGAGAAAGAGAAAGATGCTGTTAATAGAAAATGAAGATGTTTCTAATAGGAAGATGGAAATTCTGCTGAGAGGGGTAAGGAGCTGCTGTTAAGAGAAAGAGAAAAATGCTGTTAAGAGAAAATATAGATGCGGTTAAGAGGAAATGAAGATGTTGCTAATAGGATGATGGAGATTCTGCTATGAGGGAGATGGAGCTGTTGTTAAGAGGAAGATGGAGCTGCTAAAAGGGAGATAAAGAAAGATAAAAGGAAAATGGAGATGCTGTTAAGAGGAATATGGAGATGCTACTAATAGGAAAATGGAAATGTTACAACGAGGGAAATGGATCTGCTGCTAAAATGAAGATGAAGCTACTTTAAGAAGAAGATAAAGATGCTGTTAAGACCAAAATAGAGATGCTGTTAAGACGGAGATGGAGCTTCTGTTAAGAGGATGATGGATCATTTACTTTTGAGATAAATTCGCCGAATTGTTCGGCGTTTCACGAGCCCCGATATAATGGTTCAGAGTAACTGCCGTGGACACTCGCTGACGTCCACCGTGACGTCACTGGTGGCGGAAGTTGGGTGCCCTCCACAATTGAGTGTAGTGGTCTCACCAAGGAGTATGAGCTTCCATTTAGTTTTAGGGTTGCCAGATGAATTGAATCTCAAAACCGGAGACAAAACTGCACTCTGGAAAAAGGAAACTAATCAGGCACATTCTTTAGCTTTTGCGTGCTAGCATTTATGGGTTGGGTTGTTTTACCTCTGAGCGGCACTTTTTTGCACACCATGGGCGAAATGGCCAGGTCACATGGACCCCGACGGCTCAGACAAGGTTGGAGGAGGGGACCCACTGGAACAGCTGTTGGGAGACAGATGGTAGCCTCCCGTCAAGGCCATCCAGCGTGTTCTTTAACGTGCACAGGGTATGGCTCTCCCACACACGGGATCACGGCTTAACGTGACCCCGTGTGTGAAACCATTAATTATAAGACTTAGTATCGTAACACTAATTACACTTTTTTTGCACACAACAGCCTAATGGGCCGAGAGCAGGGCGTGGACATAAATCTCAACGCCGGCAGAACTGGACTCGTACAGTCGCTCAAAAAAGTATCCGAACACTATGGTTGATTACAGAATTCAGAAAAAATATCTGGAAGCAATTTTTTTTAGAAATTAGTGATCTGGCAATCTTCGTGTCACGTGACACGAAGGTTGCCAGATCACTAATTTCTAAAAAAAATCGTTGCCAGATATTTTTTCTGAATTCTCTAATCAAGTGTTCGGATACTTTTTTGAGCGGAAATATTGAGCGTGTGCAGTTACCGTTCACAGCAAACTGGAGCGTGTGCAGTAACTGCACACGCTCCGGTTTGCTGTGAACGGTAACTGGAGCGTGTACAGTTGCTGTACACGTTCCAGATATTTTTTCGGAATTCTGTAATCAACCATAGTGTTCGGATACGTTTTTGAGCGACTGTAGGTGGTCATATTATTTTGATACTAGATCGTGTGGGCTCACTCACAGAAATATTGAGCGTGTGCAGTTACCGTTCACAGCAAACTGGAGCGTGTGCAGTAACTGCACACGCTCCAGTTTGCTGTGAACGGTAACTGGAGCGTGTACAGTTGCTGTACACGCTCCAGATATTTTTCCTGAATTCTGTAATCACGTGACACGAAGGTTGCCAGATCACTAATTTCTAAAAAAATCGTTGCCAGATATTTTTTCTGAATTCTGTAATCAACCATAGTGTTCGGATACTTTTTTGAGCGACTGTACAGGTGCATTATATGTAAACAAGCCCGGATCTGGGGAAAAATCGGGGGGGGGGGAGGGGACAAGAAACTCAATCGAACTGACAAAATGCAAATGGGGGGGTGCTAGACACTGGATTCGAAACGCAGTATAACATTTCTCCCTCCATTTTACAGGTCTTTAAAAAAATTTCCTGAAAAATGAATGTATATAAATATATAAGTTTAATAATTTTTTGCCTCTATTAGCTATACTAGCATGGGGCGGGGGTGGCTCAGTTAGCAGCGTGCCAGACTCGTAATCTGCAGATCCCAGGTTCGAGTCACAGCTGGGCCAACATTGAGTTTTGTCCTCGCTAATTCCCATCCTGCCGTCGGTCAGTACGGGACACCGATGGGAAGGCCGCCGTCCGTAGGATGGAATGTTAACCCATGGTCCGTGTGTGGGAGAGCCATACCCTGTGCACGTTAAGGAACATTCCCGTCAAGGCTGGATAGCCTTAACGGGAGGTTATCATCTGTCTTCCAACAGCTGTTCCAGTGGGTCCCCTCCCCCCAACCTTCTCTGAGCCTTCGGGGTCCTTGTGACCTGGCCATTTAGTCCATTGTGTGCAAAAAAAGTGCCGCTCAGAGGCAAAACAACGCAAGCCTTCACCCGGCAAAGTGGAGTTGGATTTTACGTTCTCTGCATCATTGGAAGATTTACGGGCACAGCGGGGCGGGGGGTGGCTCAGTCGGTAGCCCGCCAGGCTCGTAATCTGTAGTTCGCAGGTTAGAGTTCCAGCTGGGTCAGCGTTGAGATTTATCTCCGCAAAATTCCCCCTGCCCATGGTCAGTAGGGGACACCGATGGGCTTGGAAAGGCCGCCGTCCGTCGGATGGGACTTTAAGTCGTGGCCCGTGTGAGGGAGTGTCATACCCTGTGCACGTTAAAAAACACGTTGGATGGCCTTGACGGGAGGCTACCATCTGTCTCCCAACAGCTGTTCCAGTGGGTCCCCTCCCCCAACCTTCTCTGAGCCTTCGGGGTCCGTGTGACCTGGCCACTTAGCCCATGGTGTGCAAAAAAGTGCCGCTCAGAGGTAAAATATCCCAACGTTAAAGAACACGCTGGATGGCCTTGACGGGAGGCTACCATCTGTCTCCCAACAGCTGTTCCAGTGGGTCCCCTCCCCCAACCTTCTCTGAGCCTTCCGGGTCCGTGTGACCTGGCCATTTAGCCCATGGTGTGCAAAAAAGTGCCGCTCAGAGATAAAATAACCCAACGTTAAAGAACACGCTGGATGGCCTTGACGGGAAGCTACCATCTGTCTCCCAACAGCTGTTCCAGTGGGTCCCCTCCCCCAACCTTCTCTGAGCCTTCCGGGTCCGTGTGACCTGGCCATTTAGCCCATGGTGTGCAAAAAAGTGCCGCTCAGAGATAAAATAACCCAACGTTAAAGAACACGCTGGATGGCCTTGACGGGAAGCTACCATCTGTCTCCCAACAGCTGTTCCAGTGGGTCCCCTCCCCCAACCTTCTCTGAGCCTTCGGGGTCCGTGTGACCTGGCCACTTAGCCCATGGTGTGCAAAAAAGTGCCGCTCAGAGGTAAAACAACTCAACGTTAAAGAACACGCTGTATGGCCTTGACGGGAGGCTACCATCTGTCTCCCAACAGCTGTTCCAGTGGGTCCCCTCCCCCAACCTTCTCTGAGCCTTCGGGGTCCATGTGACCTGGCCATTTAGCCCATGGTGTACAAAAAACTGCCGCTCAGAGGTAAAACAACGCAACGTTAAAGAACACGCTGGATGGCCTTGACGGGAGGCTACCATCTGTCTCCCAACAGCTGTTCCAGTGGGTCCCCTCCCCCAACCTTCTCTGAGCCTTCGGGGTCCATGTGACCTGGCCATTTAGCCCATGGTGTACAAAAAAGTGCCGCTCAGTGGTAAAACAACCCACAACCTTACGCGGACAGCACTTCTGCTGTTCTACTTCCGGTATTCTTGACTACTATTTGCAGCAAGTGCTTATTAGTGGCTTCAGTTGAAGCACATTTAATGATATTATTTTTTCTTTCCCAAGAGTTTTCTGCATCACTCACAAGGAAGTGTCAGCAACTATCGAAATTAAGTCTCCTCGAAGCGAAATCAAGAAAGAGGAGGCCATTTCCTTGACGGCCAGCTTGACGTCATACAGTCGTGTCTAGGACAAATTCTCGAATGCTATTTTGTTCCTTTCAATTACATCACAAACTTGCAAAATCATCCTTCCACATCACGAAAGAAAAACGATTGCACAACCGAATATTAACACAAAAGCGACCCCTGGCAGAGATCACCAGTGATTTAACTTTCAGGAATACCTTTCCTTCCAAGTTTATTTTCACAAAAGCAAACTGGCATCTCTCTTTGAAAGCATAATTCTTTTCTAAATAATTTTTTTCGTTCCAAAAGCATAATGCTTTTCAGCCGTCCCGTGGCCAAGTGGTTAGCGAGTTTGGCTACTGATCTACGAGACCTGGGTTCGAGCCCCGGGTAAGGCATGGATGTTTGTGTTGTTTACTGCTGAGGTCCTGCCATCCTTTGAGATCTTGTGCTCTAGCATATAAACTGACAGGCTCCTGTCAGACCTCTGTGGCAAGCAGCTGCTTGAGGGGGTATTCATTTTATTTATTTAATGCTTTTCAGGGGGAAATTTTCGCGTTGTGAAAAGCATTTAATGAGATTATCAGGTAAACAGTAATTTTCAGGATATCGAAGACAGTTTTAGGAAATTTTGAAAAGCATAATACTTTACAAACAGATAGGCAAATCACTTGATCAAAACAGATAGACAATCGCAAAAAAAACCAGTCATTTGATGATTCTTTTTAGAGAAAAACAATTTTCGATTCCTTTTAAGATGTGCGAACTGTCCGTCCATTCATTTCCACTTAGTGATAGATAATAAAAAATTAATTATGTTTCAAAAAGTTTCTTTTCCGTAGATGGCTGTCCGAATAATGCGTCATAGAGATGGTCCAGGAGACATCTAAAAGTATTAACTATTCAATAGCGTAGGGGGTGAGAGGGGGACTCAGTGGGCAGCGCGCCAGGCTCGTAATCTTCCGTTCCCAGGTACAGTCGCTCAGAAAAGATCCGAACACTATGGTTGATTACAGAATTCAGAAAAAATAATCGTCTGGCAACGATTTTTTTTTAGAAATTAGTGATCTGCCAACCTTCGTGTCACGTGATTACAGAATTCAGGAAAAATATCTGGAGCGTGTACAGCAACTGTACACGCTCCAGTTACCGTTCACAGCAAACTGGAGCGTGTGCAGTTACTGTACACGCTCCAGTTTGCTGTGAACGGTAACTGCACACGCTCCATATTTCCGTGAGTGAGCCCACACGATCTAGTATCAAAATAATATGACCACCTACAGTCGCTCAAAAAAGTATCCGAACACTATGGTTGATTACAGAATTCAGAAAAAATATCTGGAAGCAAATTTTTTTAGAAATTAGTGATCTGGCAACCTTCGTGTCACGTGACACGAAGGTTGCCAGATCACTAATTTCTGAACAAATCGTTGCCAAATATTTTTTCTGAATTCTGTAATCAACCATAGTGTTCGGATACTTTTTTGAGCGACTGTACGAGTCCAGTTCTGCCAGCGTTGAGATTTATCTCCACAAAACTCTCCGCCCTGCTCTCGGCCCATTAGCCTGTTGTGTGCAAAAAAAGTGTAATTACTGTTACGATATTAAGTCTTATAATTAATGCTTTAAAATAGGTTGTTCACCTCTGAGCGGCACTTTTTTTGCACACTATGGGCTAAATGGCCAGGTCACAAATACCCTGAAGTCTCAGAGAAAGTTGGGAGGAGAGGACCACTGGACAACTGTTGGGAGACAGGTGGTAGCCTCCCGTCAAGGCCATCCAGTGTGTTCTTTAACGTGCACAGGATATGGTTCTCCTGAAACACAGGTCCATGATTTAACGTCCCATGCGACGGACGGTGGCCTTTCCAAGCCCATCGGTGTCTCCTACTCACCGAGAGTTTTACGAAGATAAATCTCAACGCTGACCCAGCTGGAACTCGAACCTGGTAACTGCAGATTACGAGCCTGGCGCGCTGCTAACTGAACCATCCCCATCCCACGTTTTGAGTAAATCTCTTGCAAAAAGTTGTTCTTTTTTAAAATTAGTAATAAGCGTCAGTAACAGAAGTGAATGAAAGCATTTTTTTAACGATGACAGTTCAGAGTGATTCTGTGTCCAGATAGCTAACTGGAATGGGGAATGTTTTGCATGAAAGAGATCTTGTTCCTAACCAGAAGAGATGGCGATTGGCTGAGTCGATAGCCGCCAAGGATAGTAATCTACATTTCCAAGATTCAAGTCCTACCTGTGGCAGCGTTTAAGATTTATTATTCACCACGCCCTCGGTCAGAAAGGGGACACCGATGGGCTTGGAAATGCCTCCGTCCATCAGATGGAACTTAAAACCGTGATGCTGTGTACAAAAAAAGTCATACCATGTGCACTTTAAGAAATACATTGGATGGTCCTGATGGGAGGATTTCATCTGTGGGTCCAGTGGGCCCTCTTCCATCAACCTTCTCTGAGACTTTGGGATCCTTGTGATCTGTCCGTTTAATCTATTGGGTGCAAAGAAGTGCCCCTCAGAGGTAAAATCCAACCCTCTCAGCGGCACTTTTTTTCCACACAATGGTCTAAATGGCCAGGTCACAAAGACACGAAATGCTCAGCGAAGGAGAGGAAAGGAGCCCACTGGGCAGCTTTAGGAGTGACAGATGGAAGCCTTCCGTCAATTCCATCCAGTCTGTTCGTTAATATTCACAGAGTACGGATCCCCCGCATATGGGGATACGGCTTTACATCTCACCTGATGGACGGCGGCCTTTCCAAACTCATTACTGTCCCTTATCTGATGAGAACAAGGAGAGCGTTTAGCGGGCATAAATCTCAGCTCTGGCAGAGATGGGCTCGAACCCTGGACACTACAGATTATGAGCCTAGCACGGCTACACTCTGAAAGGGAGAAAGCTGTGACTGTCAGTAAAAATATTATCCACTTTATACGAAAACATTGAGGAGCGGGGGTGGCTCAGTCGGTAGCGCGCCAGGCTCGTAATCTGTAGTTCCCAGGTTCGAGTCCCAGCTGGGTCAGCGTTGATATTTATATCCGCAAAATTCCCCGCCTTGCCCACGGTCAGTAGGGGACACCGATGGGCTTGGAAAGGTTTCCATCCGTCGGATGGGACGTTAAGTCGTGGCCCCGTATGTGGGAGAGCCATACCCTGTGCACGTTAAAGAACACGCTGGATGGCCTTGACGGGAGGCTACCATCTGTCTCCCAACAGCTGTTCCAGTGGGTCCCCTCCCCCAACCTTCTCTGAGCCTTCGGGGTCCATGTGACCTGGCCATTTAGCCCATGGTGTGCAAAAAAGTGCCGCTCAGAGGTAAAACAACCCAACGTTAAAGATCACGCTGGATGGCCTTGACGGGAGACTACCATCTGTCTCCCAACAGCTGTTCCAGTGGGTCCCCTCCCCTAACCTTCTCTGAGCCTTCGGGGTCCATGTGACCAGGCCATTTAGCCCATGGTGTGCAAAAAAGTGCCGCTCAGAGGTAAAACAACCCAACCCAACAACGAAAACATTGAGTACTATATGTTCAGACATAGAATAATGAGATATACTGAATACAGAAATTTCTAAAAAACTGTTAAGTTATTCTTAGTTATTGACTATATGTGTTAAGAAATTATTCTTGTGATATAGTTCAATATATTCAGGGCCGCATCTAAGGGGGGGGGAGCAAAAGTCTCTTGTCTCCATACATCTTTAATTTTTGACGACTAAATTGAGTTTCTTCCCCCCCCCCCCCCAACTCTTGTTTTTTCCTAGATCAGGGACCGGAATATAAGTATTCCCTTTTAAAAGAATTCGACCAAAATATGTTCCGTAAACAGGCTCGGATCTAGAAAGAAAACGAGGGGGGGGGGGGGGGGGGAGGCCAAGAAACACAATCGAGCCGAAAAAATATAAAAGCGGGAGGAGGGATGGGGGGGGCAAGATATCAGTATAACATTTCACCCTCCTTTTAAACAAGTCTTTAAAATTTCTCGAAAAATGCATAAAATATAAATAAGTTAATTACTTTTTTGTCTTTATTACCCTTACTAGCATTTTGAAAGGGGGGGATGTGCCCGTTGCCCCCTCAGTTACTAAATCCGGTCCTAACAATATATAGTTACTATTTTTTTACTTCCGTACCGGTTTTAGCCCTTCTTTCGTCCTCCCCATTCTGTAGATCCTGTTTCAAATTCACGGTTCGGCTAAGACTGAATTTTACAAACTACTGGAAACTCTGGGGGCGGGGGTGACTGAGTCGGTAGCGCGCCAGGCTCGTAATCTGTAGTTCCCAGGTTCGAGTCCCAGCTGGGTCAGCGTTGAGATTTATCTCCGCAAAATTCCCCGCCCTGCCCACGGTCAGTGGGGGACACCGATGGGCTTGGAAAGGCAGCCGTCCGTCGGATGGGACGTTAAGCCGTGGTCCCGTGTGCGGGAGAACCATACCCTGTGCACGTTAAAGAACACGCTGGATGGCCTTGACGGGAGACTACCATCTGTCTCCCAACAGCTGTTCCAGTGAGTCCCCTCCCCCAACCTTCTCTGAGTCTTCGGGGTCCATGTGACCTGGCCATTTAGCCCATGGTGTGCAAAAAAGTGCCGCTCAGAGGTAAAACAACCCAACCCAACTGGAAACTCTGAGCTAAACCAAGTAAAAATGCATAGAATTTGTATCATTTCACAGAGTGCCAACACAAACAGCTAGCCATCTGGCGAAGTTTTCACCTAAACCACTTTTCATCCAGTTCTCCGCATTCCACTTTCTACTTGTGGAGCACATCTGTTACAGGCCTCGTCAAGAAAGTGGAAGCATTTTCCTCGCGCAGTGTGTGAGAGAGTTAACGTCCTTTGCCGAAAGGAAAGTTGCCAGAGTGAATGACCAGGGCTGGAGCTTCCTCATTCAAAGAACAAGGCAGAAAGACGACTAAAGGCAGCCTCGATTCTATTTGCGGTAATTGCCTGGCCTTCTTACCTACATAACTCACGGAATCAGTCTTTGCAGCAGAGAACACAGAGTTTTTCTCTCTTTCTTATCGCTAAGCCACATTCTTCGAAACAAAACGTCTATTCTCCTTTTCATCTGACTTTTTATCGAAGATCGATTGTTAAGGGCGTTAAGAATTCGTTCTTTTTGACACAGAAAGTTTCCCAGGGGAACTTTCTCTATAGGGGAGCATTTTTAACAGCAGACTTTAGGGCAAATGCAGGGACTTTAGGGCAGACTTTAGGGCAGCAGGCTATGGGCAAAATGTTAATGGACTTTAGTCCATTAACATTTTGCCCATAGGGGAGCATTTAACAGCAGACTTTAGTATTTTCACCTTTTGACTTGGGTTGGGTTGTTTTACCTCTGAGCGGCATTTTTTTGCACACCATGAGCTAAATGGCCAGGTCACAAGGATCCCGAAGGCTCAGAGAAAGTTGGGGGAGAGGACCCACTGGAACAGCTGTTGGGAGACAGATGGTAGCCTCCTGTCAAGGCCATCCAGCGTGTTTTTTAACGTGCACAGGGTATGGCTCTCCCGTACACGGGGCCACGGCTTAACGTCCCATCCGACGGACGGCGGTCTTTCCAAGCCCATCGGTGTCCCCTACTGACCGTGGGCAGGGCGGGGAATTTTGCGGAGATAAATCTCAACGCTAACCCAGCTGGGACTCGAACCTGGGAACTGCAGATTACGAGTCTGGCGCGCTACCGACTGAGCCACCACCGCCCCATTTTGCCTTTTGAAGAAATTAAAATGATATCTCTGATTTTTAAGCCTAACTTTTCCTTAATTTGTTCCGTTTTGCAAGCATTCGAAGGATAAGAAAGATTTCTTCTATGAAGATATCCTTCTATGAAGAATTATTCTTAATCCTCTTAAATCATTTTTAAACTACAGAATGCCGTGCAAATATTATTAGAATATCGAGACAAAAAAAAAAATGAAGGAATATAATTGCTCAAGGAATGTAAAAAAATAGACAAAATCCTCTATTTCACAATGATCTTATGTCTTTATTCTCAAAAGGCCCAGATTCGATTCCTTTGATTTAAGGTCTCCAGGTAAAAGTCGTCAGGACCGATTTCATTAGCTTGAGGTCTAAACCAGAAAAGTCTCCAGCATCGATTTCATTAGCCTCAGACCACGGGAGGGGAGTTTCCTCAGGATCTATTTGATTAGCTTCAGGTCTCTAGGTAAACTCTGTAGGATCTGTTTCATTGGCTTTAGCCGCCGCCACCCCCTCGGTGGGGGGGGGGGTATGGGATCGATTTCATTAGCTTGAGGATTCGATGGAAAAAGTCTCCATGACACACTCACACACATACACACACCTTGAGTCTTCAGAATCAATTTTATTAGTTTCAGGCGCCAGGGAAAGTCTTCAGGACCAAGGGAAAAGTCTCCAGGGTCTATTTCATTAGCCTGAAACTCACGTGGAAGTCTTCAGGATCTATTTCATTAGCTTGAAATCCAGTGGGAGTCTTCAGAATCGATTTCGTTAGCTTGAGGACTCAACGGAAGGGTCTTCAGCGTCATTAGGTTGAGTTCCCAAGGGAAATGTTTTCAGAATCGATTTCGTTAGCTTGAAGACTCAACGGAAAAGTCTTCAGCGTTATTAGGTTGAGTTCCCAAGGGAAATGTTTTCAGGATCGATTTCGTTAGCTTGAGGACTCAACGGAAAAGTCTTCAGCGTCATTAGGTGAGTTCCCAAGATATCGTCATAAATAGAGTTCCCAAAGGTGAGTTCCCAAGATTCGTCATAAATGGAGAGTCATTAGGTGAGTTACACCTATTAGAGTTCCCAAGGCTAATGAAATCGGTCCTGAAGACTTTTACCTGGAACCTTAAATCAAAGGAATCGAACCTGGGCCTTTTGAGAATAAAGACATAAGATCATTGTGAATCACTATTCGTCATAAATAGAGAGTCATTAGGTGAGAAATAGAGTTCATTAGGTGAGTTCCCAAGATTCGTCATAAATAGAGTTCCCAGGGAAATGTCTTCAGAATCGATTTCGTTAGCCTGAGGACTCAACGGAAAAGTCTTCAGCGTCATTAGGTTCAGTTTCCAAGGGAAATGTTTTCAGAATCGATTTCGTTAGCTTGAGAACTCAACGGAAAAGTCTTCAGCGTCATTAGGTTGAGTTCCCAAGGGAAATGTTTTCAGGATCGATTTCGTTAGCTTGAGAACTCAACGGAAAAGTCTTCAGCGTCATTAGGTTCAGTTCGCAAGGGAAATGTTTTCAGGATCGATTTCGTTAGCTTGAGAACTCAACGGAAAAGTCTTCAGCGTCATTAGGCTGAGTTCCCAAGGGAAATGTTTTCAGGATCGATTTCGTTAGCTTGAGAACTCAACGGAAAAGTCTTCAGCGTCATTAGGTTCAGTTCCCAAGGGAAATGTTTTCAGGATCGATTTCGTTAGCTTGAGAACTCAACGGAAAAGTCTTCAGCGTCATTAGGTTCAGTTCGCAAGGGAAATGTTTTCAGGATCGATTTCGTTAGCTTGAGAACTCAACGGAAAAGTCTTCAGCGTCATTAGGCTGAGTTCCCAAGGGAAATGTTTTCAGGATCGATTTCGTTAGCTTGAGAACTCAACGGAAAAGTCTTCAGCGTCATTAGGTTCAGTTCCCAAGGGAAATGTTTTCAGGATCGATTTCGTTAGCTTGAGAACTCAACGGAAAAGTCTTCAGCGTCATTAGGTTCAGTTCCCAAGGGAAATGTTTTCAGGATCGATTTCGTTAGCTTGAGAACTCAACGGAAAAGTCTTCAGCGTCATTAGGTTCAGTTCCCAAGGGAAATGTTTTCAGGATCGATTTCGTTAGCTTGAGAACTCAACGGAAAAGTCTTCAGCGTCATTAGGTTCAGTTCCCAAGGGAAATGTTTTCAGGATCGATTTCGTTAGCTTGAGAACTCAACGGAAAAGTCTTCAGCGTCATTAGGTTCAGTTCGCAAGGGAAATGTTTTCAGGATCGATTTCGTTAGCTTGAGAACTCAACGGAAAAGTCTTCAGCGTCATTAGGCTGAGTTCCCAAGGGAAATGTTTTCAGGATCGATTTCGTTAGCTTGAGAACTCAACGGAAAAGTCTTCAGCGTCATTAGGTTCAGTTCCCAAGGGAAATGTTTTCAGGATCGATTTCGTTAGCTTGAGAACTCAACGGAAAAGTCTTCAGCGTCATTAGGTTCAGTTCGCAAGGGAAATGTTTTCAGGATCGATTTCGTTAGCTTGAGAACTCAACGGAAAAGTCTTCAGCGTCATTAGGCTGAGTTCCCAAGGGAAATGTTTTCAGGATCGATTTCGTTAGCTTGAGAACTCAACGGAAAAGTCTTCAGCGTCATTAGGTTCAGTTCCCAAGGGAAATGTTTTCAGGATCGATTTCGTTAGCTTGAGAACTCAACGGAAAAGTCTTCAGCGTCATTAGGTTCAGTTCCCAAGGGAAATGTTTTCAGGATCGATTTCGTTAGCTTGAGAACTCAACGGAAAAGTCTTCAGCGTCATTAGGTTCAGTTCCCAAGGGAAATGTTTTCAGGATCGATTTCGTTAGCTTGAGAACTCAACGGAAAAGTCTTCAGCGTCATTAGGCTGAGTTCCCAAGGGAAATGTTTTCAGGATCGATTTCGTTAGCTTGAGAACTCAACGGAAAAGTCTTCAGCGTCATTAGGTTCAGTTCCCAAGGGAAATGTTTTCAGGATCGATTTCGTTAGCTTGAGAACTCAACGGAAAAGTCTTCAGCGTCATTAGGTTCAGTTCCCAAGGGAAATGTTTTCAGGATCGATTTCGTTAGCTTGAGAACTCAACGGAAAAGTCTTCAGCGTCATTAGGTTCAGTTCCCAAGGGAAATGTTTTCAGGATCGATTTCGTTAGCTTGAGAACTCAACGGAAAAGTCTTCAGCGTCATTAGGTTCAGTTCCCAAGGGAAATGTTTTCAGGATCGATTTCGTTAGCTTGAGAACTCAACGGAAAAGTCTTCAGCGTCATTAGGTTCAGTTCGCAAGGGAAATGTTTTCAGGATCGATTTCGTTAGCTTGAGAACTCAACGGAAAAGTCTTCAGCGTCATTAGGCTGAGTTCCCAAGGGAAATGTTTTCAGGATCGATTTCGTTAGCTTGAGAACTCAACGGAAAAGTCTTCAGCGTCATTAGGTTCAGTTCCCAAGGGAAATGTTTTCAGGATCGATTTCGTTAGCTTGAGAACTCAACGGAAAAGTCTTCAGCGTCATTAGGTTCAGTTCCCAAGGGAAATGTTTTCAGGATCGATTTCGTTAGCTTGAGAACTCAACGGAAAAGTCTTCAGCGTCATTAGGTTCAGTTCGCAAGGGAAATGTTTTCAGGATCGATTTCGTTAGCTTGAGAACTCAACGGAAAAGTCTTCAGCGTCATTAGGCTGAGTTCCCAAGGGAAATGTTTTCAGGATCGATTTCGTTAGCTTGAGAACTCAACGGAAAAGTCTTCAGCGTCATTAGGTTCAGTTCCCAAGGGAAATGTTTTCAGGATCGATTTCGTTAGCTTGAGAACTCAACGGAAAAGTCTTCAGCGTCATTAGGTTCAGTTCGCAAGGGAAATGTTTTCAGGATCGATTTCGTTAGCTTGAGAACTCAACGGAAAAGTCTTCAGCGTCATTAGGCTGAGTTCCCAAGGGAAATGTTTTCAGGATCGATTTCGTTAGCTTGAGAACTCAACGGAAAAGTCTTCAGCGTCATTAGGTTCAGTTCCCAAGGGAAATGTTTTCAGGATCGATTTCGTTAGCTTGAGAACTCAACGGAAAAGTCTTCAGCGTCATTAGGTTCAGTTCCCAAGGGAAATGTTTTCAGGATCGATTTCGTTAGCTTGAGAACTCAACGGAAAAGTCTTCAGCGTCATTAGGTTCAGTTCCCAAGGGAAATGTTTTCAGGATCGATTTCGTTAGCTTGAGAACTCAACGGAAAAGTCTTCAGCGTCATTAGGTTCAGTTCCCAAGGGAAATGTTTTCAGGATCGATTTCGTTAGCTTGAGAACTCAACGGAAAAGTCTTCAGCGTCATTAGGTTCAGTTCGCAAGGGAAATGTTTTCAGGATCGATTTCGTTAGCTTGAGAACTCAACGGAAAAGTCTTCAGCGTCATTAGGCTGAGTTCCCAAGGGAAATGTTTTCAGGATCGATTTCGTTAGCTTGAGAACTCAACGGAAAAGTCTTCAGCGTCATTAGGTTCAGTTCCCAAGGGAAATGTTTTCAGGATCGATTTCGTTAGCTTGAGAACTCAACGGAAAAGTCTTCAGCGTCATTAGGTTCAGTTCGCAAGGGAAATGTTTTCAGGATCGATTTCGTTAGCTTGAGAACTCAACGGAAAAGTCTTCAGCGTCATTAGGCTGAGTTCCCAAGGGAAATGTTTTCAGGATCGATTTCGTTAGCTTGAGAACTCAACGGAAAAGTCTTCAGCGTCATTAGGTTCAGTTCCCAAGGGAAATGTTTTCAGGATCGATTTCGTTAGCTTGAGAACTCAACGGAAAAGTCTTCAGCGTCATTAGGTTCAGTTCCCAAGGGAAATGTTTTCAGGATCGATTTCGTTAGCTTGAGAACTCAACGGAAAAGTCTTCAGCGTCATTAGGTTCAGTTCCCAAGGGAAATGTTTTCAGGATCGATTTCGTTAGCTTGAGACTCAACAGAAAAGTCTTCAGCGTCATTAGGTTCAGTTCCCAAGGGAAATGTTTTCAGGATCGATTTCATTAGCTAACGTTCTAAGAAAAAAGTCTCCTGAGTTGATTTCATTAGTTTAAGGTCCCAGGGAAAACGTTTCCAGGATCGATTTAATTTTCTTCAGACCCCAAAAGAAAGATCCCGGTATCATTCCATTAGTTTATGATACGCAGGGAAAGTTCCCAGGTTCAGTTCTATGTAAATGTAACTTAAAGTTCCAATAGGAAAAAAAAACCGAATTTCGATTCCATTAATTTAACCAGAATACAAATGTAATCAGACCATTTTACTCTTTCCTGAAAACAATAAAGATATATGTATACGCTGTTGTACTTTGTAAAAACGCTATTACCGTTAAACTGATTTTAAAATATTTAACAACTTGACTCAAAGAAAAAAAACATCTATAACTGATTTCATTTTGTAATATTGAGTTGCCATTTTTCACCCAAGGAAACTCGGACCATCAAAAAAGTAAGACACATAAACTTGTGATAAAGAAAGAGATTTAAAAAAAGGTGTTAGGGTATATTAACGACACTTTCTGCGATCAATGCTTCGAAAATATTTGATACTCAAGTTTAAATCATAATCAGAAACTAGTCTTTTCTTTATACATCCGTGAAAATTCAAATCTGCTAACTTTACCGCATGAAAAGCATCACCCCTATACTGTCGTTAATTTAAACATAGCTCTAACTTACCTTTGAGTACAGTCGCTCAAAATAGTATCCGAACACTGTGGTTGATTAGAGAATTAAGAAAAAATATTTGGCAACGATTTGTTTAGAAATTAGTGATCTGGCAACTTCGTGTCACAACCTTCGTGTCACGTGACACGAAGGTTGTCAGATCACTAATTTCTAAAAAACTCGTTGCCAGATATTTTTTCTGAATTCTCTAATCAAGTGTTCGGATACTTTTTTGAGCGACTGTAGGTGGTCATATTATTTTGATACTAGATCGTGTGGGCTCACTCACGGAAATATTGAGCGTGTGCAGTTACCGTTCACAGCAAACTGGAGCGTGTGCAGTAACTGCACACGCTCCAGTTTGCTGTGAACGGTAACTGGAGCGTGTACAGTTGCTGTACACGCTCCAGATATTTTTTCTGAATTCTGTAATCACGTGACACGAAGGTTGCCAGATCATTAATCTCTAAACAAATCGTTGCCAGATATTTTTTCTGAATTCTCTAATCAACAATAGTGTTTGGATACTTTTTTGAGCGACTGTACTTGAGCAATTCTAGGAAGTTATACGATTTTTCCAGTAGGTTAAAGCAAAAGTGAGAAATGGAAAATGTTTATCATTATACTCAGTTACTAATAAATTTCAACCCCCCCCCCCAACTCTAATTCGTGTTAATGTCATTGGATCCTAATTTTGGATATGTACTACTTGTAAAATGAGCTTTTTGTGGGAAAATATGACTAAAGCAAAAGTTTAAAGCAGATTTATTTAAATCACGATTTTTAAAAATGTTCGTTCAATATTTAAAGAGCAATGGTAGTTTGAATATTTAACAACAATAATGCCAGAGACGGATTGGCTTCAGAAATTATTCAGAACTTAGAATAGAATAAAATTTTATTTTTCCAAAAGAATTAACGTCTATACATACAATAATATATGAACAATGTTAACACTCAATCTACATTAACATTTCTATATGCAAAAATAATTTGACCTGTAATTTTCGATATATGCAATATAAAGAAACCAAATATCATACAAAATTCCATTCCATATATAAATATTGGAGATTTGTGCAAAATCTACCAGAGTTGTAACTTTTATGCAGAATGTTTAGTTACATCCTGTGGTATTAATGTAGCATTTCAGTAACAGTGTATCATCGATGTTATAAATATTTAAATGGAAAATTATTAAAATTGGAAAATACAAAATTGCATCAATTTTTCGGTCAAAATAATTATACTCATCGGTATCGTATACAAAGGATAAAATCAAATAAAAAAGCTCAAAAAATCTCTCACAAATTGTGCAATCAACGATTCAAATAGAAACAATCACATATAATCAAAAAATTAAGGGAGATCTGAACTGGTAATATAGGTTTCCTGAATCCAAGATTCAGCTTTTAGCTCTACTTATGAACTCACTAATGAAAAATATCTCTGTTATGAAGGCAATTTATCGACAAAATGATTTGCAAAGTTTGCCTACTGCGTTCTGAGATTAGGGCGGGGGTGGCTCAGTCGGTAGCGCGCCAGGCTCGTAATCTGTAGTTCCCAGGTTCGAGTCCCAGCTGGGTCAGCGTTGAGATTAATCTCCGCAAAAATTCCCCGCACTGCCCACGGTCAGTAGGGGACACCGATGGGCTTGGAAAGGCCGCCGTCCGTCGGATGGGACGTTAAGCCGTGGCCCCGTGTGCGGGAGAGCCATACCCTGTGCACGTTAAAGAACACGCTGGATGGCCTTCATGGGAGGCTACCATCTGTCTCCCAACAGCTGTTTCAGTGGGTCCTCTCCCCCAACCTTCTCTGAGCCTTCGGGGTCCATGTGACCTGGCCATTTAGCCCATGGTGTGCAAAAAAGTGCCGCTCAGAGGTAAAACAACCCAACCCAACTGCGTTCTGATAACGGTTCATTTAGTATACAACTTAATGTAGTTCCCAGTATACAACTTAATGAACATATAGCCTCCAATGTGATTCTCAAATTTCCTGCCATCACTGAAATGTTAAATTACTTTATATATATACAATTTTTCGCAAGGTAAAAAAATCCCTAAATTGTGTAAAAATATTCAACCAATCAGGCTCGGATCTAGAAATAAATAAAGATGGCGGAAGGGAGATAAAAAGAATGAATTTCCATTCCAATATTACGTTTTCATTTCCCTTTCAGGTCTTTAAAAATGTTCTTTAGGCAAAATCCCAAGATCGTACGCAATATTAGATATGTAGGATTGAATCATAACATTTTACAGTACTTTTAAGGTCAAAAAATCGAAAAATTCTGTATAAAATTTTGGGATTACGGGTTGGGTTGGGTTGTTTTACCTCTGAGCGGCACTTTTTTGCACACCATGGGCTAAATGGCCAGGTCACATGGACCCGGAAGGCTCAGAAAATGTTGGGGGAGGGGACCCACTGGAACAGCTGTTGGGAGACAGATGGTAGCCTCCCGTCAAGGCCATCCAGGGTGTTCTTTAACGTGCACAGGGGGGGCCACGGCTTAACGTCCCATCCGACGGACGACGGCCTTTCCAAGCCCATCGGTGTCCCCTACTGACCGTGGGCAGGGCGGGGAATTTTGCGGAGATAAATCTCAACGCTGACCCAGCTGGGACTCGAACCTGGGAACTACAGATTACGAGCCTGGCGCGCTACCGACTGAATCCACTCAAGTCCCTCTTTTGACAGAAGCAGTGTGCGTGTGTGTGTGTGTGTGGGGGGGGGGGGGGTTATAACCCCTTCCCATAAGACCCAAAAGCCTCAAGACCTCTTTCTCCTCAGGGCTTGAATAATAATCCAAAGACTCGAAATGTGAACCTTCTCCCCCTCTCATTACCCTTAAACATGTCAAAAAAAAACCTCCACTGGAAATTTGTGGATATGTCACTGGGCAGGATCACTGAGGGGCAGGGGTGGGGGAGGGCTCAGTTGGTAGCGCGCCAGATTCGTAATCTGCAGTTCCCAAGTTCGAGCCCAGCTGGGCCAGCATTGAGATTTATCTCCACAAAACTCCCCGCCCTGCCCTCGATCAATAGGGGACACTTGGAAAGGCCGCAGCCCGTCGGATGGTACGTTAAGCCGTGACCCCGTGTATGGGAGAGCCATACCTTGTGTACGTTAAAGAACACGCTGGATGGCCTTAACGGGAGGGTACCATCCGTCTCCTAACAGCTGTCCAGTGAGTACATTACCCCAACCTTTTTTTAGTCTTTGGGGTCCTTGTGACCGGCTGTTTGGCGCATTGTATGCAAAAAAGTGCCGCTCAGAAGTAAAACAGCCCAACACAGGATCACTGTCAATCTTACAAATATTTCTTCTTTTTTTTTTTCAAATAAATTGTAATTATCGTATCAAATTGTTTATGGGATAAACATCTGTTCCATGTGCTTGCGTAAAATGCTCTTTTCATTTTCTCCAATTTCTGAAAAAAAATCTTCAGATAGCTTTCAAAAACAATTCTTTACATGCTGATTTGAATTCTAACTCAATATTTAAACTTTATCTCAATCGCGATTTCTTTTATGATAAACGCATTTTAGAGGCAATATGATTTTTGCTTTTATATCGTTAGTATCATCATTAAAACTTTAAAAACCATCCCCATGCCTCCAATTACTCCATATCCTTTTCCGTTTTAACTTCTGGTCCTTATTTTCTACGTTGAATAATATAGTGTTAATTCATATGCACCAAGTTCCAAACTGACAAGAATTTGGTTTAACACAGCTTTTAGAGTAAGGCTGATTTTCAACTGACGCGACTTGTTTTAACTAGTTTCTCCTCTACGATCATTATTTATTAGTATAATATAACCTTGTCTCAGCTCTCCTAATTCAAAATTTCAGCATTTCCAAAAAGATTTATCACATTTGCCATACAAATTATTCTGTTTAAACAGTTATTACACCAAACGTATTTGAAAACAATAAAGAATATCCTTTGCATGCTTATACAAATTCTCCCTGATTGGTTAAAGATTATAACATGTCACGTGTAGAGTAGGAACGCTTGTAAGCATACGATTAATCATCTTCATTACTCGACAACAATTTTTATAACAGTCAATATCTCATTTTTCAATTTTCATTACTCGACAACAATTTTTGCAGCAATCATTTCTCATCTTCATTACTCGACAACAATTTTTGCAACAGTCAATATCTCATTTTCAATCTTTATTACTCGACAACAATTTTTATAACAGTCAATTTCTCATTTTCTCATCTTTATTACTCGACAAAAATTTTTACAGCAATCATTTTCTAATTTTCAATCTTCATTACTCGACAACAATTTTTACAACAGTCAATATCTCATTTTCAATCTTCATTACTCGCCAACAATTTTTACAACAATCAATTTCTCATTTTCAATCTTCATTACTCGACAACAATTTTTATAACAGTCAATTTCTCATTTTCTCATCTTCATTACTCGACAACAATTTTTGCAGCAATCATTTCTCATCTTCATTACTCGACAACAATTTTTGCAACAGTCAATATCTCATTTTCAATCTTCACTACTCGACAACAATTTTTACAACAGTCAATATCTCATTTTCAATCTTCACTACTCGCCAACAATTTTTACAACAATCAATTTCTCATTTTCAATGTTCATTACTCGACAACAATTTTTATTACAGTCAATTTCTCATTTTCTCATCTTCATTACTCGACAAAAATTTTTACAGCGATCATTTTCTCATTTTCAATCTTCATTACTCGACAACAATTTTTACAACAGTCAATATCTCATTTTCAATCTTCATTACTCGACAACAATTTTTACAGCAATCATTTTCTCATTTTCAATCTTCATTACTCGACAACAATTTTTACAACAGTCAATATCTCATTTTCAATCTTCATTACTCGACAACCATTTTTACAACAGTCAATATCTCATTTTCAATCTTCATTACTCGCCAACAATTTTTACAGCAATCATTTTCTCATTTTCAATCTTCATTACTCGACAACAATTTTTACAACAGTCAATATCTCATTTTCAATCTTCATTACTCGACAACAATTTTTACAACAGTCAATATCTCATTTTCAATCTTCATTACTCGACAACAATTTTTACAACAATCAATTTCTCATTTTCAATCTTCATTACTCGCCAACAATTTTTACAACAATCAATTTCTCATTTTCTCATCTTCATTACTCGACAACAATTTTTACAACAATCAATTTCTCATTTTCAATTTTCATTACTCGACAACAATTTTTACAACAATCATTTTCTCATTTTCAATCTTCATTACTCGACAACAATTTTTACAACAGTCAATTTCTCATTTTCAATCTTCATCACTCGATGATTTTTTACCACAGTCAGTATCTCATTTTTAGCCATTATTACTTGAGTATCCTCTACGCGTATCATGCATTAAAATAAAATTGTATCAAACCCGAAACATTAATCAAAATTTGTATAGTCATAAAAAAAGGAATAAAATTAAAAGTATATCAATCAGTTAAGGATTCTGGAGGACAAATAAAAAATAAAATAAATACCCCCTCAAGCAGCTGCTTGCCACAGAGGTCTGACAGGAGCCTGTCAGTTTATATGCCACAGTAGAAGATCTGAGAGGATGGCAGGACCTCAGCAGAAAACAACACAAACATCCATGCCTTACCCGGGGCTCGAACCCAGGTCCCGTTATCCCCCATTATTTACGTTATTTCTTATCCGTCTTACACGATTATACTAAATACAGTTCATTAAGAAGGTATCTATCGCATTAGTCGGGTATTGAGTGCAACATAATTAATTAAAATAAACAACCAAATCTGTAGACTTCTACATAAATTACAGTTTCACAAAAAATCTTATTTCGATATGAATTATCATATTGATACATATCTTATCACAGTGATAAGACAAAACATAAATGCAAATTATTTTTATAACTTTCTAGAGATAAAAGAAAAAGGATTGCAGATTTTGTAAACATCTATCTCATGAATCATTAAACAATAATTAATACGTAGCAAAAGTCAATTCGGTATCACCACATTAATTCACAACAAACATTAAGAAATATTTCAGCATGAAGAGATTTAGTTGCGCATTGATCGATAGAATTTATATAATCCCTTTGAGTTATAAATTGTAAAACGTCGTAGACCGAATATTTCATACTGGATATTCTACACTTCCCTACCGAAATAGGGCGGGGGTGGCTCAGTCGGTAGCGCGCCAGGCTCGTAATCTGTAGTTCCCAGGTTCGAGTCCCAGCTGGGTCAGCGTTGAGATTTATCTCCGCAAAATTCCCCGCCCTGCCCACGGTCAGTAGGGTACACCGATGGGCTTGGAAAGGCCGCCGTCCGTCGGATGGGACGTTAAGCCGTGGCCCCGTGTGCGGGAGAGCCATACCCTGTGCACGTTAAAGAACACGCTGGATGGCCTTGACGGGAGGCTACCATCTGTCTCCCAACAGCTGTTCTAGTGGGTCCCCTCCCCCCAACCTTCTCTGAGCCTTCGGGGTCCATGTGACCTGGCCATTTAGCCCATGGTGTGCAAAAAAGTGGCGCTCAGAGGTAAAACAACCCAACCCTACCAAAATATTTAGATGATTTGCCTGTTATGTCAATGATAATCTCACTTCTAAGCTCTATAACTTCTAAACTATGCATTAATAGAAAAATGTGACTGAAGATAAATTAAATATCAGAATCAAATCTATTTAAATCTCAACTTTGAAACAATATTTGTTCAATATTTAAAGGTTTACGGGCGTTGGAAAAAAATTAATCATAGATTATCTTGTTTTATCAAAATCAAATCATAATTGTCTAAAAATGAAATAATCACTTCCCAAACTTTTGAAAGTCTATTTATTTTTTTAAATGATTGAAACAATACTTATTATTTAACTTTTATTTAAATCCTAAGGTAAAGTGAAACACTAGAATTTCCAAGTTTCTTGCTTATACACACTATAATTATATTTGTAGCTTAGAGACACTAAATTCACAAGTTTCCTGCTTAGAGAGTAAAATTCTCAAGTTTCCAGCACTAAAATTCTCAAGTTTTCAGCTTAAAAACACTGAAATTCTCAAGTTTGCAGCTTAGAAACACTAAAATTCTCAAGTTTGCATCTTAGAAACACTAAAATTCTCATATTTGCAGCTTAGAAACACTAAAATTCTCAAGTTTGCAGCTTAGAAACACTAAAATTCTCAAGTTTGCAGCTTAGAAACACTAAAATTCTCAAGTTTGCAGCTTAGAAACACTAAAATTCTCAAGTTTGCAGCTTAGAAACACTAAAATTCTCAAGTTTGCAGCTTAGAAACACTAAAATTCTCAAGTTTGCAGCTTAGAAACACTAAAATTCTCAAGTTTGCAGCTTAGAAACACTAAAATTCTCAAGTTTGCAGCTTAGAAACACTAAAATTCTCAAGTTTGCAGCTTAGAAACACTAAAATTCTCAAGTTTGCAGCTTAGAAACACTAAAATTCTCAAGTTTGCAGCTTAGAAACACTAAAATTCTCAAGTTTGCAGCTTAGAAACACTAAAATTCTCAAGTTTGCAGCTTAGAAACACTAAAATTCTCAAGTTTGCAGCTTAGAAACACTAAAATTCTCAAGTTTGCAGCTTAGAAACACTAAAATTCTCAAGTTTGCAGCTTAGAAACACTAAAATTCTCAAGTTTGCAGCTTAGAAACACTAAAATTCTCAAGTTTGCAGCTTAGAAACACTAAAATTCTCAAGTTTGCAGCTTAGAAACACTAAAATTCTCAAGTTTGCAGCTTAGAAACACTAAAATTCTCAAGTTTGCAGCTTAGAAACACTAAAATTCTCAAGTTTGCAGCTTAGAAACACTAAAATTCTCAAGTTTGCAGCTTAGAAACACTAAAATTCTCAAGTTTGCAGCTTAGAAACACTAAAATTCTCAAGTTTGCAGCTTAGAAACACTAAAATTCTCAAGTTTGCAGCTTAGAAACACTAAAATTCTCAAGTTTGCAGCTTAGAAACACTAAAATTCTCAAGTTTGCAGCTTAGAAACACTAAAATTCTCAAGTTTGCAGCTTAGAAACACTAAAATTCTCAAGTTTGCAGCTTAGAAACACTGAAATTCTCAAGTTTGCAGCTTAGAAATACTAAAATTCTTAAGTTTTCAGCTTAGAAACACAAAACATCCAATCGATTGCTCTTAGGAATACTATATTTCTGATATCGTCTAGCTTGAAATCACAAATATTTCAAATATTCTAGCTTCGATAACTCTTTAAATATTAAAAGAATATTGTTGAAAATCGATATTTAAATAGATTTGATTATCGATATTAATAATATATTAATATCTCGATTTTCAACAATTTCCATTCGGTATTTAATGAATTATAGAAGTTTGAATATTTAACAAATAACAATGTCAGTCATAAAAGTTTATCTCAGACCCAAGACTTTATCATTATTTGAAACGATTTAATTATTTAAAATAAGCGTACATTTTAAAAGTTTGTGTATATTAATTAATTTTTCAGTATTCATCAATTTTGTATAATTTCTTATGACTAGAATTGGTATTGTTAAATATTCAAACTTCTACACCTCATTAAATACTGAATGAATATTGATGAAAATCGAGTTATTGATATATGTCACATTTTTCAAAACAACTTATTTTAGAAGTTATAGAGCTTCGACGTTTGCTTCCCATTGACATACCATAGAGTTGCAACTTTTGTCCAACAGTGAATTTTCAATGGGAAATTCATTCAGAAGTTTTTCAATAAGAATTTTTTAAGATTTTTTTTTAGAGTTTAGGGGTTTAGCTTCTAACAAAAGTATATAACAATTAAGCTATTTAAGGGCAAAATATAAGAAATTAAGGTAACATTAATTTTACTCTTAGGAACATTTCAATGGAACTTTTCATCATACAGTTATGAGAAGTAATATTATTTTTACACGGCTGGGTTCGAGCCCCGGGTAAGGCATGGATGTATGTGTCGTTTTTCTGCTGAGGTCCTACCATCCTCTCAGACCTTCTACTGTGGCATATAAACTGACAGGCTCCTGTCAGACCTCTGTGGCAAGCAGCTGCTTGAGGGGGTATTTATTTATTTAATAACTTTTTCAGCATCAAAATTAATAAGCAGATTGATTTCTTGAGAAGCACATTTTTCATCAAGTAGTTGTTCATAATTGGGGCGGGGGTGGCTCAGTCGGTAGCGCGCCAGGCTCGTAATCTGTAGTTCCCAGATTCGAGTCCCAGCTGGGTCAGCGTTGAAATTTATCTCCGCAAAATTTCCCTCCCTGCACACGGTCAGTAAGGGACACCGATGGGCTTGGAAAGGCCGCCGTCCGTCGGATGGGACGTTAAGCCGTGGCCCCGTGTGCGGGAGAGCCATACCCTGTGCACGTTAAAGAACACGCTGGATGGTCTTGACGGGAGGCTACCATCTTTCTCCCAACAGCTGATCCAGTGGGTTCCCTCCCCCAACCTTCTCTGAGCCTTCGGGGTCCATGTGACCTGGCCATTTAGTCCATGGTGTGCAGAAAAGTGCCGCTCAGAGGTAAAACAACCCAACCCAATGTTCATAATTACAATCATTCTATTCTTACATTTTGGGATTTAAAAAAAAAAGCTTACTTACTCATATTACACACAATATGTGCTGCTCGTACGGAATGCTACGAATATAACTTAAGCATATTGTAATTAAAATAACATATTCAGTGATATTACCAAACGAATAAGTTTAACTTCTCAGATGACTCACAGAGCAGAGTCAATGTCAGGTCTCTTATGCTTATACTTTTTCGACTTTTTCAACACCCCAGATTCTATGAGGCCATACACAGTATCAATCAAGGTTGCCTTAATGTCACGTGGGGTTATTCCAAGCACTTCCTTCATTCGTCTGTTGTCGAACAGGTAGCTCTTATTCACGCGAGAGAGAATCAGTCGGGTGGAGTTATCAATGAAGCTGTAGAGCCAGAGGCTGAAGTATGGAGCGGGCCAAGTCGGAACGAAGTAACCTTGTGGTCCGAATTCCTCCGATAGAACATTAGCGATTTCTTTCAGCCACATATGAGTGGTGGCCACCAGGTGGCGGTGGTCGGCTGCTTCTGGGATGGTCATCGCTTTCAGCTGAGCCCAAGCCACGTCCCGCACATCGCACAGACAGAAATTGATTCGTGGTAGAAGCGGCATCGTGCCATCCATTAAACGTTTCACTACTTCGATGCTCGTAGGAACCACACCGCTAATCACTGGACCCATTACAAGACCCGGATTGATGACCACTAACTCCAGTCTCCTCTCTGGGAGCAAACCACGGACGAAGTCCCACGCTGCTTTCTCGGCCAAAGTTTTGCTTTTCGCATAGGCTTCGATGGATCTGGAGGTGACGTCACTCCAGTCGTCTTCGGTGTACACGCGTCCTTCTTCCGAGTCGTTCTCGCCGTGCACGGCTGTCACGGAGCTGGTGAGGATGACCCTCTTCACCGAACGTATCTCGGCACACGCCTTCAAAACGCGGATGGTTCCGTCAACGGCCGGTCGAATCAATTCCGATTCATGCTTTGGTGGCGCGTTGGGGAACGGCGATGCCACGTGCATCACGTAAGCGCATCCATTAATTGCTTCTAACCATCCTTCGTCTTTGGTCAGATCTGTTTCCATCAGCTCCAACTGATACTTGGCATCGGGGCACAGAGTTCTCAGTGGGCGTACTTTGGCTTCGTTCTTGAGGCTGCGGACCGTCCCTCGGACGCGGTATCCCTCGCGCTGAAGAAGTTGAATGATGTGCATGGCGATGAAACCCGACGCTCCCGTCACCAGCACGGGACAGTCCTTCGGCTCGGCCATCGCTGACACCGTTCGTTCTGTGTGACAGGTGAGAGACTGGTGCTGGCTCGTGCGTTTACTGGAATGTAGGTAGAAAGGTCAGCAGCAGCTTCAGCGCCTCCGCGCGACGGCTTTTGGAAACAGGTAATCATTACAGAAGCGTTTCCTCTATTGTCCTAAATTAAGAGAAAAGTATAATGCAATGTGACTTTTCAATAAACGTAATCAGAATTTTGCAATTTAGTGTCAGTTGTATTTGGGTTGTTGAGGGTGCTAGGGAAAATATGAAAAGACAAAGCATTGACACTTTTCGGCAGTTGAGTTGCTTTTTCTTTATTTATTTTGTGAAAAATGTCAATGAAATCGGTTTACAACTGGGATGAAGAGTTAGAATGGTTTCTCGAAAAACAGTAGCATTCTTGGGATTCGCCTTGAATTTTTTTCAGTGGGGGGGGGGGGGGGGTTGTGAGTTGTTTTACCTCTGAGCGGCACTTTTTTTTGCAGCACACCATGGGCTAAATGGCCAATTCACATGGACCCCGAAGGCTCAGAGAAGGTTGGGGAAGGGGACCCACTGAAACAGCTGTTGGGAGACAGATGATAGCCTCCCGTCAAGGCCATCCAGTGTGTTCTTTAACATGCACAGGGTATGGCTCTCCCGCACACGGGGCCACGGCTTAACGTCCCATCCGACGGACGGCGGCCTTTCCAAGCCCATCGGTGTCCCCTACTGACCGTGGGCAGGGCGGGGAATTTTGCGGAGATAAATCTCAACGCTGACCCAGCTGGGATTCGAACCTGGGAACTACAGATTACGAGCCTGGCACGCTACCGACTGAGCCACCCCCGCCCCCCGGAGGGGAGCAAAGAAACAAATCAGTGTTTCAAGATAGATATATTTAAGTTGATCCGTTCGTTAACAAGGGCAACTAGAAATATAGTAATCATGCATATATCGCACTATAATACAACTGAGGTTGTCTGAAAAAATGAAACAAGGGAAAAAACTTATTATTAAAAATATATGCAAAAGATTTTTTTTCGTATTCATAAAGAAAATTAATTATAATTTACTTATTGTTCTATCAAATGTAATATGTACTACAACAACCCAGTTAATGCTTTTGCTTTTGATTTATATGTTGATTAAATGTAATGTAGAATTTCTATCATAATAAACTTGAATTTGAAATGCTTCCGAAAGCAAAAGAATTCGTTAGAAAAATCAAAATAACAATTCAGCGCCAATTTTTTGCACACACTGCGCAGGTCACAATGATCCTGAAGATTCAGAGAAGGGGATCTGCTGTCCCCAACTGAGAGAAGAGGGACCAACTGAACAGCTGTTGGGAGGCAGATGGTACTCCTCCCCCATCAAGGCCATCCAGCGTGTTATTTCACGTGTACAGGATATCGATCTTCCACACACGTTGCCACGGCTTAACGTCCCATGAGACGGAGGGTAGAAGGACTGACCGTGGGCAGGGCGGAAAGCCTTGAGGAGATAAATCTCAACGCTGACCCAGCTGGGATTCGAACCTGCAGATTACGAGCCTGGCGCGGTACCGACTGAGCCACTCTCGCCTCTTACGAAAAAGGTAAAACATCTTAGTTTTTTGCGAAACTATGTTAGGCAGGGTTGGGTTGTTTTACCTCTGAGCGGCACTTTTTTGCACACCATGGGCTAAATGGCCAGGTCACATGGACCCCGAAGGCACAGAGAAGGTTGGGGGAGGGGACCCACTGGAACAGCTGTTGGGAGACAGATGGTAGCCTCTCGTCAAGGCCATCCAGCGTGTTCTTTAACGTGCACAGGGTATGTCTCTCCCACACACGGGGTCACAGCTTAATGTCCCATCCGACTGACGTTGGCCTTTCCAAGCTCATCGGTGTCCCCTACTGACCGTGGGCAGGGCGGGAAATTTTGCGGAGATAAATCTCAACGCTGACCCAGCTGGGACTCGAACCTGGGAATTTAGATTACGAGCCTGGCGCGCTACCGACAGAGCCACCCCCGCCCCTGTTAAGCAGGGAGTTGGGAACACAGTGTCCAACTTAACTCTATGTACCGGAAGTATAAAATACTTAATATGCCTCTACTGATAATTGTAAACAATTAATGCTGATTCGATGTGATTATTTGAAATGTTTTGGAAATATAGGATTGATATCTAAGAAACCAGTTGTTGGATTTTTCACATCTATTAAATACAGAAGACGCTTTTTACTATTATAACACTCTGGTGACAATGACCATGCTTCTTAAAATAATGCTTTGAGAACAAAAAGAATAGGGTAGCTTTAGAAACAGGTTATCAGGCTCCATAGACTATTTACTTTGCACGTTACAGACACTCCAAAGGCTGAAGTCTGTTTGAAGAATACTGCCGCTTGCAACCAAGTGTGTTATTTAAAGCGCACAGTGTATAGCTGAAATGTACACTGAACCACGGCTTAACATTCATTTTAGGCGAAGGCCTTTACAAGATCATCATAGAGCTCTCACCGAGCGTGAGCGGAGGGAGAATCTCAATGTGGGCACAGTGGGAATCGAACCTGGAAACATCAGCTGGCACTTTTAAGATTAAACCAACTAACTGGGCCGCATGAGAATGCGCATCCTGTGAAAATGTGGTTTTAAAAGTTTTAAGGACTCTGCGGGAATACTTGCATTTTTTTGCCACACAATGGGCTAAATGGCCAAGTCATAAGGACCCCAAAGACTCGGAGCAGGTTGCAGGAAGGGGAACCACTGGACAGTGATTAGGAGACAGATGGTAGCCTCCAGTTAATGCCATCAGACAGATGGTAGCCTCCAGTTAATGCCATCAGACAGATGGTAGCCTCCAGTTAATGCCATCAGACAGATGGTAGCCTCCAGTTAATGCCATCAGACAGATGGTAGCCTCCAGTTAATGCCATCAGACAGATGGTAGCCTCCAGTTAATGCCATCAGACAGATGGTAGCCTCCAGTTAATGCCATCAGACAGATGGTAGCCTCCAGTTAATGCCATCAGACAGATGGTAGCCTCCAGTTAATGCCATCAGACAGATGGTAGCCTCCAGTTAATGCCATCAAACAGATGGTAGCCTCCAGTTAATGCCATCAGACAGATGGTAGCCTCCAGTTAATGCCATCAGACAGATGGTAGCCTCCAGTTAATGCCATCAGACAGATGGTAGCCTCCAGTTAATGCCATCAGACAGATGGTAGCCTCCAGTTAATGCCATCAGACAGATGGTAGCCTCCAGTTAATGCCATTAGACAGATGGTAGCCTCCAGTTAGATGCCATCTAGCGTGTTCTTTGACATGCACAAGGTATGGCTTTACTTTCCGTACGACGGACTCTGACGTTTCTAAGCTCATCGGTTTTTTCTTTCTCACTGAGGCAGGGGAATTGCGGAGATAAATCTCAATGCTGCTGCAGTTGGGACTCGAACCTGTGAACTGCAAATTACGTGATCAAATCTCCTCTCCATTCACAACTCTGAAGAAAGGAAATAATGTCCTCAAAATGAATGTAGAAATTTAAATGATAAGTAATACAGTTTTACCAAAATACTACGAAAGTTATTGTAATAAATTAATAATAATATATCTAATATATAAGGGAGAATATTTGTTTGTTTGTCCGCTCATGCACTCTGCCCCCCCCCCCCCAAGAGTGAGAGGCACCAAACTTTGCATGAACGTTCCTTTCTCCCAGAGGAAGAATATTGGCTATGGGCGAACCCCCTGGGGTCAACCAAAATTGGAGCGTGTGCAGTTACTTACTGCACACGCTCCAGTTTGCTGTGAACGGTAACTGCACACGCTCAATATTTCCGTGAGTGAGCCCACACGATCTAGTATCAAAATAATATGACCACCTACAGTCGCTCAAAAAAGTATCCGAACACTATGATTGATTACAGAATTCAGAAAAAATATCTGGCAACGATTTTTTTAGAAATTAGTGATCTGGCAACCTTCGTGTCACGTGATTACGGAATTCAGAAAAAATATCTGGACATAATATACAGCAACTGTACACGCTCCAGTTACCGTTCACAGCAAACTGGAGCGTGTGCAGTTACTGCACACGCTCAATATTTCCGTGAGTGAGCCCACACGATCTAGTATCAAAATAATATGACCATCTACAGTCGCTCAAAAAAGTATCCGAACGCCATGGTTGATTATAGAATTCAGAAAAAATATCTGGCAACGATTTTTTTAGAAATTAGTGATCTGGCAATCTTCGTGTCACGTGACACGAATGTTGCCAGATCACAATTTTCTAAAAATAATCGTTGCTAGATATTTTTTCTGAATTTTGTAATCAACTGTAGTGTTCGGATACTTTTTTGAGCGACAGTACCATCTACCATAACGTTTGTGAGTTTCAGACTTCTCCTAAAGAGGAGGAGAAATATTATACCCAGGGGGTGGATGCAAATCGGTTGTAATGAGCTTAACGCTAAATGAAAACTTGCGACATGGGAGATGTCATCTACTATATACTCTGGAGCAGTGATTCTCAACCTTTTATGCTTCATGTACCCCCTGGAAATGTGTATGTAACTGGCGTACCCCTTGTACAGATAGATAAAACTATAGTTATAGTATAACAATGGGAATAAAATAAAACATATATATCAGTGGTTCTCAACCTTTTATGTTTCACGTACCCCCTGGAAATGTGTATGTAACTGGCGTACCCCTTGTATAGATAGATAAAACTATAGTTATAGTATAACAATGGGAATAAAATAAAACATATATATCAGTGGTTCTCAAACTTTTATGCTTCACGTACACCCTGGAAATGTGTATGTAACTGGCGTACCCCTTGTATAGATAGATAAAACTATAGTTATAGAATAAAAATGGGAATAAAATAAAACATATATATCAGTGGTTCTCAACCTTTTATGCTTCATGTACCCCCTGGAAATGTGTATGTAACTGGCGTACCCCTTGTATAGATAGATAAACTATAGTTATAGTATAACAATGGGAATAAAATAAAACATATATATCAGTGGTTCTCAACCTTTTATGTTTCACGTACCCCCTGGAAATGTGTATGTAACTGGCGTACCCCTTGTATAGATAGATAAAACTATAGTTATAGTATAACAATGGGAATAAAATAAAACATATATATCAGTGGTTCTCAACCTTTTATGCTTCACGTACCCCCTGGAAATGTGTATGTAACTGGCGTACTCCTTGTATAGATAGATAAAACTATAGTCATAGTATAACAATGGGAATAAAATAAAACATATATATCAGTGGTTCTCAACCTTTTATGCTTCACGTACCCCCTGGAAATGTGTATGTAACTGGCGTACCCCTTGTATAGATAGATAAAACTATAGTTATAGTATAACAATGGGAATAAAATAAAACATATATATCAGTGGTTCTCAACCTTTTATGCTTCATGTACCCCCTGGAAATGTGTATGTAACTGGCGTACCCCTTGTATAGATAGATAAACTATAGTTATAGTATAACAATGGGAATAAAATAAAACACACACACACATATATATATAACACATATCTAGCGACTTTTGAGCTCTCAAAGTGTACCCCAACAAATTTTTCCGCGTACCCCAAGTTGAGAACCCCTACTATAGAGAATTTCAGAGCCGAGTAAAACTGCTACTTGTCTATAATTTTCAGTATTCGATGTGTACTCCAGTTTGATAATATAACGTGTATCTTCAAAATCAAAATTCAATCGTTTAAAAATTCATCTTCAATTGGCGGAAGAGAGAATTCTTTGAACTTGTCTTAAAACGTGAATATTTGCAAGACTATTTGGAAGATGAATATTTGAAAGAATATTCATAGAGACATAATTTTGTTATTTAAATAATCAAAATGCAACACATGAATGCTGTTGCATCTTGTTGATATCTCGAATAGCTGAGGAGAAAAACCCCAACTGCAGTGGTAAAAAATTGCAAGATAAATTTTTTCCAAATTGTCCGAGAGTACTGTTCTTGGTATTCATTCGAAAGAGAATTTCAAGTAGATCAACCCTGTCTCTGAATGAAGTTGATATCTCGAAAAGTTGAGGAGAAAAATCCCAACTGTAGTGGTAACAAATTGCAAAATAAATTTTTTCCAAATTGTCCTAGAGTAGCGTTCTTGGTATTCATTCGAAAGAGAATTTCAAGCACATTAACCCTGTCTTTGAATGAAGTTGATATCTCGAATAGTTGAGGAGAAAAACGGGAAAATTCACAACTGCAGTGGTAAAAAATTGCAAGATAATTTTTTTTCGAAATTGTCCTAGAGTAGTGTTCCTTACGACGACGTAACGGGGACCTCACAAAAGTGGCCTTACGACGACGTCACAAGTACCTCACAAGAATAATTTTCTGAGGTCCCTGTGATGTCGTCGTAAGGCCACTTTTGTGAGGTCCCCCATGACATCGTCGTAAGGCCAATTTTGTGAGGTCCCGTGACGTCATTGTAACGACACTTTTGTGAGGTCCTCGTGACGTCGTCGTAAGGCCACTTTTGTGAGGTCCTCGTGACATCAATGCAACAGGGACCTCACAAAAGAGGCCTAATGACATCACGGGTACCTCACAAAAGTGGCCTTATGATGACGTCACAGGGACCTCACAATAGTGGAGGACTACTATAGGACATTTTCGAAAAAAAATTATCTTCCAATTTTTTTACCACTGCAGTTGGGATTTTTAATGTTTTTCTCCTCAAGTGTTTCAGATATCAATTTTATTCAAAGACAGGGTTAATGTGCTTCAAAATCAATTTCGAATGAATACCAAGAACACCACTCTAGGACAATTTCGAAAAAAAAATTATCTTGCAATTTTTTACCACTACAGTTTGAGTTTTTCACCTCAACTATTCGAGATATCAATTTTATTCAAAGACAGGGGAAATGTGCTTCAAATTCTCTTTCGAATGAATACCAAGAACACTACTCTAGGACAATTTCGAAAAAACATTATCTTGCAATTTTTTACCACTGCAGTTGGGGTTTTTCCTGTTTTTCGCCTCAACAATTCGAGATATGAACTTTATTCAAAGACAGGGTTAATCTCCTTGAAATTCTCTTTCGAATAAATACCGAGAACATTACTCTAGGACAATTTCGAAAAAAAAAATCTTGGAATTTTTTACCACTGCAGTTTCCTGCTTTTCTCATGAACTATTCGAGATGTCAACTTCATTCAAATACAGGGTTAATCTGCTTGAAATTCTCTTTCGAATGAATAGCAAGAACACTGCTCTAGGACAATTTCGAAAAAAAAAATTATCTTCCAATTTTTTACTACTGCAGTTGGGTTTTTTCCTGTTTATCGCCTCAACTATTCGAGATATCAACTTCATTCAATGACAGGGTTAATGTCCTTGAAATTCTCTTTCGAATGAATATAAAGAACAGTACTCTAGGACAATTTCGAAAAACCATTATCTTGCAATTTTTTACCACTGTAGTTGGGGTTTCTCCTGTTTTTCGCCTCAACTGTTCGAGATATCAACTTCATTCAAAGACAGGGTTAATGTGCTTGAACTTCTCTTTCGAATGGATACCAAGAACACTACACTAGGACAATTTGGAAAAAAAAATTGTCTTGCAATTTTTTACCACTGCAGTTGGGGTTTTTCCTGTTTTTCGCCTGAATTATTCAAGATATCAACTTCATTCAAAGACAGGGTTAATGTGCTTGAAATTCTCTTTCGAATGAATAACAAGTACACTACTCTAGGACAATTTCGAAAAAATATTACCTTGCAATTTTTTACCAGTACAGTTTGGGTTTTTCGCCTCAACTATTCGAGATATCAATTTTATTCAAAGACAGGGTTAATGTGCTAGAAATTCTCTTTCGAATGAATACCAAGAATAGTATTCTAGGACAACTCTAGTACTCTAGGAAAAAACATTATCTTGTAATTTTTTACTACTGCAGTAGAGGTTTTTCCTGTTTTTTCACCTTAACTCTTCCAGATATCAACTTCATTCAAAGACAAGGTTAATGTGCTTGAAATTCTCTTTCGAATGAATACCAACTATACTACTCTAGGACAATTTCGAAAAATATTACCTTGCAATTTTTTACCAGTACAGTTTGGATTTTTCGCCTCAACTATTCGAGATATCAATTTTATTCAAAGACAGGGTTAATGTGCTTGAAATTCTCTTTTGAATGAATACCAAGAATAGTACTCTAGGACAATTTCGAAAAAACATATTCTTGCAATTTTTTACCACTGCAGTTAGTGTTTTTCCTGTATTTCGCCTCAACTATTCGAGATATCAACTTCATTCTATGACAGGGTTAATGTGCTTGAAATTCTCTTTTGAACGAATAACAAGAACACTACTCTACGACAATTTCGAAAAAAATTATCTTGCAATTTTTTACCACTGCAGTTGGGTTTTCCTGTTTTTCTCCCCAAGTGTCCCCAAATATCAACTTCATTCAAAAACAGGGGTAATGTGCTTGAAATTCTCTTTCGAATGAATACCAAGAACACTACTCTAGGACAATTTCGAAAAAAATATCTTGCAATTTTTAACCACTGCATTTCGGGGTTTCCCTGTTTTTCGCCTCAACTATTCGATATATCAACTTCATTCAAAGACAGGGTTAATGTGCTTGAAATTCTCCTTCGAATGAATACCAACTACACTACTCTAGGACAATTTCGAAAAAAATTATCTACCAATTATTTACTACTACAGTTGGAGTTTTTTTTCTCAACTATTCGAGATATCAACTTCATTCAAAGACAGAGTTAATGTGCTTGAAATTCTCTTTCGAATAAATACCAAGAACACTACTCTAGGACAATTTCAAAAAAATATTATCTTGCAATTTTTTACCACTGCAGTAGGGGTTTTTCGCCTCAACTATTCGAGATATCAATTTTATTCAAAGACAGGGTTAATGTGCTTGAAATTCCCTTTCGAATGAATACCAAGAATAGTAACTCTAGGACAATTTCGAAAAAACATTATCTTGCAAATTTTTACCACTGCAGTAGGGGTTTTTCCTGATTTTCGCCTTAACTATTCTAGATATCAACTTCATTGAAAGACAGGGTTAATGTGCGTAAAATTCTCTTTCGAATGAATACCAAGAACAATAATCTACGACAGTTTCGAAAAAATTATCTACCAATTATTTACTACTACAGTTGGGGTTTTTCTCCTCAACTATTCGAGATATCAATTTTATTCAAAGAGAGGGTTAAATGTGCTTCAAATTCTCTTTCGAATGAATACCAAGAATCCTACTCTAGGACAATTTCCAAAAAATACTATCTTGCAATTTTTTACCACTGCAGTTGGGTTTTTCCTGTTTTTCTCCTCAAGTGTTCCATATATCAAATTCATTCAAAACAGGGGTAATGTGCTTGAAATTCTGTTTCGAATGAATACCAAGAAGACTACTCTAGGATAATTTCGAAAAAAAAATTATCTCGCAATTTTTACCAGTGCAGTAGTGGTTTTTCCTGTTTTTCGCCTCAACTATTCGAGATATCAACTTCATTCAATGACAGGGTTAATGTCCTTGAAATTCTCTTTCGAATGAATACCAAGAACAGTACTCTAGGACAATTTCGAAAAAAATATCTTGCAATTTTCAACCACTGAATTTCGGGGTTTTCCTGTTTTTCGCCTCAACTATTAGAGATGTCAACTTCATTCAAATACAGGGTTAATGTGCTTGAAGTTCTCTTTCGAATGAATACCAAGAACACTACACTAGGACAATTTGGAAAAAAAATTTGTCTTGCAATTTTTTACCACTGCAGTTGGGGTTTTTCCTGTTTTTCGCCTGAACTATTCAAGATATCAACTTCATTCAAAGACAGGGTTAATGTGCTTGAAATTCTCTTTCGAATGAATACCAAGTACACATTTCTAGGACAATTTCGAAAAAATATTACCTTGCAAATTTTTTACCAGTACAATTTGGGTTTTTCGCCTCAACTATTCGAGATATCAATTTTATTCAAAGACAGGGTTAATGTGCTTGAAATTCCCTTTCGAATGAATACCAAGACCAGTACTCTTGGACAATTTCGAAAAAATATTATCTTGCAATTTTTTACCACTACAGTTTGCGTTTTTCGCCTCAACTATTTGAGATTTCAACTTCATTCAACGACAGGGTTAATGTGCTTGAAATTCTCTTTCGAATGAATACCAAGACCAGTACTCTTGGACAATTTCGAAAAAATATTATCTTGCAATTTTTTACCACTACAGTTTGAGTTTTTCACCTCAACTATTCGAGATATCAATTTTATTCAAAGACAGGGGAAATGTGCTTCAAATTCTCTTTCGAATGAATACCAAGAACACTACTCTAGGACAATTTCGAAAAAACATTATCTTGCAATTTTTTACCACTGCAGTTGGGGTTTTTCCTGTTTTTCGCCTCAACAATTCGAGATATGAACTTTATTCAAAGACAGGGTTAATCTCCTTGAAATTCTCTTTCGAATAAATACCGAGAACATTACTCTAGGACAATTTCGAAAAAAAAAATCTTGGAATTTTTTACCACTGCAGTTTCCTGCTTTTCTCATGAACTATTCGAGATGTCAACTTCATTCAAATACAGGGTTAATCTGCTTGAAATTCTCTTTCGAATGAATAGCAAGAACACTGCTCTAGGACAATTTCGAAAAAAAAAATTATCTTCCAATTTTTTACTACTGCAGTTGGGTTTTTTCCTGTTTATCGCCTCAACTATTCGAGATATCAACTTCATTCAATGACAGGGTTAATGTCCTTGAAATTCTCTTTCGAATGAATATAAAGAACAGTACTCTAGGACAATTTCGAAAAACCATTATCTTGCAATTTTTTACCACTGTAGTTGGGGTTTCTCCTGTTTTTCGCCTCAACTGTTCGAGATATCAACTTCATTCAAAGACAGGGTTAATGTGCTTGAACTTCTCTTTCGAATGGATACCAAGAACACTACACTAGGACAATTTGGAAAAAAAATTGTCTTGCAATTTTTTACCACTGCAGTTGGGGTTTTTCCTGTTTTTCGCCTGAATTATTCAAGATATCAACTTCATTCAAAGACAGGGTTAATGTGCTTGAAATTCTCTTTCGAATGAATAACAAGTACACTACTCTAGGACAATTTCGAAAAAATATTACCTTGCAATTTTTTACCAGTACAGTTTGGGTTTTTCGCCTCAACTATTCGAGATATCAATTTTATTCAAAGACAGGGTTAATGTGCTAGAAATTCTCTTTCGAATGAATACCAAGAATAGTATTCTAGGACAACTCTAGTACTCTAGGAAAAAACATTATCTTGTAATTTTTTACTACTGCAGTAGAGGTTTTTCCTGTTTTTTCACCTTAACTCTTCCAGATATCAACTTCATTCAAAGACAAGGTTAATGTGCTTGAAATTCTCTTTCGAATGAATACCAACTATACTACTCTAGGACAATTTCGAAAAATATTACCTTGCAATTTTTTACCAGTACAGTTTGGATTTTTCGCCTCAACTATTCGAGATATCAATTTTATTCAAAGACAGGGTTAATGTGCTTGAAATTCTCTTTTGAATGAATACCAAGAATAGTACTCTAGGACAATTTCGAAAAAACATATTCTTGCAATTTTTTACCACTGCAGTTAGTGTTTTTCCTGTATTTCGCCTCAACTATTCGAGATATCAACTTCATTCTATGACAGGGTTAATGTGCTTGAAATTCTCTTTTGAACGAATAACAAGAACACTACTCTACGACAATTTCGAAAAAAATTATCTTGCAATTTTTTACCACTGCAGTTGGGTTTTCCTGTTTTTCTCCCCAAGTGTCCCCAAATATCAACTTCATTCAAAAACAGGGGTAATGTGCTTGAAATTCTCTTTCGAATGAATACCAAGAACACTACTCTAGGACAATTTCGAAAAAAATATCTTGCAATTTTTAACCACTGCATTTCGGGGTTTCCCTGTTTTTCGCCTCAACTATTCGATATATCAACTTCATTCAAAGACAGGGTTAATGTGCTTGAAATTCTCCTTCGAATGAATACCAACTACACTACTCTAGGACAATTTCGAAAAAAATTATCTACCAATTATTTACTACTACAGTTGGAGTTTTTTTTCTCAACTATTCGAGATATCAACTTCATTCAAAGACAGAGTTAATGTGCTTGAAATTCTCTTTCGAATAAATACCAAGAACACTACTCTAGGACAATTTCAAAAAAATATTATCTTGCAATTTTTTACCACTGCAGTAGGGGTTTTTCGCCTCAACTATTCGAGATATCAATTTTATTCAAAGACAGGGTTAATGTGCTTGAAATTCCCTTTCGAATGAATACCAAGAATAGTAACTCTAGGACAATTTCGAAAAAACATTATCTTGCAAATTTTTACCACTGCAGTAGGGGTTTTTCCTGATTTTCGCCTTAACTATTCTAGATATCAACTTCATTGAAAGACAGGGTTAATGTGCGTAAAATTCTCTTTCGAATGAATACCAAGAACAATAATCTACGACAGTTTCGAAAAAATTATCTACCAATTATTTACTACTACAGTTGGGGTTTTTCTCCTCAACTATTCGAGATATCAATTTTATTCAAAGAGAGGGTTAAATGTGCTTCAAATTCTCTTTCGAATGAATACCAAGAATCCTACTCTAGGACAATTTCCAAAAAATACTATCTTGCAATTTTTTACCACTGCAGTTGGGTTTTTCCTGTTTTTCTCCTCAAGTGTTCCATATATCAAATTCATTCAAAACAGGGGTAATGTGCTTGAAATTCTGTTTCGAATGAATACCAAGAAGACTACTCTAGGATAATTTCGAAAAAAAAATTATCTCGCAATTTTTACCAGTGCAGTAGTGGTTTTTCCTGTTTTTCGCCTCAACTATTCGAGATATCAACTTCATTCAATGACAGGGTTAATGTCCTTGAAATTCTCTTTCGAATGAATACCAAGAACAGTACTCTAGGACAATTTCGAAAAAAATATCTTGCAATTTTCAACCACTGAATTTCGGGGTTTTCCTGTTTTTCGCCTCAACTATTAGAGATGTCAACTTCATTCAAATACAGGGTTAATGTGCTTGAAGTTCTCTTTCGAATGAATACCAAGAACACTACACTAGGACAATTTGGAAAAAAAATTTGTCTTGCAATTTTTTACCACTGCAGTTGGGGTTTTTCCTGTTTTTCGCCTGAACTATTCAAGATATCAACTTCATTCAAAGACAGGGTTAATGTGCTTGAAATTCTCTTTCGAATGAATACCAAGTACACATTTCTAGGACAATTTCGAAAAAATATTACCTTGCAAATTTTTTACCAGTACAATTTGGGTTTTTCGCCTCAACTATTCGAGATATCAATTTTATTCAAAGACAGGGTTAATGTGTTTGAAATTCCCTTTCGAATGAATACCAAGAATAGTACTCTAGGACAATTTCGAAAAATCATTATCTTGCAATTTTTTACCACTGCAGTTGGGGTTTTTCCTGTTTTTCTCCTCAACTATTCGAGATTTCAACTTCATTCAACGACAGGGTTAATGTGCTTGAAATTCTCTTTCGAATGAATACCAAGACCAGTACTCTTGGACAATTTCGAAAAAATATTATCTTGCAATTTTTTACCACTACAGTTTGCGTTTTTCGCCTCAACTATTTGAGATATCAACTTCATTCAAAGAGAGGGTTAATGTGCTTCAAATTCTCTTTCGAATGAATACCAAGAATACTACTCTAGGACAATTTCGAAAAAAATTATCTTGCAATTTTTAACCACTGCAGTTCGGATTTTTCCTGTTTTTCGCCTCAACTATTCGAGATATCAACTTCATTCAACGACAGGGTTAATGTCCTTCAAATTCTCTTTCGAATGAATACCAAGAACAGTACTCTTGGACAATTTCGAAAAAATACTATCTTGCAATTTTTTACCACTACAGTTTGGGTTTTTCGCCTCAACTATTCGAGATATCAACTTCATTCAAAGACAGGGTTAATGTCCTTGAAATTCTCTTTCGAATGAATACCAAGAACACTACTCTAGGACAATTTCGAAAAAATATTATCTTGCAATTTTTTACCACTGCAGTTGGGGTTTTTCCTGTTTTTCGCCTCAACTATTAGAGATATCAACTTCATTCAGCGACAGGGTTAATATCCTTCAAATGCTCTTTCGAATGAATACCAAGAACACTACTCTAGGATAATTTCGAAAAAACATCTTGCAATTTTTTACCACTGCAGTAGGGGTTTTTCCTGTTTTTCTCAACTCTTCGAGATATCAACTTCATTTAAAGACAGGCTTAATATCCTTGAAATTCTCTTTCGAATGAATACCAAGAACACTACTCTAGGACAATTTCGAAAAAAATTATCTTGCAATTTTTAACCACTGCAGTTCGGGTTTTTCCTGTTTTTCGCCTCAACTATTCGAGATATCAACTTCATTCAACAACAGGTTTAATGTTTTTGAAATTCTGTTTCGAATGAATACCAAGAACACTACTCTAGGATAATTTCGAAAAAACATTATCTTGCAATTTTTTACCACTCCAGTTGGGGTTTTCCTGTTTTTTGCCTCAACTATTCGAGATATCAACTTCATTCAAAGCAGGGTTAATGCCCTTGAAATTCTCTTTCAAAAGAATACCAAGAACACTACTCTAGGATAATTTCGAAAAAACATTATCTTCCAATTTTTTACCATTGCAGTTGGGGGTTTTCCTGTTTTTCACCTCAACTATTCGAGATATCAATTTCATTCAATGACAGGGTTAATGTGCTTGAAGTTCTCTTTCGAATGAACACCAAGAACACTACTCTAGGACAATTTGGAAAAAATAATTATCTTGCAATTTTTTACCACTGCAGTTGGGGTTTTTCTCCTCAACAATTCGAGATATCAACTTCATTCAAAGACAGAGTTAATGTGCTTGAAATTCTCTTTCGAATGAATTCCAAGAATACTACTCTAGGACAATTTCGAAAAAAAATTATCTTGCAATTTTTTACCACTGCAGTTGGGTTTTTTCTGTTTTTCTCCTCAAATTCATTCAAAACAGGGGTAATGTGCTTGAAATTCTGTTTCGAATGAATACCAAGAAGACTACTCTAGGATAATTTCGAAAAAACATTATCTTGCACTTTTTTACCACTGCAGTTGGGGGTTTTCCTGTTTTTCGCCTCAACTATTCGAGATATCAACTTCATTCAAAGACAGACTTAATGTCCTTGAAATTCTCTTCTGAATGAATACCAGGAACACTACTCTAGGACAATTTCGAAAAAAATTATCTTCCAATTTTCAACCACTGCATTTCGGGGTTTTCCTGTTTTTCGCCTCAACTATTAGAGATATCAACTTCATTCAACGACAGGGTTAATGTCCTTGAAATTCTCTTTCGAATGAATACCAAGAACAGTACTCTTGGACAATTTCGAAAAAATATTATCTTGCAATTTTTTACCACTACAGTTTGGGTTTTTCGCCTCAACTATTCCAGATATCGACTTCATTCAAAGACAGGGTTAATGTGCTTGAAATTCTCTTTCGAATGAATACCAAGTACACTACTCTAGGACAATTTCGAAAAAATTTATCTACCAATTTTTTACCACTACAGTTTGCGTTTTTCGCCTCAACTATTTGAGATATCAACTTCATTCAACGACAGGGTTAATGTCCTTGAAATTCTCTTTCGAATGAATACCAAGAACACTACTCTAGGACAATTTCGAAAAAATATTATCTTGAAATTTTTTACCACTGCAGTTGGGGATTTTCTTGTTTTTCGCCTCAACTATTCGAGATATCAACTTCATTCAAAGACAGAGTTAACGTGCTTGAAATTCTCTTTCGAATGAATACCAAGAACACTACTCTAGGACAATTTCAAAAAAATATTATCTTGCAATTTTTACCACTGCAGTAGGGGTTTTTCCTGTTTTTCGCCTTAACTATTCCAGATATCAACTTCATTCAATGACAGGGTTAATGTGCTTGAAATTCTCATAGGAATGAATACCAAGTACACTACTCTAGGACAATTTCGAAAAAATATTTCCCCTGTGATGATGCATAGAACCGGCCAGGCCTAGCACCTAATGTCCGACCCCGCCATCTCGTGGTGCAGACCGTTAGTACCTTTCAAAAGAGATACTCTCTTGTGGAAGTGAACGGAAGGGGAGGGCTGCCAGATTAGTGTGGCCTACTGATCTGGACAACTATGGCTACTTTTCTTTTTTTTTCTACCCTGCTGAGGAGTGGTCAACCACACAGGTTCCTGGTGCTGACCATATAAACCCACTGGACTGGACAGATATATGGTTCTGAGCTTGATTATGGATCCTGATTATTACTGCACTGGTGGGCTTCTGTGGAGGGAAAATCTTCCGCTGTGTTTTCTGTTCGTTTGTGGGTTGACAGCCCCAAGGGAATAGATTTACAGGATATGTTTATCAGCTGGTGGATAATCCTGAGCAGAAGTCATCGCAGGCACCTGAACTCTTTGCTTCTATTGGCATCGTCAAATTCTACATTGGAGGAAGTCTTTCAGTGTAGATGGCTTCAGCCTTTAGTGGTGGGGGAACGGGTCTTTGCCCCATGTCTGCGATTAGGGGGCTGTTTGATATTGTCGGCATTCCCTCTCTCAATAAACATAGTTTCTTCAAACATCCTACTAACCATTTTCTCTCCATAGGTAGTTGGAATGTGAGGACTCTGCACAGAGCTTTTTCTCTTGATGTCCTCACACAAGAATTCCACCATTATAATTTAGATGTTCTCGGCTTGCAAGAGACCAGATGGACAGATAAAGGTCAGATTCTTAAAAATAATCTTAAATTTCTCTTTTCAGGGAGGGACGACAATAAGCATCACCAAGGCGTGGGACTGCTTCTCAGCAGACACGCTAGTGATGCTCTTCTAGGATATGAGTGCATTAATGAAAGGTTTCTTACAGCAAAATTTCAGACAAGCGTTAAAGACCTGAATGTTTTCTGCTGTTATGCCCCCACTGAGGATGCCGATGAGGATGAGAAGGATAGGTTTTATGAACAACTTCAGGATATTTTGAATTCTGTCAAGAAAGGAGATATTACCCTTGTTCTTGGTGACTTCAATGCCAAAGTTGGTACTGACTCTGAACTTTGGGGAGGGGTGATTGGCCCTTTTGGTATTGGTAGCTGCAATGGCAATGGGCAACGTCTCCTACAGGTAAGTAAACTCGATGGTTTCAGAATAACTAACACATATTACAAACACCGCGACATACATAAGTACACATGGGTTTCACCTGATGGGCTGCATAGGAATATGATTGATTATATATTAATTAACAGCAAATGGGCTAGTTCTGTTAGAAATACCAGGGCATATAGGGGAGATGAAATTGGATCTGACCATTACCTAGTTAAAAGTGTCTTGCAACTTAAACTTAAAAAGTGTTGTGCTAGGGTTAAAAAATTTGCTTTTAATACTGAAGCTCTGAAAGACCCAGTTATAGCCAAAGCTTACCATGATAGGTTACTTAGTCATCATGACAGTCATGGTATGCTTACTACTGAAGTTGAGGAAGAATGGGATCATTTTAAACAGGCTTTTTTGGACACTAACAGTACACTTTTAGGAAAAAAGGAGCAGAAGAAACAGAATTATCTGAGTGATAAGGCACTTGAGTTTTTTTCGGAAAGAAAGAACTGCAGGAATGTCCTTAATCAATACCCTACTAGTCCTAATAGAAAGCATTACAGAGAACTTAATAAACATGTAAAAGATCAGTTAGCTGCTGATAAGAATCTTTGGCTTGATGGTTTGGCTGACAAAGCCGAGGAAGCAGTTAGACAGCACAACAGCAGAGAGCTGTACCAGATAGTTAATGTTTTGTGTGGTAGAAAACGGACAGGTATACAGGGATTGAAGGATAAACAAGGTAAGGTTATAGAAGGTGAGGATTCTGTCATGGCTAGGTGGGCTGAGCATTTCAGTGATGTTCTAAACAATGCAGTTAGTTCTATTCCCATTGTTTGCAATGATGATAGATGCATTGGTGGCTTTAATGTTGGCCCTATAACACAATCTGAAGTTATTTTGGCTGTTTCTAAACTTAAACTTCATAAATCCCCAGGGGTAGATGAAATTACTACAGAAATGCTTAGAGTTGGAAATGTTTCGGTTACCACTTGGATGACTGAAATTCTGAATATCTTTTATGATAAAGGCATGGTTCCTAAGGATTTTACCAGAGCTATTGTAATCCCTATTTTCAAAAAAAATTGATCGCAGTTCTTGTGATTACTATAGGGGTATTAGCCTACTCTCTGTTCCAGGTAAAGTTCTTTCCATGATTGTGCTTAATAGAATTAAGAATCTGGTTGACAATCAATTGCGTGATGAGCAATGTGGATTCAGAAGTGGTAGGGGATGTGTGGATCAGATATTTTCACTTAGGCAGATTCTTGAGAAATGTTTAGAGTTTCAGAAACCTTTGGTTGCTAGCTTTGTTGATTTCAAAAAGGCTTTCGACTCTGTTGATCGTCATAATTTGTGGTTGATTGTGAGATCATATGGTATACCAGACAAGTTAGTTAACATTATGAAAGCTCTCTATAATAACACTGAGTCGTGTGTGAGAGTTGGTAAGGCTTGTAGCAATTGGTTTAGCATTACTTCTGGTGTTCGACAAGGGTGCATTTTGTCTCCTTTTCTCTTTAGTTTGGTTATTGATTATGTTATGCGAAATTCACTTCAAGGGAAAGATTTTGGCCTTAAATGGGCTGGAGATACAAAAATTTCTGATTTAGATTATGCTGATGATTTAGCCCTTCTGGCAAATGATGTTGATGAGATGAACTCTTTCATTAGAGCTGTTGGTGAGACTGGTAGTAGAGTAGGTTTTGTTATAAACAGAGAGAAAACTAAAGTGATGAAAACTGGTCAGGCAGGCTGTGATTCAGTTAATCTGAATGGTTGTAGTCTTGAGCAGGTGTCACAGTTTAATTATCTTGGGAGCTATGTAACAGATAATGGTGATGTGCGGCATGAGATTAACAGACGAATAGGGATTGCTGCCGGGACTTTTAAGAATCTATGGAGAGTGTGGAGAAATAGGCGTATACACCTAAAGACTAAAATTAGACTGTATAATAGTTTGGTTCTTTCTAGGGTTAGTTATGGTAGTGAAACTTGGACACTTTGTAAACAAGATAACAGGAAACTAGATGCTTTTGATTCCAGATGCTTACGCAGTATCTTGGGCATTAGGTGGTTCAACTTTGTAACTAATGATGAGGTTAGGCAAAGGAGTTTGCAACCTCCTTTAAGCAGCATATTGTGCAGAGAGAGACTCCGCTGGTTTGGCCATGTTGCCCGTATGAGTAATTATAGATTGGCGAATAGGGTTATGAACAGTGTGCCTGAAGGCCTCAGAAAGAAGGGGAGACCTAGGATGCGGTGGGCAGACAATGTCAAACAGGACCTTGTTAGAATAGGTGTGCAGTGGCCAGATGCAGTAGATGTAGCTCAGGATAGACTTGCTTGGAGAACTAAATTGCGCGATCTGGTTGGACCTCCGTAGCCCATGGCTGCTTGATGATGATGATGATGATGATGATGATGATGATGATGATGATGATGATGATGATGATGATGATGATGATGATTTTTTACCACAACAGTTTGGGTTTTTCGCCTCAACTATTCGAGATACCAATTTTATTCAAAGACAGGGTTAATGTGCTTGAAATTCACTTTCGAATGAATACCATGAACAGTACTCTAAGACAATTTCGAAAAAAGATTATCTTGCAATTTTTTACTACTGCAGTTGGGGTTTTTCCTGTTTTTCGCCTCAACAATTAGAGATATCAACTTCATTCAGCGACATGGTTAATATCCTTGAAATTCTCTTTCGAATGAATACCAAGAACACTACTCTAGGACAATTTCGAAAAAAATTATCTTCCAATTTTTAACCACTGCAGTTCTGGTTTTTCCTGTTTTTCGCCTCAACTATTCGAGATATCAACTTCATTCAACAACAGGGTTAATATCCTTGAAATTCTCTTTCGAATGAATACCAAGAACACTACTCTAGGACAATTTCGAAAAAAATTATCTTCCAATTTTTAACCACTGCAGTTCGGGTTTTTCCTGTTTTTCGCCTCAACTATTCGAGATATCAATTTCATTCAACAACAGGGTTAATGTCCTTGAAATTCTCTTTCGAATGAATTCCAAGAACACTACTCTAGGACAATTTCGAAAAAAATTATCTTGCAATTTTTAACCACTGCAGTTCGGGTTTTTCCTGTTTTTCGCCTCAACTATTCGAGATATCAACTTCATTCAACAACAGGGTTAATGTCCTCGAAATTCTCTTTCGAATGAATACCAAGAACACTACTCTAGGATAATTTCGAAAAAACATTATCTTGCAATTTTTTACCACTGCAGTTTGGGTTTTTCACCTCAACTATTCGAGATATCAACTTCATGCAAAGACAGGGTTAATGTCCTTGAAATTCTCTTTCGAATGAATACCAAGAACACTACTCTAGGACAATTTCGAAAAAACATTATCTTGCAATTTTTTACCACTGCAGTTCGGGATTTTCCTGTTTTTCGCCTCAACTATTCGAGATATCAACTTCATTCAAAGCAGGGTTAATGCCCTTGAAATTCTCTTTCGAATGAATACCAAGAACATTACTCTAGGACAATTTCCAAAAAAAATTATCTTGCAATTTTTAACCACTGCATTTCGGGTTTTTCCTGTTTTTCGCCTCAACTATTCGAGATATCAATTTCATTCAATGACAGGGTTAATGTGCGTGAAGTTCTCTTTCGAATGAATACCAAAAACACTACTCTAGGACAATTTGGAAAAAATAATTATCTTGCAGTTTTTTACCACTACAGTTTGGGTTTTTCACCTCAACTATTCGAGATATCAACTTCATGCAAAGACAGGGTTAATGTCCTTGAAATTCTCTTTCGAATGAATACCAAGAACACTACTCTAGGACAATTTCGAAAAAACATTATCTTGCAATTTTTTACCACTGCAGTTCGGGATTTTCCTGTTTTTCGCCTCAACTATTCGAGATATCAACTTCATTCAAAGCAGGGTTAATGCCCTTGAAATTCTCTTTCGAATGAATACCAAGAACATTACTCTAGGACAATTTCCAAAAAAAATTATCTTGCAATTTTTAACCACTGCATTTCGGGTTTTTCCTGTTTTTCGCCTCAACTATTCGAGATATCAATTTCATTCAATGACAGGGTTAATGTGCGTGAAGTTCTCTTTCGAATGAATACCAAAAACACTACTCTAGGACAATTTGGAAAAAATAATTATCTTGCAGTTTTTTACCACTACAGTTTGGGTTTTTCACCTCAACTATTCGAGATATCAACTTCATGCAAAGACAGGGTTAATGTCCTTGAAATTCTCTTTCGAATGAATACCAAGAACACTACTCTTGGACAATTTCGAAAAAATATTATCTTGCAATTTTTTACCACTGCAGTTGGGGTTTTTCCTGTTTTTCGCCTCAACTATTCGAGATATCAACTTCATTCAAAGACGAATGTGCTTGAAATTCTCTTTCGAATGAATACCAAGAACACTACTCTACGACAATTTCGAAAGAATTATCTACCAATTATTTACTACAACAGTTGGGGTTTTTCTCCTCAACTATTCGAGATATCAATTTTATTCAAAGAGAGGGTTAATGTGCTTCAAATTCTCTTTCGAATGAATACCAAGAATACTACTCTAGGACAATTTCCAAAAAAATTTTCTTGCAATTTTTAACCACTTCAGTTCAGGTTTTTCCTGTTTTTCGCCTCAACTATTCAAGATATCAACTTCATTCAACGACAGGGTTAATGTCCTTGAAATTCTCTTTCTAATGAATACCAAGAACACTACTCTAGGACAATTTGGAAAAAATAGTTATCTTGCAATTTTTTACCACTGCAGTTGGCGGTTTTCCTGTTTTTCTCCTCAACAATTCGAGATATCAACTTCATTCAATGACAGGGTTAATGTGTTTGAAATTCGCTTTCGAATGAATACCAAGAACACTACTCTACGACAATTTCGAAAAAAAATTATCAACCAATTATTTACTACTACAGTTGGGGTTTTTCTCCTCAACTGTTCGAGATATCAACTTCATTGAAAGACAGAGTTAATGTGCTTGAAATTCTCTTTCGAATGAATACCAAGAACAGTACTCTAGGACAATTTCGAAAAAACATTATCTTGCAACTTTTTACCACCACAGTTGAGGTTTTTCCTGTTTTTCGCCTCAACTATTCGAGATATCTACTTCATTCAAAGACAGAGTTAATGTGCTTGAAATTCTCTTTCGAATGAATATCAAGAACACTACTCTAGGACAATTTCAAAAAAAATATTATCTTGCAATTTTTTACCACAGCAGTAGCGGTTTTTCCTGTTTTTCGCCTTAACTATTCCAGATATCAGCTTCATTCAAAGACATGGTTTATGTGCTTGAAATTCTCTTACGAATGAATACCAAGTACACTACTCTAGGACAATTTCGAAAAAATATTACCTTGCAATTTTTTACCACTACAGTTTGGGATTTTCGCCTCAACTAATCGAGATATCAATTTTACCCAAAGACCGGGTTAATGTTCTTGAAATTCTCTTTCGAATGAATACCAAGAATAGTACTCTACGACAATTTCCAAAAAACATTATCTTGCAATTTTTTACTACTGCAGTTGGGGTTTTTCTGTTTTTCGCCTCAACTATTCAAGATGTCAACTTCATTCAACGACAGGATTAATATCCTTGAAATTCTCTTTCGAATGAATACCAAGAACACTACTCTAGGATAATTTCGAAAAAACATTATCTTGCAATTTTTTACCACAGCAGTTGGGGTTTTTCCTGTTTTTCGCCTCAATTATTCGAGATATCAACTTCATTCAAAGACAGGGTTAATGTGCTTGAAGTTCTCTTTCGAATGAATACCGAGAACACTACACTAGGACAATTTCGGAAAAGTATTATCTTGCAATTTTTTACCACTGTAGTTGGGGTTTTTCCTGTTTTTCTCCTCAACTATTCGAGATATCAACTTCGTTCAAAGAGAGGGTTAACGTGCTTCAAATTCTCTTTCGAATGAATACCAAGAATACTACTCTAGGACAATTTCGAAAAAAAATTATCTTGCAATTTTTTACCAATGCAGTTGGGTTTTTCCTCTTTTTCTCCTCAAGTGTTCCATATATCAACTTCATTCAAAAACAGGGGTAATGTGCTTGAAATTCTCTTTCGAATGAATACCAAGAACACTACTCTAGGACAATTTCGAAAAACATTATCTTGCAATTTTTTACCAATGCAGTTGGGTTTTTCCTCTTTTTCTCCTCAACTATTTGAGATATCAACTTCATTGAAAGACAGGTTTAATGTCCTTGAAATTCTCTTTCGAATGAATATCAAGTACACTACTCTAGGACAATTTCGAAAAAACATTATCTTGCAATTTTTTACCACTGCAATTGGGGTTTTTCCTGTTTTTCGCCTCAACTATTCGAGATATCAACTTCATTCGAAGACAGAGTAAATGTGCTTGAAATTCTCTTTCGAATGAATACCAAGTACACTACTCTAGGACAATTTCGAAAAAATATTACCTTGCAATTTTTACCACTAGAGTTTGGGTTTTTCGCCTCAACTATTCGAGATATCAATTTTATTCAAAGACAGGGTTAATGTGCTTGAAATGTGCACCCAGAACACTACTCTAGGACAATTTCAAAAAAATATTATCTTGCAATATTTTACCACTGCAGTAGGGGTTTTTCCTGTTTTTCGTCATAACTATTCCAGATATCAACTTCATTCAAAGACAGGGTTAATGTGCTTGAAATTCTCTTTCGAATGAATACCAAGAACACTACTCTACGACAATTTCGAAAAAAAATTATCTTGCAATTTTTTACCAATGCAGTTGGGTTTTTCCCCTTTTTCTCCTCAAGTGTTCCATATATCAACTTCATTCAAAAACAAGGGTAATGTGCTTGAAATTCTCTTTCGAATGAATACCAAGAACACTACTCTAGGACAATTTCGAAAAAAAATATCTTGCAATTTTTAACCACTGCAGTTCGGGTTTTGCCTGTTTTTCGCCTCAACAATTCGAGATATCAACTTCATTCAACGACAGGGTTAATGTCCTTGAAATTCTCTATCGAATGAATACCAAGAACACTACTCTGGGATAATTTCGAAAAAAACATTATCTTGCAATTTTTTACAACTGCAGTTGGGGGTTTTCCTCTTTTTTTGCCTCAACTATTCGAGATATCAACTTCATTGAAAGACAGGGTTAATGCCCTTGAAATTCTCTTTCGAATGAATACCAAGAACACCACTCTAGGACAATTTCCAAAAAACATTATCTTGCAATTTTTAATTACTGCAATTCGGGTTTTTCCTGTTTTTCGCCTCAACTATTCGAGATATCAATTTCATTCAATGACAGGGTTAATGTGCTTGAAGTTCTCTTTCGAATGAATACCAAGAACACTACTCTAGGACAATTTGGAAAAAAATTATCTTGCAATTTTTTACCACTGCAGTTGGGTTTTCCCTGTTTTTCTCCTCAAGTGTTCATATCAAATTCATTCAAAACAGGGGTAATGTGCTTGAAATTCTGTTTCGGATGAATACGAAGAAGACTATTCTAGGAGAATTTCGAAAAAAAATTATCTTGCAATTTTTTTACCACTGCAGTAGGGGTTCTTCCTGTTTTTCCCCTCAACTATTCGAGATATCAACTTCATTCAATGACAGGGTTAATTGCCTTGAAATTCTCTTTCGAATGAATACCAAGAACAGTACTCTAGGACAATTTCGAAAAAATACTATCTTGCAATTTTTTACCACTACAGTTTGGGATTTTCGCCTCAACTATTCGAGATATCAACTTCATTCAAAGACAGGGTTAATGTGCTTGAAATTCTCTTTCGAATGAATACCAAGTACACCACTCTAGGATAATTTCGAAAAAGATTATCTACCAATTATTTACTACTACAGTTCGGGTTTTTCTCCTCAACTATTCGAGATATCCACTTCATTCAACGACAGGGTTAATGTCCTTGAAATTCTCTTTCGAATGAATACCAAGAACACTACTCTAGGACAATTTCGAAAAACATTATCTTGCAATTTTTTACCACTGCAGTTCGGGTTTTTCCTGTTTTTCGCCTCAACTATTCGAGATATCAACTTCATTCAAAGACAGGGTTAATGTGCTTGAAATTCTCTTTCGAATGAATAACAAGAACACTACTCTAGGACAATTTCAAAAAAATATTATCTTGCAATTTTTTACCACTGCAGTAGGTGTTTTTCCTGTTTTTCGCCTTAACTATTCCAGATATCAACTTCATTCAAAGACATGGTTAATGTGCTTGAAATTCTCTTACGAATGAATACCAAGTACACTACTCTAGGACAATTTCGAAAAAATATTACCTTGCAATTTTTACCACTACAGTTTGGGTTTTTCGCCTCAACTATTCGAGATATCAATTTTATTGAAAGACAGGGATAATGTACTTGAAATTCTCTTTCGAATGAATACCAAGAACACTACTCTAGGACAATTTCGAAAAAACATTACCTTGCAATTTTTTACCACTGCAGTTAAGGTTTTTCCTGTTTTTCGCCTCAACTAATCGAGATATCAACTTCATTCAAAGACAGGGTTAATGTCCTTGAAATTCTCTTTCGAATGAATACCAGAACACTACTCTAGGACAATTTCCGAAAAAAATTATCTTGCCATTTTTAACCACTGCAGTTCGGGTTTTTCCTGTTTTTCACCTCAACTATTCTAGATATCAATTTCATTCAATGACAGGGTTAATGTGCGTGAAGTTCTCTTTCGAATGAATACCAAGAACACTACTCTAAGAGAATTTGGAAAAAAAATTATCTTGCTTTTTTCCCACTGCAGTTGGGGTTTTTCCTGTTTTTCTCCTCAACTATTCGAGATATCAACTTCATTCAACGACAGGGTTAATGTGCTAGAAATTCGCTTTCAAATGAATACCAAGAACACTACTCTGCAACAATTTCGAAAAAAATTATCTACCAATTATTTACTACTACTATTGGGGTTTTTCTCCTCAACTATTCGAGATATCAACTTCATTCAAAGACAGGGTTGATGTGCTTGAAATTGTCTTTCGAATGAATACCAAGAACACTACTCTGCGACAATTTCGAAAAAAATTATCTAACAATTATTTACCAATGCAGTTCGGGTTTTTCCTGTTTTTCTCCTCAACTATTCCAGATATCAACTTCATTCAAAGACAACGTTAATGTGCTTGAAATTCTCTTTCGAATGAATACCAAGAACACTACTCTAGGACAATTTCATACATACGCTCAAGTACGCATACGTTGCTCCATTATGTTATTAAAGCAATCAATAAGATTAGAAGCAATTCATTGAGTGACCGATTATTTGGTAAGCTCTGTAATGAAAATGATGAAGATTACAATCACTTGCTGCTGCACACAGAAGTACGTTGGCTCTCTAAAGGTGTTTGAATCGTTTTTTCAATCTATTTGACTCAGTACTTGACTTTCTTGAAGACATAGATGAAAAATTGCGCTAAAACCTGATTACGTCAAAAAATGACATCGCTTATTTGACAGACCTGTTTAAAATATTTAATCAAGTTAATTTACAATTGCAAGGTGATGAGTTGAATTTGATTAAAACAAAAAACGTCATAGCTGCGTTTGCGGGAAAACTTCTGTTCAAACGAAATCTAGGTAGAGGTGAATACAACCACTTTCCCACATTATCAGCAGTCTTTGCAAAACCGGAAGATTTACTTACTTACTGCCAACACTTGGAAGTTCTTCATGTTGATTTTACGGAGCGTTTCCAAGATATTTTAAATATGAATATACCGAGTTGGGTGTTAGATCCTTTCGCAAACAGAGATACTGAAGAATCATCAAATTTGGAAGAGGAACTCTTAGAACTCACGACTAACGAAGTACTCAAAGTAAAATTCAAACATGGATACCAAGAGTTCTGGCTTCAAAAATCAATACCAGTTCTCTACCCTGGATTGTGGGCAATAGTACAGAAGTTTTTAATCGCATTTCCTTCGTCCTATATGGCTGAGCATGGATTCAGTGCAGTAGCTAATTCACTGTCAAAGAAGAGGAACAGACTACACATCACTGAACGTGGCGATCTGCGATTGATGTTAACGAAATTGGAACCCGACATTAACAAATTGTTAACACTCCACCAGCCTCAACCATCTCATTAATTTTTTTCATTTATTATTAATTTTTTGTTTATCTCATTATTTTTCATTTCTTATTGATTCTGTGTTTATCTCATTATTTTTTATTTCTTATTGATTCTGTGTTTATTTTTAAAATTTTAATAAACAATTTTATTGTACATTTGGTTGTCGTTTCATTAATTTCTGCTTTATGCTTTTTAATAGATAAGTAAACAGATAAATTATGTACAGATAATATGCAACAATATTTTAATATTTCATATAAAATTAACTATTATGGACTAGGGGGGCGTTGAAATTTTTGTTCTCTTCTAAAGGGGGCGATGGTCTAGAAAAGGTTGGGAATCACTGTTCTAGGGTTTGATATTAACATTACGAAGGATTCGGAACATTTCAGGTTAACGTTGTTTTTCAAATTTAACACACCTACCCACTGGCATAGTTGAACATTTACCCATTCACTCACATGGTCATTTGGCATTTCATATATGTCAAAAAAATTATTTGTATAAATCTTACGTTTAAAATAGTAAAAGTTTGTTTTTGTAAAAAAAAAGTACACCAAATCCTCGATTTACTCGGTGAAAAAATAATTGCAACCAGTTTCGATTTACACGGTGATAACTTCGGTTTTACACACTCAAGAAAATGCAGACAATTTCTTTTTACCTAATTATAGACTCAGTTTTACACTGTAGGAAATAAGTTTTTTTAATGTATGTAGATATAACGTATATTATGACGTAGCAGTGGCAGAGCGTCAAGGAAGGTAATTAGACTGTCTTCCCAAAGTAAAACTCAACTGTGTGGTTTTAATTGACATGGTTACAGATTTTTAGCAATATTTAGATTTGACAACGGTACGTGAATTCGTGATAAACAAACAGACAGTAAATGAACAGATTTAATAACTGAGCCAATTAATTTACTTCAATACCGTGAAAATTTAAGTATTAATTAATGAAATACCGATAGGCTGACTTACTAATGACTAATTACATTGTTCTACAAGGGAAAACTTTCTTTAACAGATGTGTTCCTAAAGCATTTTGGTGTGGAAAATTGAAATCTCAGATCAGAATTGGCCTATCAGGGCTAGTTTTAGAGTTATGGAGATATTACACATCAATTTCATACATATTACTTAGGGAATGTTATATCATAAAAATTGGCAACACTGACTTGTTTGCAATAATTTATACTCACACGTTGGCAGCAATGTTATTCTATTCATACTTTAGAGCAGTAGTTCTCAACCTTTTATGCTTCACGTACCCCCTGGAAATGTGTATTTAACTGGCGAACCCCTTGTATAAATAGGTAAAATTATAGTTATAGTATAACAATGGGAATAAAATAAAACACTGGCTTTGTTACTAGATCTAGCGACAGTAGTGTCCTGACAACCTGGCACCCCCCACTAGTGCTTTTCCCCTATGACGTCACAAGCCACGCCCACTCCGGTCACGCCCATATGACGTACAAGCCATACCCACTTCCGACCACGCCGCTATGACGTCACCGGCAACGCCCACTTCCCTTCCCCCTATGACGCAACATGACGTAATCATTACATAATCATTATGTAACCGACCACGCCCCCTATTAATAATTTCCCCTCTCCTCCCCCTCAGTGGCGCCATCTGTTGACAGTGAGAAGTACTATTTGCCCAAAAAAAACCTATTTTTATTCTAATTCTTCGATTTTTGATTTCCCCCTTATGAAAAAACCCCTGCCGTCATCTGGTGCCTGTGAGGAACACTAATTCCCCAAAAACCCTTATTTTAATTCTTTGATTTCCCTTCCTATTAAAAATTACTCCCCCTATTAAAAATTTCTTCCCCCTTATTAAAAAAAACCCCTGGCGCCACCTGTTGACAATGAAGAGTACTATTTTCGGAAAAACCTCCTTATTTTAACTATAATTACCGATTTCTCTTTTTTTTACCCCAATGGTTGACCTATATTTTAAGCCCTCCTGCAGACTCCCCAGTTGACCTTTTAAGCCCTACCTATAGTTTAAGCCCTTGGATCAGCTGATGCAAGACACAGAAAATCAGATCCCTAGTAATTAAACACTTACCAAAATTCTCTTCCCTTACTAATTTAACAGGCTGCATCCAAAGCGTATTTTTAGTACATCTCCTGTATTCACCTGAAATTTTACAAATCCGTTCAACTCTTTTCGAATGTCTAATGCAGATCTCAAATTGTAAATCAACTCACAGAGTGAAAGGGATGATACAATTGTAACGTCTCACAGAAAATCAGGTCCCTAGTAATTAAACACTTTCCAAAATTCTCTTCCCTTAAAAATTTAACAGGCTGCATCCAATGCGTATTTTTAGTACATCTCCTGTATTCATCTGAAATTTTACAAATCCGTTCAACTCTTTTTGAATGTCTAATGCAGATCTGAAATTGTAAATCAACTCAGAGTTGTATTTATTCCTTAGTAATTAAAACTCTTTGCCATTCATTTAGCCAGGACGACTAAACGATTCCTTTATAATTAAAATTCCCTGCTATTAAACTCCCTAGTAATTAAACACTCATCAAAATTCCCTTACCTTTATTAAAAAAACCACCGTACGGTTGAAATAAATCAGTTTTCTGTAGATGCGTTTTATCGAAAAAAAAAAAACTTCTCCCCAGCCAACGAGAGTCGAACGCGCTACCTCAGCTTCATTCTGTCAACTCCTTGAACAAGAACCAACCTGCAATGGAAAAGCCTCTGTTATTGGCATTCCTGAAGTCGTACGTGGAGTTTCATCATGCACATACGTGTCCGCTTACCGGTCAGGTAGCAACGAAACATCTCGTGACAAATGATGCAATCGCCCCAGGAGGTTGAGTGTCCTGTGATTGTTGTTCTCTAAGGGTAGGTGACGTCACAACAAGGGGAAAGTAACGTGGAGTGACCAGCGAGTGACACGTCAGAAGACTGAGCACTGGGGATGTTTAACCTTCAGTATAATTTTACACAGTGTGTTAGGATTAACAACTCTTATATTATTAGTTATTGCGGGTAGGCTCCCTCTCCCACTTTTAAAATTTAGATCTTACACCGACAGTCTTTTCATATACGTATTTTTATAACCATATTAAAACCAACACTTATTTCTTTTATCCCTAGCGATTACTGGTTGTTGCATTTTTTACTAGAAGAAACCCTACCCCTGCAGTAACAGCCCCCGCAGAAAATAAAAAAAATGCTATCGGGCGAAAAATTAATAAAATCTGATTTTATTCGTCGTGATGAAAAATATTGATGGGGTAATAGGTTCGACTTAAAAGACTTCGTGTTCGGATCCTCACCACGGACAACCTCTCGCTGACGGACAGTTAAACCCTACGAAATTATTCCAAACGGGGAATCACAAGGTTTTTATTGACGAATGAATCTTGGACCTGTACTGCTTCCGTACATCGTGAAAACCCACTCACAGCCTCGATCCATGTTCCCAATTTCCTTTACTAAATCACTTCAAAAAACATTGTGATTGCAAAAGTATGACTAACTGTTTTATTACGCCACGTTTTAAAAATACTTATTACTGTTGTAATCCGCGGTACGGGAGAGTAACACTGTTCGAAGAAAAATCAGGTAAAACAGTTTTTAAAAAAATCGTTTCCTCCATCGTTTGCGTATGTCTCATCACGCTGGTGAAACCGGGTGAAAAAATATTTTTTTTCTTTTGTACGAGGTAGAATGTTAAAAGTACGTCGCGTGAAAAACTTTAGTTCCATCAGGAATACGCATTAATGGAGTAGGGAGGTCGTAGTTTAATACTTCAGCTATAAAAAAAAATAATACAATGTCTCACGCACCCCTCTCAACTTGTCTACGCTAATCCGCTGAAATTTTATTTGCAACGGGACTGATACTTCGAATCCGCTATATGCTCCGCCTAGTGCTCCCATGTGATCTGAATGGACACTGCAGGCTGGTGACATACAAAGGTCACAGGGGCTGCAGTGGAATGCATGGCTCCTGCTGAATGCTACGTCAGAAATCCATGTGGCTGTCGCGTTCTCCAAGCGCTCAGAATATTACTATACGTATAACTGATGTAAAGTCCGTTTTAATCAATACTTATTTCTTTCAACTCTGCGACTATTGGCTGGCACATTTTTACTAGAAGAAGGGCTACCTTACAGTAGCAGCTCCGCAGAAAATAAAAAATCTGATTTTATTCCTCGTGATGAAAAATATTGAAGGTAATAGGGTCTATATAAAAGATCCGTGTTCGGATCCTCACTCCGGATGGCTTTTAACAAAAGTCCTACGAAATTAAAAAACTCCCCCGTTACGCAACATTGTTTAAAAATACTTATTATAGCTGTATCCGCAGTACATGATGCAAACTGTTTCCGAGGAAGTAACACTATTCGATGCATCCCCCAGTTACATGCTTTTACAGGGTAAAACCTGTGTGGCAGAATGTTAAAAGTAGAATTCATACGTTTCCGTAAAATTTAAGTTCCAACATGCGTTAAAGTAGTATGGTTCGACTCACTTTGAGAGGAGCAGTCGCTCGGACCAAAAGCCTGATGGGCCTCCTGTCGAATTCTACACTTTATCAGAACACCGTGTCAGGTGCCTTCTAGAAAAGGGAACAATTTTTAATGTCATAAGAAATGTGTGGCGTATAATTCCATGGAAAAAATACGAAACCTTTAGTATTGACATCCTCACTTCAAATTTTCATACGACATTCTGGGGTTAAGTTTCAACTTTTATTTTTTCCAACCATAATAAAGCACTGTTTCTGTGGAGCACTGGTGACTTCGACGCAAAGGGTGATCCACACTAAAAAACAAAACCCATAGACAATGAAGAACTAAAAAAGTCATTAAAAACAGTGAATGGTCTTATGTAATGTACAGAGATTGACAACAGTAATATAGACAGGAACCCATCGCTCACTATCATAGCCCTCGAGAAATTATCAAAGATGAATAGAGTTCGGACCACACAATCTTCTGAGTTAATTCTGGACGGATCACAAGGACTTTTTCTCACATTCGTTAATCAAAGTGTCTACGCATCAGACTTGGCATTACCGCGACAAACTACCTATCCATAGACTGAGTAAGCATTTAGAATGAAAAATTGAGTTTGCTTCAGTGTCATAGCTTTAATTTTCAGATGCACTCCACAGATTCGTAAAACACTCATTAGGTATGCATTTCCTTTTACAAGATAATTAGAGTTCATCACTGATTCATCTTCCCTGTGTACATTCAATGTATCTTTTAAAAAACAAAATATGCAACTATCTGTCTTAACAGTTAGCATTCACACGACATAGGTGTCTTACTATGGATCTCAAACCTTGACTTTGTTAGAAGTAACTAATCTACTGTCTATGGCCGGGGTGGGCAATTGTTTTCGTATCTACACTTCGTATGCATATTGACGTGGCCGTACTAGTGGAAAATACGAGACGAATCTTCGGTCGCGCACGGGGAGGAAATCTCGGTTCAAGACGGATTTTTCTGACTGTCTTGGTGGGGGGCACAAAAAAAACTCTCAGCGGGTCGCTATTCACCCGTCCCTGGTCTATGAGACAGATGCTGACTTTCGTAACTTATGACTGTATCGGCTATGGTAAAGTATTGGATAGACTATTGTGAGATTTTCGTCGTGAGTAGATATAATCTGATGATGGTTTTGATTCTTTAGTATTAATAAATTACGAATACGGAATCACTTAAAATCGATTTTATTTTCGTAATATAATTATCTACTTTGGGCGTATGATTTATTAGAAAGATACACACAGGGAAGATGAATCAATGATGAACTCTAATTATCTTGTGAAAGGAAATGCATACCTAATGAGTGTTTTACGAATCTGTGGAGTGCATCTGAAAATTAAAGCTATGACACTGAAGCAAACTCAATTTTTCATTCTAAATGCTTACTCAGTCTATGGATAGGTAGTTTGTCGGGGTAATGCCAAGTCTGATGCATAGACACTTTGATTAACGAATGTGAGAAAAAGTCCTTGTGATCCGTCCAGAATTAACTCAGAAGATTGTGTGGTCCGAACTCTATTCATCTTTGATAATTTTTCGAGGGCTATGATAGTGAGCGATGGGTTCCTGTCTATATTACTGTTGTCAATCTCTGTACATTACATAAGACCATTCACTGTTTTTAATGACTTTTTTAGTTCTTCATTGTCTATGGGTTTTGTTTTTTAGTGTGGATCACCCTTTGCGTCGAAGTCACCAGTGCTCCACAGAAACAGTGCTTTATTATGGTTGGAAAAAAGAAAAGTTGAAACTTAACCCCAGAATGTCGTATGAAAATTTGAAGTGAGGATGTTAATACTAAAGGTTTCGTGTTTTTTCCATGGAATTATACGCCACACATTTCTTATGACATTAAAAATTGTTCCCTTTTCTTGAAGGCACCCGACACGGTGTTCTGATAAAGTGTAGAATTCGACAGGAGGCCCATCAGGCTTTTGGTCCGAGCGACTGCTCCTCTCAAAGTGAGTCGAACCATACTCCTTTAATGCATGTTGGAACTTAAGCTTTACGGAAACGTATGAATTCTACTTTTAACATTCTGCCACACAAGCTTTACCCTGTAAAAACATGTAACTGGGGGATGCATCGAATAGTGTTACTTCCTCGGAAAGAGTTTGCATCATGTACTGGGGATACAGCTATAATAAGTATTTTTAAACAATGTCACGTAACGGGGGAGTTTTTAATTTCGTAGGACTTTTGTTAAAAGCCATCCGGAGTGAGGATCCGAACACGGATCTTTTATGTAGACCCTATTACCTTCAATATTTTTCATCACGAGGAATAAAATCAGATTTTTTATTTTCTGCGGAGCTGCTACTGTAAGGTAGCCCTTCTTCAAGTAAAAATGTGCCAGCCAATAGACGCAGAGTTGAAAGAAATAAGTATTGATTAAAACGGACTTTACATCAGTTATACGTATAGTAATATTCTGAGCGCTTGGAGAACGCGACAGCCACATGGATTTCTGATAGCTTAGCATTCAGCAGGAGCCATGCATTCCACTGCAGCCCCTGTGACCTTTGTACGTCACCAGCCTTCAGTGTCCGTTCAGATCACATGGGAGCACTAGGCGGAGCATATAGCGGATTCGAAGTATCAGTCCCGTTGCAAATAAAATTTCAACGGATTCGAAGTATCAGTCCCGTTGCAAATAAAATTTCAGCGGATTAGCGTAGACAAGTTGAGAGGGGTGCGTGAGACATTGTATTTTTTTTTATAGCTGAAGTATTAAACTACGACCTCCCTACTCCATTAATGTGCATTCCTGATGGAACCAAAGTTTTTTCACGCGACGTACTTTTAACATTCTACCTCGTACAAAAAAAAAATAGTTTTTCACCCGGTTTCACCAGCGTGATGAGACATACGCAAACGACGGAGGAAACGATTTTTTTAAAAACTGTTTTACCTGATTTTTCTTCGAACATTGTTACTCTCCCGTACAGCGGATTACAACAGTAATAAGTATTTTTAAAACGTGACGTAATAAAACAGTTAGTCATACTTTTGCAATCACAATGTGTTTTGAAGTGATTTAGTAAAGGAAATTGGGAACACGGATCAAGGCTGTGAGTGGGTTTTCACGATGTACGGAAGCAGTACAGGTCCAAGATTCATTCGTCAATAAAAACCTTGTGATTCCCCGTTTGGAATAATTTCGTAGGGTTTAACTGTCCGTCAGCGAGAGGTTGTCCGTGGTGAGGATCCGAACACGAAGTCTTTTAAGTCGAACCTATTACCCCATCAATATTTTTCATCACGACGAATAAAATCAGATTTTATTAATTTTTCGCCCGATAGCATTTTTTTATTTTCTGCCGGGGCTGTTACTGCAGGGGTAGGGTTTCTTCTAGTAAAAAATGCAACAACCAGTAATCGCTAGGGATAAAAGAAATAAGTGTTGGTTTTAAAATGGTTATAAAAATACGTATATGAAAAGACTGTCGGTGTAAGATCTAAATTTTAAAAGTGGGAGAGGGAGCCTACCCGCAATAACTAATAATATAAGAGTTGTTAATCCTAACACACTGTGTAAAATTATACTGAAGGTTAAACATCCGCAGTGCTCAGTCTTCTGATACGTGTCACTCGCTGGTCACTCCACGTTACTTTCCCCTTGTTGTGACGTCACCTACCCTTAGAGAACAACAATCACAGGACACTCAACCTCCTGGGGCGATTGCATCATTTGTCACGAGATGTTTCGTTGCTACCTGACCGGTAAGCGGACACGTATGTGCATGATGAAACTCCACGTACGACTTCAGGAATGCCAATAACAGAGGCTTTTCCATTGCAGGTTGGTTCTTGTTCAAGGAGTTGACAGAATGAAGCTGAGGTAGCGCGTTCGACTCTCGTTGGCTGGGGAGAAGTTTTTTTTTTTCGATAAAACGCATCTGCAGAAAACTGATTTTTTTAAACCGTACGGTGGTTTTTTTAATAAAGGTAAGGGAATTTTGATGAGTGTTTAATTACTAGGGAGTTTAATAGCAGGGAATTTTAATTATAAAGGAATCGTTTAGTCGTCCTGGCTAAATGAATGGCAAAGAGTTTTAATTACTAAGGAATAAATACAACTCTGAGTTGATTTACAATTTGAGATCTGCATTAGACATTCAAAAAGAGTTGAACGGATTTGTAAAATTTTAGGCGAATACAGGAGATGTACTAAAAATATGCATTGCACGAAGCCTGTTAAAATTTTGGAAAGTGTTTAATTACTAGGGACCTGATTTTTTGTGAGACATTACAATTGTATCATCCCTTTCACTCTGTGAGTTGATTTACAATTTGAGATCTGCATTAGACATTCAAAAAGAGTTGAACGGATTTGTAAAATTTCAGGTGAATACAGGAGATGTACTAAAAATACGCATTGGACGCAGCCTGTTAAATTATTAAGGGAAGAGAATTTTGGTAAGTGTTTAATTACTAGGGATCTGATTTTCTGTGTCTTGCATCAGCCGATCCGAGGGCTTAAACTATAGGTAGGGCTTAAAATATAGGTCAACCATTGGGGTAAAATAAAGGAAAATCGGGAATTAGAGTTAAAATAAGGAGGTTTTTCCGAAAATAGTACTCTTCATTGTCAACAGATGGCACCAGGGTTTTTTTTAATAAGGGGGAAGAAATTTTTAATAGGGGGAGTAATTTTTAATAGGAAGGGAAATCAAAGAATTAAAATAAAGGTTTTTGGGGAATTAGTGTTCCTCACAGGCACCAGATGACGCCAGGGGTTTTTTCATAAGGGGGAAATCAAAAATCGAAGAATTAGAATAAAAATAGGGTTTTTTTGGGAAAATAGTACTTCTCACTGTCAACAGATGGCGCCACTGAGGGGGGAGGGGTGAAATTATTAATAATAGGGCGTGGTCGGTTACATAATGATTATATAATGAATACGGCATGTTGCGTCGTAGGGGTGAGGGAAGTAGGCGTGGCCGGTGACGTCATAGGGGCGTGATCGGACGTGGTGTGACTTGTGACGTCATATGGGCGTGACCGGAAGTGGGCGTGGCTTGCGGCGTCATAGGGGGAAAGCACTAGTGGGGGGTGCCAGGTTGTCAGGACACTACTAGCGACTTTTGAGCTCTCACGTCGTACCCCCAAAACTTTTACCGCGTTCCCCACATTGAGAACCCCTATTCTAGGGTGTGTAAAGATATTTTATGACAATATTTGTGTGGTTAACATGACAGGTTTGTGAATACTACCATTCTGTTTTTTTTTCTTTTGTATTCTAGAAAATGCCCCCCCCCCCCCGAAAATATCAAAATAAGACAGACAACTTCTGTTACATTTGCGGAGGTTTCACCTTTGCAAGACACAAGAAAAAACTGTCACACTTGTTCGGACATGTTTTAAGAAAGTTACAGACAATTTTCTTTGAAAAAAAGAAGTCTAAAGATTATTAAAAAAATTGTAAACCAGATGCCACATGCATATCGGGATTTAGGATGTAACATGTCTTTGAAAGTGCACTTCCTGCATTCATATCTGGACTGCTTTCCGGAAAGTTGCAGTGACGTCTCCGATGAACACGGTGAGAGGTTGGGTTGGGTTGTTTTACCTCTGAGCGGAACTTTTTTGCACAACATGGGCTAAATGGCCAAGGTCATATGGACCCCGAAGGCTCAGAGAAGGTTGGGGGAGGGAACCCACTGGAACAGCTGTTGGGAGACAGATGGTAGCCTCCCGTCTAGGCCATCCAGCGTGTTCTTTAACGTGCACAGGGTATGGCTCTCCCGCACACGGGGCCACGGCTTAACGTCCCATCCGACGGACGGCGGCCTTTCCAAGCCCATCGGTGTCCCCTACTGACCGTGGGCAGGGCGGGGAATTTTGCGGAGATAAATCTCAACGCTGACCCAGCTGGGACTCGAACCTGGGAACTACAGATTACGAGCCTGGCGCGCTACCGACTGAGCCACCCCCGCCCCACGGTGAGAGGTTTCACAAAGATTTCGACAATTGAAAAGTGATATGAATTTCGAAAGTGGACGCCTACAACGTTTGCTGATTTTTGTTAGAATCTCAAAAGAGACAGCACAGATAAACATAAAAAAAATGATTTACGTTTGGTATTTTTGTTATTTAATACAGAATACAGAAATAAATTGAATACAGAATAGTATTCAATTTATTTCTGTATAATATTCTGTATAACATTCTGTAAAATTTTCTGTATGAATCAATAATCCTTTTAAATACTAAGGAAGCTAAGAATAATCTCTTTTTTTCCTTATTATTATTCATTGTAAATCTAGGAATAAAATGAAAAATAATAAATCGTCTAACTCGAAAACTATCCCTGAAGTTAGAAGAACTTCAGAGTCTTCTAACTTCAGAAAACATCTAAGAAAACATCTAAGCACAGCTCTGAAGTCTGCACTAAAAAACCTTTAAGAGTCACACAACTCTTACGTAGAAAAAAATTTTTTTTTTGGTAGATCTAAATCAGTTTTTTTGTAGATTTTTAAAGATCTAAATCAAATCTTTTTAAATCTCAGTTTCCAAAAATATACGTTTAGTATTTAAAGAGTTAAGGTAGCTGAAACATTTAGCAAATTAGCTCGTTTTGCAAAAAAAAAAATCGAAATTGGCGAAAATTAAATAATTTTTACCCGAACTGCTTAGGGGCGGGGGTGGCTCAGTCGGTAGCGCACCAGGCTCGTAATCTGTAGTTCCCAGGTTCGAGTCCCAGCTGGGTCAGCGTTGAGATTTATCTCCGAAAAATTCCCCGCCCTGCCCGCGGTCAGTAGGGGACACCGATGGGCTTGGAAAGGCCGCCGTCCGTCGGATGAGACGTTAAGCCGTGGCCTCCCGTGCGGGAGAGCCATACCCTGTGCACGTTAAAGAACACGCTGGATGGCCTTGACGGGAGGCTACCATCTGTCTCCCAACAGCTGTTCCAGTGGGTCTCCTCCCCCATCCTTCTCTGAGCCTTCGGGGTCCATGTGACCTGGCCATTTAGCCCATGGTGTGCAAAAAAGTGCCACTCAGAGGTAAAACAACCCAACGTTAAAGAACACGCTGGATGGCCTTGACGGGAGGCTACCATCTGTCTCCCAACAGCTGTTCCAGTGGGTCCCCTCCCCCAACCTTCTCTGAGCCTTCGGGGTCCATGCGACCTGGCCATTTAGCCCATGGTGTGCAAAAAAGTGCCGCTCAGAGGTAAAACAACCCAACCCGAACTGCTTAAAATACTCTTACAAGTGTTGGTGAAGTTTAGTGTAAAGGTTTTTATTTTCGTTTTAATTTTTGTTATACTGCAGTGAAAATCCAGTCTCTTGCATTCCCCCCCCCCCCCCCCCACCTTTGCATTTTTCCGGCTCCATTATATTTCTTGCTCCCCTGCATCTCGATTTTTTTTTCCAGATCCGGGCCTGCTGTTCAATATTCCATTTTTGTAACTCTCCAAATACTGAACCGCATGTTGTTGAAAAAACGAAATTTGACAGATAGTCTTAAATAATCTTCAGTCACATTTCTTCACAAAAAGTTTATTTAAGAAGTTTATGAATTCTGTATCTTGAGTTACTATTCACATAAAATGGAACTGTACCTAATCAAGTGACTTCTGAGAGTGTAATGTTTACTATTTTTTCGACTGCGTTCCGTTTATTAAAATTCTCCATGAGGGACATACTGAGGTCCCCACCCACCCACCCACAAAATCCGGTCGTCTCATAAAAAAATCCCGAACTTGTCTATCAGCTTTGAAATTCAAAACTGTTGTTCTGGTGCAATTTTATTTTAGCCCCATAGTATATGTCCGACACTAAAAATAGATTTAAAAACAACTATAAAATTTTATTCCATACAGAATATCATTTTACCTTTCCTGTCCTATGGAATATTTTAATAATCGGTGAACCCTACTAAGTCTCATTCTCAGAACCCCTGAAACTAAATCCCATGCACATGCCTGAGGGGGGGGGGGGGCAGAGCATGGCATCCTTGTTCTCCTTCCCTAGGTCTGGTCTGATATATTCTTACAGACCGAAATTATTATTTAAATAAATAAATAAATACCCCCTCAAGCAGCTGCTTGCCACAGAGGTCGGACAGGAGCCTGTCAGTTTATATGCCACAGTAGGAGATCTGAGAGGATGGCAGTACCTCAGCAGAAAAACGACACACACATCCATGCCTAATCCGGTGCTCGAACCCAGGTCCCTTAGATCAGTAGCCAAGCGTGCTAACCACTCGGCCACGTTATTTAAATACTGAGCAATTATTTTATTGATTTCTACGTCATCAGGTTTCCGACTACTCAGCGTATTACACTACGTATAGGAAACGAATTTTCCTGTGATTTCCGAACAGTAAAAGCTCTCTTGCTGATTTCCTTGTAATGAAATGAATTCATCATGGAAATGGTGAATAACCGGAAATTGACTCGTCAAAAGAGAAAAGCAGAACAATAGAAACATTGTATTGTCAGTTATCACAACAATCAAGGGCCGAACTGGGGGAGCAAAGCGCAATACCCCTCTTTTTTTTCCTAGATCATGGCCTGATCACATTTAAATAATTTTCTTCCTTTAAACCTATCTTTTCTTTGAATTAAGAAAATAATTTGTCACTCCTTTTTAAAAACTGTTACACAAAATATCGACAATTTACAGATTGAAATTCCTGATTTCTTCGAAACATCTTTGCTTCGGATAAAAACGAGCCTCAAAACCTTTTTGAGTGTTGGGGCGGGGGTGGCTCAGTCGGTAGCGCGCCAGGCTAGTAATCTGTAGTTCCCAGGTTCGAGTCCCAGCTGGGTCAGCGTTGAGATTTATCTCCGCAAAATTCCCCGCCCTACCCACGGTCAGTAGGGGACACCGATGGGCTTGGAAAGGCCGCCGTCCGTCGGATGGGACGTTAAGCCGTGGCTCCGTGTACGGGAGAGCCATACCCTGTGCACGTTAAAGAGAGGGAGGCTACCATCTGTCTCCCAACAGCTGTTCCATCCCCTCCCAACCTTCTCAGAGCCTTCGGGGTCCATGTGACCTGGCCATTTAGCCCATGGTGTGCAGAAAAGTGCCGCTCAGAGGTAAAACAACCCAACTCTTTTTGAGTGTTAGCATAAACTAAAAAGATTTGGAGCTTTCCGATTGGTCTCTTTCAAATAAAGTACTAATAGTATTAAAAAGTAATTAACTATAATCAGAAAAGGAAATATGGTTCAAAATGAAACATTATTTACTGCTTGATTCTCAAAACCTTTCCACGAGCCTGTTGAATTCCTCTATCCCAGAGGTCTGTCTTCCCTTCCCAAATGACATGCATTTATCTCAACAGCAAACGTTATCGCTTCCTTCCTAAAACTCTCTACCAGGAATCCACTTCACGCGTCAACCTTATTCCCATCCGATGCAACCTGTTTCAGGGAGGAGAACATTCTTCGAACCTTCACTTGGCTATTAATAAAGCTCTACGTCATATGTACATAGTGGGAGAGGAGGAAACGCCGTAATCATTTCCTGTTCTGAACTCCACCACGACAACCATCCTTATTGCTTTGCGAGTGGGAAGCAAAAGCATTGCAACTAAAAAGCTAATATTTGCAAGCCGTGAAATACAGGAGATTACGAATAGGAGGTTGTCACTTCGGAAGTGTAATGGGAAAACAGTTTATGACATTGGATTGTTTTACCTCTGAGCGGCACTTTTTTGCACACCATGGGCTAAATGGCCAGGCCACAAGGACCCCGAAAGCTCAGAGATGGTTGGGGGAGGGAACCCACTGGAACAGCTGTTGGGTGATAGATGATAGCCTCCCGTCAAGGCCATCAGCGTGTTCTTTAACGTGCACAGGGTATGGCTCTCCCGCACACGGGGCCACGGCTTAACGTCCCATCCGACGGACGGCGGTCTTTCCAAACCCATCGGTGTCCCCTACTGACCGTGGGCAGGGCGGGGAATTTTGCGGAGATAAATCTCAACGCTGACCTAGCTGGGACTCGAACCTGGGAACTGCAGATTACGAGCCTGGCGCGCTACCGACTGAGCACCCCCGCCCCCCAGTTTATGACAGATCAACACTTTAGAAATATTTCGATATTAAAACTGTGAACGTTCCTTTTTACACTCCACAAATATTCTACAAATGTTTAACATGACTCATCTCTCAATTACCCAATAATCTAATTCATCCAATATCCAACATAATATGTCCGCGTCCACAGTTAATGTAACATATCCACCTTTATCATTACCTGTAAATGTGATACATCCACTTTTGCCATTTATTTTAAATGTGATATATTCACCTTTACTATTAACTGTTAATGTTCTACTATCCACCTTTACTATTAACTGTTAATGTTCTACATTAACCTATAACATTAACTACTAAGATAACCCATCCACTTTTACTATTAACTATTAATGTGGCACATCCATCTTTACCATTAACTGTTAATGTGGTACAACCACCTATACTATTAACTGCTAATGTGATACATTCGCCTTTACTGTTAATGATAAAATGTGGCACATCTACTATACCATTAATTGTTAATGTGAAACATCCACATTTATCCTTAACTATTAATGTGGCACATCCACCTGTACCATTAACTGCTAATGTGATACATCCACCTTTACCGTTAACTGTTAATGTGGCACATCCATCTATACCATTAATTGTTAATGTGGCACATCTACCTATACCATTAATTGTTAATGTGAAACATCCACATTTATCATTAACTATTAATGTGGCACATCCACCTATACCATTAACTGCTAATGTGATACATTCATCTTTACCATTAACTGTTAATGTGGTACAACCACCTATACTATTAACTGCTAATGTGATACATCCACCTTTACTGTTAATGATAAAATGTGATACATCCACCTATACCATTAATTGTTAATGTGAAACATCCACATTTATCATTAACTATTAATGTGGCACATCCACTTATACCATTAACTGTTAATGCGATACATCCACCTTTACCGTTAACTGTTAATGTGGCACATCCACCTATACCATTAATTGTTAATGTGAAACATCCACATTTATCCTTAACTATTAATGTGGCACATCCACCTGTACCATTAACTGCTAATGTGATACATCCACCTTTACCGTTAACTGTTAATGTGGCACATCCACCTATACCATTAATTGTTAATGTGGCACATCCACCTATACCATTAATTGTTAATGTGAAACATCCACATTTATCATTAACTATTAATGTGGCACATCCACTTATACCATTAACTGCTAATGTGATACATCCACCTTTACTGTTAACGTGGCACATCCACCTATACCATTAATTGTTAATGTGATACATCCGCCTTTATCATTAACTACTAATTCGATACATCCACCTATACCAATAACTGTTAATGTGGCACATTCGCAAATATTTAGCATGCGTTCGAAATATTTTTATTATGTTTTGTGTGGCACGTATAGTTTTCTCAAGATAAATTTTGGAAGCAGTTCCATTCGTCTATAATCTCACGTGGCCGTGTGTTTGAGAGACCATCATGTTTTCCGGCCAAAAATAGTGATCATCATATTTAAACAAAATAAATTATCTCTCAAGCAGGTGCTTACCACAGAAATCTGACAGGAGGCTTTTAACATAATAAGACCTAGAGGAGATTTGTAGAGAAATCGACACCTGAGCAGAAAGACGACGAAGAGAAGAATATTCCTTATCTTATCCGGGATTCGAACCCAGAACCCTTGGATCAGTAGCCAAGTGTACGAACCTCTCGGAGGAATTAAAAATAGTTTACGCCATGTTTACCGACCTTGAAATGACGGTCCCTCATATTTAGGACTGTAAACTTAGTCGCCATATTTAGAGACTAAAATTAGTTCCACAGCGAATTAATGTCAGAATTTATGTCTTTATCACTAGACTGGTTTCAAAAACTAAGGAACAACCCTATGCTACGTAGAGGTAAAGCTAACGTCAAAGCTCCATAATTTCCAAATAAGTTTGTTTTTTTTTTGCTTTGAATGTGATTACAGATAAAGATCTCAATCAAATATTTCAATATCTCGATTTTCAGCAATATTCGTTCAGTGTTTAATGAGCTATGGAAGTTTGAATGCTTAGCGAATAACAATGCCAGCCACAAAAATGGACTTCGGAAGTTAATTAAAACTTAGTAATAACTTAGTATTGTGTCAAAGTGTTTCATAAAATAAGTTTGTATTTTAGAACTTTTGTGTAAAGTATTCTTCCACTATTCTTCAGTTTTGTATAAGTTTCTTAAGACTGGCATGGCTATTGTTAAATTTTCAAACTTCCATAATTCATTAAATACTGAATGAATATTGATGAAAATCAAGATATTGATTTATTATTAAATAAATTTAATATAATAATTTATAATATATAAGCCGTCCCGTGGCCGAGTGGTTAGCACGCTTGGCTAGTGATCTATGGGATCCTGGGTTCGAGCCCCGGATTCAGGATGTGTGTGTGTCGTTTTTCTGCTGAGGTCCTGCCATCCTCTCAGATCTCTACTGTGGCATATAAACTGACAAGGCTCCTGTCAGACCTCTGTTGCAAGCAGCTGCTTGAGGGGGTATTTATTTAATAAATAAATATATAATATATAATATATATATATAAAAATATATATATAATATATAATAAAATAAATAAATAAAATAAATTTATTATTAAAATTTGAGATCTTATCTGCTATCACAGTTTTTCAAAACAAAAGAACTTATTTTAGAAGTTATAGAGCTTTGACGTTAGCTTCCCATTGACTTAGCATAGGGTTGTTCCTTAATTTATGGGACCAGTGTGTGTGTAGAAACATGTGACCAAACATTAACGCCAGCTTGACCCCATGTAGCGATAGCCTTGACTTCTGCTTTCATCCGCCATTAACTTCTATCAGCAACCTTGAATTCGAGGTGATGAGGACGTACAACGCCTTTTTGGCCCAGCTATTGAGCTCATTGTAATACAAGTTAAAGAACGACTAATGGGTCTGTCACGGGGGAACATTAACTTTGAATCAATTTAAATAGAACTTGCGTTTAAAATAACGTTTCCGTGGACTAAAAAAACATTGTGCTTAAAATGAGCGCAAGAAAAGGATTAATTTTTCAAACAAATAAATTTCTTTTATTTGGCAATTTGCATGAAGAATTATCGTTTAGGAAGCAGCTTTGAACTGTATAAAAGAGGCAATCACGAATAAGTTTCCTTTTTAAAAAACATGACTACAAATTTTACTTCCTCAGAAATTATAATGTTTTCTTCCTTTGGTAAAATTTGTCTCTGGGATACCCGCCCTGCCCACGGTCAGTAGGGGACACCGATGGGCTTGAAAAGGCCGCCGTCCGTCGGATGGGACGTCAAGCAGTGGCCCCGTGTGCGAGAGAGCCATACCTTGTGCACGTTAAAGAACACACTGGATGGCCTTGACGGGAGGCCACCATCTGTCTCCCAACAGCTGTTCCAGTGGGTCCCCTCCCCCAACCTTCTCTGAGCCTTCGAGGTCCTTGTGGCCTGGCCATTTAGCCCATGGTGTGCAAAAAGTGCCGCTCAGAGGTAAAACAATCCAATTCAAAAGTCTCTGGGATAAGTGTCTACCTCTAAAAAGCTCTTCAATGCATACGATACCTGAAATGGAGAGGTCACAAAGTACCCAGGGCCGTGGCGGTCTCAAGGAAGACGATACGAACCCCACGCACACACCTTTTTTTTTTTCTTAAAGTTAACATTTTTTTTTTCTTAAAGTTATCAAGCCTGATCTGAACCCTATGGCAGCTCCTGCCCCACGGTTCAAAGCTGGTTAAATGAAGTGGATCCAATGAACATCTTTCTTGGAATAGGAAGCTTCACAGGACCAAAAAATTATTTATTTGTTGCAGATAGATAGATGAGCATCTGTTGGGAGATATATGGAAGCTACAGTCAGAACCACAAAGAGTATTCTTTAAATATAGCAGAGTATGGCTCTCCTACATACGGGACAGTAATTTAATGTCCCATCCGAGGGACGGCTGCCTTTCCAAGCCCAATGATGTTTCTTCCTCATCGAGAGTAAATGAGATGGGTTGTTTTATTCCTGAAAGGCATTTTTTTCGCGCATCATGAGCAAAAAAGCCAGGTCACAGGGACCTCGAGGGCTCAGAGAAGGTTGGGGGATGAGACACACTTGACAATTGTTGGAAGACAGATGGTAGCCTCCTGTCAAGGCCATCCAGCGTGTTCTTTAACGTACACAGGTTTTGACTCTCCCGTACACGGGTCCGTGACTTAACGTCCCATTCGATGAACGGCAGCCTTTGCAAGCACCATCGATGTCCCCTGCTGACCGTGGGCAGGGTGACGGGTTCTGCGTAAATAAATCTCAACGCTGGCCCAGAGGGGCTCGAACCTGGGAACTACAGATTACGAGCCTGCCATACTTAGTTACCGCAACTCCAATTAATTGAGAAGTTAGCTGAGACAAAAAAAATAAACCAAATACATCTGGGGACTGCAATCTGGAAACATCAGGGAACTTGGCTTTACCACTAATATCATTCTCTTAAAAGCGGTAAATTTATTTTGATTATTCCTATATATATAAAATAATAAATACCCCCTCAAGCAGCTGCTTGCCACAGAGGTCTGACAGTTTATATGCCATAGTAGAAGGTCTGAGAGGATGGCAGGACCTCAGCAGAAAAACGACACATACATCCATGCCTTACCCGGGGCTCGAACCCAGGTCCCGTAGATCAGTAACCAAGCGTGGTAACCACTCGGCCATGGGATGGCTATCCTATATATATAGCTGAAACTTTATTCTCAATGGGATTAGATCTGATTTTACTATTTTTTCCTTTTTAATTCAGCTTATACTAGCGACGAAAGCATTACAAAGCTTCTATTTATCCTTGCTTAAACTCGTTATTTCTAATGTACTTGCCAGCTAAAGTTTCGATAAGTTCTTTCCATTTAAAGGTTGTTTATTTCAGTGGAATTTAGGATGTATTCAACGTCTGATGATTTATCTTTAGAGTTAAACCTAGTTTTAATGTTTACCGCTTTAATCTCCAAACGCATATTCTAATAGTACTTCTGTTCTAATTCAGAAATCTAGGTCGTCAGTCAGTAACATTCAGAATATTGTGCAAAAATGTCGCTGAGATAGCCATTTATCTTATTTCTATCCTCTTTCAAGGTGTACATCCTCTATTTCTCCATTTCCTACATAAAGAATTGGGGCGGGGGTGGCTCAGTCGGTAGTGCGCCAGGCTCGTAATCTGTAGTTCCCAGGTTCGAGTCCCAGCTGGGTCAGCGTTGAGATTTATCTCCGCAAAATTCCCTGCCCACGGTCAGTAGGGGACACCGATGGGCTTGGAAAGGCCGCCGTCCGTCGGATGGGACGTTAAGCCGTGGCCCTGTGTGCGGGAGAGACATACTCTGTGCACGCTAAAGAACACGCTGGATGGCCTTGATGGGAGGCTACCATCTGTCTCCCAACAGCTGTTCCAGTGGGTCCCCTCCCCCAACCTTCTCTGAGCCTTCGGGTCCATATGACCTGGCCATTTAGCCCATGGTGTGCAAAAAAGTGCCGCTCAGAGGTAAAATAACCCAGCCTTCGGGGTGCTTGTGACCTGGCCATTTAGCCCATGGTGTGCAAAAAAGTGCCGCTAAGAGGTAAAACAACCCAACATAAAGAATTTGTTCTGTTATCAGTTATTTTCTTCAGCAATCAGATGAAGCATTTTGACAATATTCAGACATTTCTTCGCTCGTTTAAATTGACTGTGGCTGACAACCAGAAACCTCTATTAAATTTTACCCTACAAGTTAAAATGGTTCAATAGCAACTAAAAAGAAATTCAAACATAAAAATTGCTGAATGATATCAAGAGTGTCAGTCATTTCAAAAAGAATGTGTTTCCACTAAAAGGAAATTCCTTTTTGAATATCTGTAATCAGCTGAAGAGTTAAAGTGTCTTTGATAAAATCTTAGCTGAGAGAAAAGCATTTACTGATCTATGTGGAGGTTTAAGTGGAATGTTATCTCTCCCCACAGAAACACGTTGCAAATGGTGCAAGATCTACCTGATAACAGGAAGCAAAGAAAGTGCATTTCTCTTTAACTGCAATGTGCAAGAGATTTGCAAGAGATTGCATATCTTTCCAAGAGGAAGTCAGGTTAGGCGTCCTATCGGAATGATAGGCAATCTCCCTAACCTGACTTCCTATCTCGAAAAGAATTTGCCTTTAACTGGAAGCAGTGACCTTTTCGTTTCAGTGTTTCTGTTGAAATGATTCTGCCCTACTTCCTGATAATCCAAACTAGTTAACGGTCAACACCAAGATCAGGCCGAGAAAAAATTCAGAGGAGTGACCAAAAGAGATTGGATTCATCTAGAAAAAGACCACAACGCAGTTATATTCTATATTTTTCTCTCCCATTTTAGTGGTCTTTAAAAAAATAATATTTGCAAAATATGTGTAAGAAATATGTCGCCTTACATAAAGGTGGGGGTTATTAAAGGGTAGTGCCCTCTGATAACCCCCACCTTTATCTCCACACCAAGATCAGGCTTGGATTGGATTGTTTTACTTCTGAGCGGCACTTTTTTTGCACACCATGGGCTAAATGGCCAGGCCACAAGGACTCCGAAGGCTCAGAGAAGGTTGGGGGAGGGGACCCACTGGAACAGCTGTTGGGAGACAGATGGTAGTCTCCCGTCAAGGCCATCCAGCGTGTTCTTTAACGTGCACAGGGTATGGCTCTCCCGCACACGGGGCCACGGCTTAACGTCCCATTCGACGGACGGCGGCCTTTCCAAGCCCATCGGTGTCCCCTACTGACCGTGGGCAGGGCGGGGAATTTTGCGGAGATAAATCTCAACGCTGACCCAGCTGGGACTCGAACCTGGGAACTACAGATTATGAGCCTGGCGCGCTACCGACTGAGCCATCCCCGCCCCTCCTATACACAGGTATATAGGGTATATATATATTAATACCAGGAATCAAGTGGTGCCTTCTTCACCTCTTAATTTCTAGCTGGTCACTCCGAACTCTATTTCAACTTGAACGCGACACCAGATCGGAAAATTCCTCTCATTTCTGAGTTGCACTGCCCGAAATAGCCTTCTTCGCCGGTTTTTAGCTCTCCAACACCGGTATATCGAATTCGACCTTTGACCTCGAAGGACCCATTTCATCTAAAATTTGGAACAATTTCTGAGATCTAGAACTCAAAATACCCCCCAGCACCAATTTCAATCCCTCTAATACTGATAAATCTATATTTGACTTTTGACCTCGAAGGACCCATCAAATCCAAAAGTTCTAAACGTTTCCGAAATTTACGACTCAAAATAACCCTAAGAACCAATTTTTAGCCCCCTAGCACCAACAGATCTAAATTTGACTTTTGACCCCCCTCCCCCCATCCCAACCCCCGATTAAAAATTTCGTAACGTTTTCAAGATCTACAATCCAAAATACCCCCCAGACGACAATTTTCACGTTTCTAGCACTCGTAGATCAAGGTTTGACCATTAGGTGACCTCTGTTTGACCTTGAAGGACAGGTCGGAGGTCAAAGTTCGGATTTTTCCCGAGATCTACGATCCGGACTATCCCTAGGTACAAATTTTAAAAGCTCTGCCATTTCTGTATCATAGTTAGAAATAGTGTGATTCCCTGTCAGTCAGTCAATCAGCATGGCGAGCTTGAAAAGACCGCCGTCCGTCGGATGAGAAGGTAAGTCGAGGCTCCGTGTGCGGAAGAGCCAAACCCTGTGCACGTTAAAGAACACATTGGATGGCCATGATAGGAGGCTACCATCTGTCTCCCAACAGCTCTCCCAGTGGGTCCCCTCCCCCAACATTTCTGAACCTTCGGGGTCCTTGTGACTGGCCATTTAGCCCATTGTGTGCAAAAAAAGTGTCGTTCAGAGATAAAACAACCCAACCCAACTCACAATCATCTATATATATGATACTATCTCTGAAGCAGCAGTTTTCCACAGAGGACTGCCAGGAGCCTGTCAGTATACTGCACCAGTGTTTTGAAACCTTTTTTTTTGTATAAACTATCCCTTTCTGAAAAAAAAAAAGTTTTTGAAGTGCCCTAAGTAAGTAAAATTTTTAAATAAATAATTTTTTTCTCAATCGCAACACGTTTGTTTACATAATTTAATCTTAACTGGTTGTTTATGAATGTAAAATCGCAAAACTAATAAGCATTGCAAAAAGCAAAACTGGAGACTTTTCATTGCTCTCCCGCATCCGCCAGACTTTTATCACCTACCTTTAGTGATCTGCTTACCACCTGTTAAAGAACATTATACTACACCATAGAGAAGATACACTAAACACCATAACACCATAAAGAAGGCACACTAGAAATATATACACTGGTTTCCATAAATTAAGGAAAAAATGAGAAAAATCGCGAGAAGTCGCCAAAACATTTTGCGATCCTCACCAAATTTGTTCATGTAAGCAGTGAAATAATGTTGAGTGAGCATATCGTATGCAAATTAGTCTAGGTTGCGTCAATTTGCCTAATCGGATAGCGACATAAAAATTGGTGTTTTGGAGTGGATCGTTATTTTGTGTTGTAAATGTGAGTAAAGAAATTCGAAGTAGCCATTTTGTAGGAATGACCTCGAGACATCATTTGCCAAATGAACTGCGGTGGAGAGCTATTGGCCGGCTCGAAGCAGACCAAAGCGATACCTCAAGCCAAGACGTTGCAGCAACAGAAGATATAATTTTTAAATACATGCCAGTATTTATTATACATTTATTTCTAAAAATTAAACTGGTAGTTAATTATTTATAAAAATTTCATAATTAATTTTAAAATATTTGAGGATTTTTAAATAAAATTCTAATGAGTAAATTACACTATTTTAATCAGTTTTAAAATAAGAAACTTGTACTTAAATTTTCAGAAAATTAAATTACTTATATTTTAATGCATAATTAAATTCCCTCCTTTCCCTCAAAGCTGTCCTAGCTTGGTGTATCAATGTGGCCTTGGCCAAAGTCAGTCAGACGTGGCACGATGGCTGAATGTGAGTCCTTCTGTGGTCCATAGACTGTGCAATCAATTTCTTAGCATGGATTCTGCGTCTCGGAGGTTTAGCCGAGGAAGGGCTAGAGTTACGACCGCTGTACAACACCGATATCTGCTATTAACATCACGAAGGAGCAGGATGTCTACTCCCTCTCAGCTACGATCCTCTCTTGGAGCAGCCACTGGGAGGGTTGTATCAGCTTCTACTGTGCATAGAAGGCTTCATGGGGAAGGTCTGTATACTAGAAGGCAAGGAATTTGTATACCCTTCACGTCACGTCACAGGAAAGAGCGGTTTAATTGGGCACGCACGCACGTTAACTGAACAGAAAAGCAATGGATCTCTGTACTCTTCACAGATGAGTCCAGGTATTGCTTGTAGAGTGATTCTGGATATTGATATGGGGAGAACGAGGTACCCGCTATCATCCCAGTAACATCAAAGAAGGTTGCCAGATCACTAATTTCTAAAAAAATCGTTGCCAGTTGTTTTTACTGAATTTTGTATACAACCATAGCGTTCGGATACTTTTTTGAGCGACTGTACGTCAATACACTGGTGCAATAGGTGAAACATTCATCTTACAAGACAATAACGCTCGTCCACACAGCTCGACTAGTAGAATAATACCTTAAAGAAGAGATCATAATGCGCATGGAGTGGCCAACTCGATCTCCCGACCAAAATCCGATTGAGCATGTGTGGGATGCTCTAGGGAGACATGTTGCTGCCCTCAACACGCTACCTGAAACAAAGGGGGAGCTTATTACTGCTTTAAAGGAACAATGGTCGTTACTCCCTACTGAGCTGATTCACAACATCATAACGGGGCGGGGGTGGCTCAGTCGGTAGCGCGCCAGGCTCGTAATCTGTAGCTCCCAGGTTCGAGTCCCAGCTGGGTCAGCGTTGAGATTCATCTCCGCAAAATTCCCCCGCCCTGCCCACGGTCAGTAGGGGACACCGATGGGCTTGAAAAGATCATCCGCCGTCCATCGGATGGGACGTTAAGCCGTGGCCCCGTGTGCGGGAGAGCCATACCCTGTGCACGTTAAAGAACACCCTGGATGGCCTTGACGGGAGGCTACCATCTGTCTCCCAACAGCTGTTCCAGTGGGTCCCCTCCCCCAACCTTCTCTGAGCCTTCGGGGTCCATGTGACCTGGCCATTTAGCCCATGGTGTGCAAAAAAATGCCGCTCAGAGGTAAAACAATCCAATCCAATCCACAACATCATAAACAGCATGGAATATCGCTGTCGTGCCTGCATTGCTGTAAGGAATGACCACATTCCTTATTAAAGAACTTTGCCCTTGCATTCTTACACCTTATTTTTGGAAAAGTTCCTGTGTTATTTTTTGACGAAAAATGTTTCTAGTGTAAAATATTTTATGCCATTCTGAAACTAGCATTGCAATTCACGTTTTCATCAAATTTCATTAAAATCATTCATATCGTTTTTTGTTTGTTAAATTTTTCTGAGTTTTCCTTAATTTATGGAAATCAGTGTATATTGTTACCATTTTTTTACTTTGGCCCGAATTGTTAGAACTCTCCGTAAAAGGTGAAACATGGACTCCTCTTCAGCCCCCAGACACGTTCAAAGATTAAATTAGGTCTTGCTCAATAACTAACTAGCTTTAACAGGTGTCACCAGAGATGACATGCACAACAACAGCTGGTGCACATCGTCTCTGATTAGTTGTGTTATCTTTGGTAATAATAGGAAAGCTAATACAGCTCTAACAGCTGTATTAGCTTTGGTAATAACAGAACTGTGCACGTGTATGCATCATGAAATGGAACAGCTGAACACAAAAGGCAACTCTTATGACGGCTTAAAATATCTTCCAACGTGTTTGCGACACTCATTATTTGGGAATGGAAAGCGATATCCAAAGCTCCTTACCTCCATATTGCGAATGGAAAGCCACATTCGGAGCTCCTTTCTTGCATGTTGAGGGCGTTACTCAGGTTTTTGCTGACGTCAGTTAGCGCATTCAAAGCCCATAGCTTCGTTTCGACGCAAACCTTCGATATTTTTTTTTTCCATTTCGACAGATTTCGGTACAGTCGCTCAAAAAAGTATCCGAACACTATGGTTGATTATAGAATTCAGAAAAAATATCTGGCAACGATTTTTTTAGAAATTAGTGATCTGGCAACCTTCCTGTACAGTACAAGAAGGTTACCAGATCACTAATTTCTAAAAAAAATCGTTGCCAGATATTTTTTCTGAATTCTGTAATCAACCATAGTGTTCGGATACTTTTTTGAGCGACTGTAGCTGGTCATATTATTTTGATACTAGATCGTGTGGGCTCACTCACGGAAATATTGAGCGTGTGCAGTTAGCGTTCACAGCAAACTGGAGCGTGTGCAGTAACTGCACACGCTCCAGTTTGCTGTGAACGGTAACTGGAGCGTGTACAGTTGCTGCACACGCTCCAGATATTTTTCCTGAATTCTGTAATCACGTGACACGAAGGTTGCCAGATCACTAATTTCTAAAAAAAATCGTTGCCAGATATTTTTTCCTGAATTCTGTAATCAACCATAGTGTTCGGATATTTTTTTGAGCGACTGTACTCTGTTATTTCCGAAATATTTGACCGAATGGTCCCATATTTCTTATATGGTTTCCCCCTTTGTGATCCCTGTTGGGTAAAACAAAAATCAAGTTGCTACCTTCAATAGGACACCTTAATATAATAATGCTTTTGGGATTGTGGGGTATCTGGCAACGCTACGTGGCTTTCTCGATTTAGAAATTGTGAATGAAGAACGGAGTGGAAAGACGTTTCATCTAAAGTACCGTTTTCTAACCATATATTGAATCTATTGAGCGAATGTTTTTACTTTCCAAACCCATCAATGTCCCCTACTGACCATGGACAGGGTGGGGAGTTTCGCGGAGATAAATCTCAAAGCTGGCCCAGCTGGGATTCGAACCTGTACCTCACATAGTCCAACCATGGCGTCCATGGATGGCGTTTGCCACCCTCTTTCTACATAGGACCACTAAGAAAACACATACAGCAGCGCCAAAATATAGGCAAAATTGACCCTGGTGGGATAAATAGGAAATAGTCAGTTTCTTCCACTTTTTCATAAAATACGGTTGGCATGTATTTCATTTAGGCACTGGATAGATATTCCACACGGAATTGCTGTAAATGTCTATCACGCCCCATTAACACCAATTGATTGAGATATGTATAGAATTACTTCATCTGCTAAATATTTTTTCCGCCTGCCGAATTTCATCTGTAGTATATCTCGACTCCTAGAATTCGTATTTGAAAGCAATGTGCAATTATACTTGCAGCGACTGCAGCGAAGATTCCTCTATGTGTATCTGCCGGCCTAATTTAATCAAAAAGAAAGTGAGGGTTTGGATTGTTTTACCTCTGAGCGACACTTTTTTGCACACCATGGGTTAAATGGCCAGGTCACATGGACCCCGAAGGCTCAGAGAAGGTTGGGGGAGGGGACCCACTGGAACAGCTGTTGGGAGACAGATGGTAGTCTCCCGTCAAGGCCATCCAGCGTGTTCTTCAACGTGCATAGGGTATGGCTCTCCCGCACACGGGGCCACGGCTTAACGTCCCATCCGACGGACGGCGGCCTTTCCAAGCCCAGCGGTGTCCCCTACTGACCGTGGGCAGAGCGGGGAATTTTGCGGAGATAAATCTCAACGCTGACCCAGCTGGGAGTCGAACCTGGGAACTACAGATTACGAGCCTGGCGCGCTACCGATTGAGCCACCCCCGCCCAGAAAGTGAGGGAATTACGGAAATGTTTTAATGATTAACTATTATGAAGTGCTTTAGGAATGGCCAGATGATCCAAATGCAACTTGGAATACCATAAGAAACGATCTTCGGTCCAGTTTATTCTTCTCTTCCAGTTTTACTTAAATGATTTGTTAATGTCAATTTGAATGGTACGTAATGAATATCGCAAATGCAATAATTCGCAATTACTATAGGAAATGGAAACAAGAAGAGAATATTTATGATGATGACTTTAATTATGCTTTGAAATGGTTTTCAGGACATAAATTACATGTAAGAGAATAAAACACAAATTCATGTGCGTTAATTCCCATGGAGATAGGAATAAGGGGAGTTGCCTAAAGGCTAGTTTACATTGGCATAGATTACTGGCGCTAGCTCAATGGTGGCTCTTTGGCGCCATTTCGCTCCAGTTCAACTATCCTGGCAAAGCAGTTTACACTGAACTGTTCTACTGCATGTTTCTCAGAAAACAGGATGGCACCAAGTGCTGTTGCAATCAGCGTAAAGCAAAAGTAATATGAGAAGAACTTATAGATATTTCAATACCTATTCAAACAGCATACCAGATATTGATTGCTAGATAAAAATATATGGAAAACATACAGGTTTTTCCATAAAAAAGCTGATAAAATCATGTGGCAGCTTCCGATTTTCGAAAAGCTGTATACGAATAATTTCTTGATATTTGACAAACGCGTACCAAAGGGAATCTCACTCCTCCCTCTTCTGCAAGTTATAGAAACAAGAAAAGAATTATATTTAGCATTAAAAAAGGAAAGTTTGAGGGGGGAGTGTATTAATTTATTTTTTTACCCTTTTTTCGTTCCTAGCAAAATATTGGAGAATTTCCATGTTATGTGAATGGGAATCTAATTTCGAACCTTTATAACTTCTAATAAATGCACTGAAAGAAAAAAATGACTCTGAAGATAAATTAAAGATCATAATTACATCTATTGAAATCCGGATTTTAAATAATATTCGTTCAGTATTTAAAGAGTTAGAGGGCCTATAATTTTAACAATAAATTATCGTGTTTTATAAAAATTATTCATAAATATCTAATATTGATATGATTATTGGGAAAAAATTCAGAAATGTCTATTTATTTCATTAAATGGTTTTAAAAAAAATTCTTTTTAATTCAGTTTCAAGTAATTACTGAGGTAAATTTTTATTATGCATTCTCTGTTGTGAAATATTCTAGCTTACATAGCATTTTAAATACTGAACGAATATAGTTGAAGCAGGAGATTTAAATAGATTTGATTGTAATCTTTGTTTTATCTTCAGTCATATTTTCTCATTAAATGCTTATTTTAAAAGTTACACTTCTTCGAAATTAGACCGACAAGAAAATTCTATAATATTCAGATAGGGCAGGGTACAAATTTTACTAGTAGGAAATAAAAATATTCCTCCTGTGTCGAATTTTCCTTCTTCTCCACTACTCATAGCACACAGACACACCATATCCGATACTTATTTTCCTTGAACCAGAGCAATGTAGTGGCATTGTAACAGAGCAGTAAAATGAAATTATAACTATCTTTATATTTCACTGTTTAATTAGATTATTTTATGTGAATATATTTGAAAAATGTGATTAAATATTAATGAACATCATTCATAATCACCAATGACGATATATTTTATAAAATAATGAACATTAAAACTACATGTATTTTATAAGGACTCATAGTGCTGCAGCGGCTGCAGTTAAGAGGGCAAGCCACGGCATGCTCGAGCCCTACTCGAGAATTATCTCTGCCTCATACTTATCGCATCTATGAGATACGGGAATTGATCGCAAATATCGTGTTAGACCCGAACTCAGTCGTGTAGAATATTAAATATTATTGTGATATCGACGATATAGTTTATAAAATAATGCACACTAAACCTATACATATTTTATAAGGACGGAGTCAATATCAGCTATAGTGTGAAGCCAATATCGGCCTCTCCACAATGGGGCGGGGGTGGCTCAGTCGGTAGTGCGCCAGGCTCGTAATCTGTAGTTCCCAGGTTCGAGTCCCAGCTGGGTCAGCGTTGAGAATTATCTCCGCAAAATTCCCCGCCCTGCCCACGGTCAGTAAGGGACACTGATGGGCTTGGAAAGGCCGCCGTCCGTCGGATGGGACGTTAAGCCGTGGCCCCGTGTGCGGGAGAGCCATACCCTGTGCACGTTAAAGAACACGCTGGATGGCCTTGACGGGAGGCTACCATCTGTCTCCCAACAGCTGTTCCAGTGGGTCCGCTCCCCCAACCTTTTCTGAGCCTTCGGGGTCCTTGTGACCTGGCCATTTAGCCCATGGTGAGAAAAAAAGTGCCGCTCAGAGGTAAAACAACCCAACCCAACCCAAAGCCTCTCCGCACTCCGAAGAGCCCAATATTGGGCTCCACCCTATAGATCGTAATTCATAGTACAGCAAGTGTCTGCAGTGAAGGTGTCAAGCCACGGCATGCTTCAGCCCTACCGGCCTACTCAAGCACTGTCTGTCCTCACACTAATTATAGGAATCTACGAGTTACGGGAAGTGATCGTAGGTATCGTGTGAGCCAAACTTAGTCGTGTAGAATGTGAAATATTATTGAGATATCGCTAAATTCATAATAAATAAATGGATATCATATACTGATCAATTAATGACATAAATCAGCTCCAGAAAATAGAGGAAATAGCAACTACGTACTACCCCTTCCGAAAGAAGAAATAAATCTAAAAATATTATACTTTTCAAAACCCTTTTAAGGTACTAAAATATAAAAAAAATTTATAGGAACATATAGAACAAAGTTTAAGAGCATCCGCCATTATAAATAAAAAACAGTCTTCATGTATCAGTTTCCACACGCATGCGCGTTGCCGACCGCAGTTCAAGTAGCGCCAAAAAGTTGGGGCACTCCAACTCTCTTTCCCATGTATGCATGGCTCGGGTCATAACTGTTCATTGTGTTTGCATTGCCATGTGCATGTGCCAGACTCACCAATCTCCTAGTGGCGCCAGCAATCCATGCCGGTGTAAACCATGGAGGTAGGAAGAGAGGGAGGCGCCCTATCGCTTGAAACTGTAACCGAGTGTCGCCGTATTGTTGCTACTCGTAAGCGTGCTGTCACTGTGTTAAAGATGGGTAATTCATCGCGTTTGGATGCATTAACAAACCTGCGATAAAGATCAAAGGGATAATATTTCATAGGTAAGAAGTAATGCTAAAGTTTTACTTTGTAAATTGAAAACCTTTTTGCTGTTTCAACTATTTATGACATAGCACAGTTAGGACTTGTGGGAGGAGAGATAGCGAAAACTTGGGAAAGGGGGTTGCGAAACTTTCCCAGTGTTTTAAATGTAAAGCAATTAAATAAAGGTTCACTATAAATTCAGAGAAAGAAATAATAAATCAAGAAATGGGAGAGAACATAATGCGCACATTATTCGTTTCCTGTGCTTTTGATGAACTCTTCCGAAATCCTACAGAATTTCCGTTAGGCCAGTGAGAACCTAACTTGGAAGCTCTATAATTTCTAAAATATGCATTTAATGGAAAAATGTGATTAAAGATAAATTAAAGATCAAAATTAATTAAATCTATTTAAATTTTGATTTTAAACAATATTTATTTAGTATTTAAATAGTGTGGCGCAAACTGGAATATCAAGTAATAATCTTCCATGTTATGCCAGTGAGGACCTAACTTGGAAGCTCTATAACTTCAAAATATGCATTTAATGGAAAAATACGACAGAAGGAAGTTGATTTATGAATCAATTTCTATTTTAAACAATATTCAGAAAAATTTCTGAAATTTCTATTTTAAACAATATTCAGTATTTAAGTCTATATTAAAGTCTGGATATTTCACAATGAGGTTCCTGCTTTTTATTCCAAAGAGTTTTTTTTGTTAATATTTACATTTTTTTCTTATATAAGAGATTTGACTTCTCACAGTTTACTCTGAACATTAGAAATTTGATATATGTAGTGAAACCTGCACCTTAATTTGATACGTAATTTCTTATTGCTAACTTTAAATGGAATTAAACAATTCTGTTTAAAAACGTAAACAAACACAAAACTCACGCAGAGAAAATGTATTTTTTTATGTATATATTAAACATCTCTTGACCTTCCAAGAAAAAGAAAATCGATTTAGCAATATTCGGCGAAATAATTCCATTTTTGTGTACGAAACAATTGCGATTTTATTGAGTTGTATTCATATAAAACACTCGGATATATTGCAATTAATGTGCAGCGAGCGGCTTTCTGAGTAGCAACAACATGGCTACCACCGTTCTGCGCGGCTATACTAGCGACCTATGTTAAGAGATAGTAAATGCGCCTCTCCTTCATCCTACCTCCATTGTGTAAACTGGCCTTTAATATCAGTTATCATAAGTGACTGTTGTGACCGTGACTGCTATGTTACTCCTACTCTGAAAGTCGTGTTGAAAGTTATTTGTCATATCGCATATGTGAATGTTTTTAGGAATACTAGTACAAATAAATCGCAATATTTCCTGTAGATGAAGACACTATTATGAATTTTTTTCTTTTTATTCCTTTTTGTTTTATTCTGTTTGAAAGCGTTTGCAAAAACAATAGTTGAACACCGCGTTAAAATTTGTTAATTGTTCCTACAAATATTGTCCAATAAAATCGAAATATTTTTACAATTGAAAAGATTCTATTTCAATACATTATTGAAAAATATTTTTATTACTTTTTCGCCTCGATTTTGCGTTTCTTTGCGATTTTAAAAACTTACGTTGAGCCCTCAATGTGTTGAGCTCGAAGGAATGCACGCTTCCGAGTAGGAATAATATAGCAACGCTCGGTTACAGTTTCATGCGATAGGTCACCTCCCTCTTTTCCTACCTCCATGTTAATTCCAGGCAAACATAAAACAAAGGAGTATTCAAAAACAGGAGATGAACTGCAGAAACTTAAATAATAAGGTTAATTCAAGCTGTAACTGTGGCAGAATTGAAGGAAATTCTGATGTGCAACAAATTATGTGCCTTAGGGTGAAAATTGCAAGAACAAGCCCATTAATGGCTATGTTCAAGGCAAAGAATATGTAAGCAGAAGAATGAAACCTTCCACGGGCGTAATGTAATACATTTTTGACTGCAGTGCCATGCTGAAAATTAGGAAGTTTAGCATGGTTGTTGATACACATCATACAAATAGTATTCTATTAGCTTATAAATCGCTATGTGAATCTTGCATCAGATTTATATAGTAACACTGATAGTAGTGCAGTTAAATTGGAAAATGTAAATCAGTTTATTGCACTGAAACTATAACTCTGAGGCAAAACACTTAAGATATGGAGGGCATTCAAAATGTTCTGGGCACGTGTCTGCATAGTTGCACTTGTTCCTACGAAGTTAACAAGCTGTGACTTGCTTGAAAACTTCTCTATACTTTTCATTACATGTTAAAAAGAAAGGTCAGATCATCATTCCTTTCTTCACTGATAGCACATAAATTTCAGTTTGCGAAATCTGTGCATTGTGGCTATGGAGCCTTCTAAATAAGGAGAAAGATTTTACATTTTCACAAGGATGCAGCTTGGGAATAAGCAAAAAAATTTATGCCGATTTATCACAAGTATATAGGGATCGTGCCTGTTCATATGGCACTATTACTCGATGGATGCGCAAATTCAGAGGGTGGCAGAGCTTTGAAGACCTCCCTCATGCAGAAAGACTGAAGGAGGTCCTGAACAAGAGAACCATCGCTGTTGTTCATGAACTCGTTAAGGGAAACACACATTACTGTTCAGGTAATAAATTTAGAAGTCAATGTATCGATTGGCAGTGTGGGAACAATTATTCATCAATTTATAAAGTTCTGAAAGATCTGTGCGAAATGAGTACCCCACAAATTGACAGAACAGCAAAAAAGGTCTAGAATCGACATGCAAGTCGTTATTAGTAATGCTTAACCTTATTCGTCCCAAACGGTGAAAAGGTTGTCACAGGTGATGAGACATGGTTTTATTACTATATAACTCCCAGATAATCCAACTCCAGATTACTCTATACAAGATCGATGATTATGTTTGGGTTACAGAACATGAACTCCCATCCCCAAATCCTCCGACTTCGTTCAAAGAAGACGATATTCACGCGTTTTTTTGTTTTGCTTTTCAAACCTCAAGGAGTGGTATCTGTGGACACCTTACCTAAAAAATTACTATAAATGGCTAATACTACAAGAACATTATTTTGCCCAAAATGGTTGAGGAAATGAAGTACCAGCGTCCAATAGCAGGTGTGTCAAAGTTTCTTCTTCGTGATAATGCCAGCGCTCGCAAAACCTGCCAAGTTATGTCTTCTCTGTAGCAGGAAAAATTCAAATAGCTACCCCATCCTGCATATTCACCCGATCTTGCACCATGCGATTTTTGATTGTTTCCAAAAATTGAAAAGAAGGTTTCCCAGCAAGTTCCTTTTTAAGGGTGCAAGACCTTACAAAATGTGTTCATTCAGAGTTTCGCAGTATTCCTCAACAGGAGTACCACCAAGCATTCCAGAATCGGCATAGACATCTGCATCTTTGCAAAGATGCTGGAGGATAATACTTTGAAGCACATAAAAAGTTTTAATGAGGTAAGTGAATGGATTTTGTCCTGCAGATGAATGTCAAAAACTTTTTGAACGCCTCTCATCAGCTCAGAGCTAGATGATGTTTTTAGGTCATTCTTTGTGTTGTATGAATGTATTTTCAAGATCTATTTTGATAATTGATTTAAACTAAGTATTGATCATTAACGATGCATCAGAAACCAAACACCGCGAATTCTAAAAGATTTCTAAAATTTAGAAGCATTATGAAAGCGCTCAAACTGCTTGCCACAGAAGTTCTACAGCAGCCGTTAAATTTAATGCGCCATATGGAATATTTTGAGAAAGGCGAGACCTCACATAAGAACGAGGCAAGGAAGAAAACATTCGTTCTCGAACCCAGGTCCATTTGATCAAGGAGTCAGTCGCACTAACCACTCGGCCACTCTAACAAAAATGAATTTCAGATACCATAGATAATCAATGGCTATCTCATGAAAAATTGAAAGAATTGCTACTGTAAAAAAAAACCCTGGAATGACTCTTATTAAGATTATAATTTCATTTTAATATCCTCCTCATTTCTATTTTCGTTACATTGATTGGTTTAAATGAAAGAAATATTGTTGAATGCATGGCCGGTTCTGGGGGAGGGGCATGCCAGCCAACTCCACCCCTTTACACCATTTTTGGGACGGAGGCGAAAAAAATGCTAAATACATACGTATATAGTAGACGTATATTTTCAACAAAGTTTTTTAGCGAATTGAAATTAACGCCACTTTTAGGAATGCATAACAGCAATGTTTTTGTTAAATTTTCACGCCATTTTTCAGATGTCTGATAAAATATTTTCATTTATTCGAAAAATTTTTTTTTCTGAAAATTAACATTTTCTAACATTTTGAGGCATGTACTCATTTTAATATTTATATAACTTATTATATAATTAACAGAAAGTAAATTAAATGATAAACATTTTTTAAAATAAAATTATCTTCCTTGTTGAATTTTTATTTAATATAAATATTTCAGTTCCAACTTTTTTTAGAAAAATTTTTAGAAGTTAAATTAGACATATGAAAGATTCACTTACTTGTGAACAAATACCCTTATTTGCTGAACCAACCGAAATCCGGATGGAAAAGTTAGGAATACACATATTCACAGGTAAGTGAATCTGTCTTAAATTTAATCTAGTGATATTTAAAAGCATATTCAAAGACAGTCATGAATTCAAATGTTACTCAAAAACAAGTGCATAATATCAGAATTACCATTCCTCCTTCCTGTAGTCTAAAATCTACGTATTTATTTTTTTCTATAATTATGTAATTTAAAAGTACTATTTGCTTTATTTATTTCAATATTGAGATTTAGATTTCATCACCTTCCTCACTTCGTGGAACCATGACATGGTTGATATTTCTCAAGGGCAAATTCGAAGCGCTATGAAGCGTTGCATGTCCGGGTCTGACGTTTGGTCACGTGATATACGAAATAAAAAGGATACCGCCATTTCGTTAGGTCTCCATTTTCGTTGTTTGGCTTCTTTGTCGAGTTGGTGAATTAGCTGATAAAGTAAGATTATCTGTTGCTTAAATCTTAGTGTGTTGTAGTTAAAAGAATTTAGAGCATATTTGCATTCAGTTTTTTTTTTTTCAATTATTGTTTAAGAGTTTAACCGGGTCTGGCAGAGAAAAATATTTGACTTACGAACAACAAAAAAATTGTTCTATTTTTAAGAACAGTTGGTAAATGTGTTTTAATTAAAAGTTATATAAAAAATGATTGAATCGCTTGCACATATATTTCTGGTTTGAGTAAATTTAACTGTTTCCAAAATAGTCTCCACCGGTAAAGATAGCAATGATATGCCGGTGGCGAGTAATTTTTGTAAGAATATGAATCTAAGATCCTGTTGACAGCGGGATTTTTTTTATCGCTAATTTTAGCAGTGAATCGCATGTTTCCATAGGATTAAAACTCTTAGAGTGGTGTGAAGGGGTTTTGATTATGGTAAATGAAAAAAACTTCCCACCACTAAAAAGCGTAGTTTTTCCTCTGATAAAACTACTGCTAATGTTACAGACCCAGAAATGCATAAATTTGTATTACTAATGTATTGCAGTTTCTGAAATAAGAGTTTGACATACATGATTAAACCTGAATTTGGGACAGTATGATTAAGGCTGCAGATTTGCTTATTTGTGAATGCAGAATAAATTTCGTTTAAATTAATACTTTTTCATACTTGATCCATATTCTCTCATGCTATGTTTGCACATATATTTCTGGTTTGCTGGATGCTGAAAAACATACTAAAATTGCTCAGTGAATTCAAATTGCCAACTTCTGTCAGGAATATAATACAATGACTGGATGCCCCAATTTTTGAGGGAAGTCCCATGATGAAGAGCTCTGTCCCCAGAATATTTAGGTATGTTAAATTGTGCATCGAGAAGATCATTTACTAATGGAATAATTGTTGCAATACTACTATAAAAATCGGTACTTTATAGAAATTTTGGGGTGGGGGTGGCTCAGTCGGTAGCTCGCCAGGCTCGTAATCTGCAGTTCCCAGGTTCGAGTCCCAGCTGGGTCAGCATTGAGATTTATCTCCGCAAAATTCCCCACCCTGCCAACGGTTGGTAGGGGACACCGATGGGCTTGGAAAGGCCGTCATCCATCGGATGGGACGTTAAGCCATGGCCCTGTGTGTGGGAGAGATACCCTGTGCATGTTAAAGAACACACTGGATGGCCTTGACGGGAGACTACCATCTGTCTCCCAACAGCTGTTCCAGTGGGTCCCCTCCCCCAACCTTCTCTGAGCCTTCAGGGTCCGTGACCTGGCCATTTAGCCCATGGTGTGCAAAAAAGTGCCGCTCAGAGGTAAAACAACAAACAACCCAACTACTATAAAAGAACTGCCTGTAATGTAAGTGTCTGAAATTTTGAGGCTGAGATTTTAAAACTAAAATTGTTGATTGCAAGCTGTCAAAGTGCCCGTGGATTTTTGCCTGTAAATCTGATCACCCTAGATTACAACCATTAAACAGTTGTGGAGAAAAGAATTTCTCATTTTATTTTATATACTCTTGCAGTTAACATGTTTAAAACCTTATCCTGATAATTTGGATTCCCACACCACTAAAATCAGAACAAAAACTTAACTCTAAATATAATACAGTTAACACCATGACTTTTTTAAATAATAGTTTGGTTAACAATTATAGTGACAGATAAACTACATGGAACAGTTATACATAGGAAACTTTTGCTTAAGTTTCTTGAAGTAATGCAGAAATTCACAGTGGAATAATCAAGTGCAAGGCATTTGCCAAGCACGAGGATGAAATATTCTCGACTGAAGGGTTACAATCCCAGTAGTGAAGTGGTGTGGTGCTCTCATTGAAGAGATTATTTCAATTGGTGTAGGATAGATGATACAAAAGGGCTAATATGCAGATGGACTGACAACAGCATGCCCAAATGAAAAGCGTGGTTAACGGCATGGAAGATGTCATCACTTGACTAAGTCCAATAAGCATATCATCAGATGATACTGAAGCCTGGAAGCACATATACACTACTCACAAATTAGGGGATATTTCAAAATGAATATGAAGCGATAAAAAAATTTGAATTGTTTTTATTAAACAAGAACATCAGAAAAGTAAATGACAAGTCAAAGAAAGTTGTTCAATTATGCAAATGAGATGCAAAACCAACATTTTAATGTCATGGGTGAAAATGCACTATATAAAAGGCTGAAAGTACTGGAGTATCTGCACTTTCTCTGATCTTGAAAGTGCACATCCTGCAGTTTCCCAGCCCTCGCAATGCCCCTGCAACACGATTTGCCCAAATGCAAAGCCTGGAGAGCCATGGGGGCTGGATTCAAGAGAGTGGCACAATACGAAGAAAAGGGCAGGGTCGCCCATCTGCCACAACAGCAAGAGATGACCACTACTTGACCTTATTGGCAAGAAGGAACGGGCGCAGCAATGCAAGAGCTGTGGGGAGTTTCTTGCTGCCACTTGATGACTGATATGCACCCAAACCATCCTAAATCAGCTCTATCATGTTGGACTGCATATCCGGCGACCAATGGTATGCATTCTGTCATCTGCTGAACACTGTAGAACCCATAGAAGGTTGGCTGATGTGCATCGTCATTGGACCCGTGATGAGTGGTCAACTCCTGAGTCGCGGTTGTCTGCAGCCTGACAATCATCATATCCTGATCTGGCGTGAACAAGGAACACTGGAGAATCCACCTTTTGTGCGAGAAAGGCACTCCTTCGGTGGTGGTGGAATCATGGTGTGGGCTAGCATTAGCATTGGTGGTCGTACTGACCTCCACGTCATCAGAAATGGATCGCTGACTGATGTCGGATATCGAGATGAGGTCCTGCACCCTATAGTGGTACTCTATGCTGGAGCAGTCTGAAACAACTTTTCATGGACAATAATGCAAGTCCCCACCATGCACATCTTGTCAACATGCTTCAGGAGGCAGGAATCTAAAGCATGGACTGGCCTTCACATTCTCCAGACCTGAATCCCATTGAACATGCTTGGGATGCACTGGGAAGACATCTGGCAAACCATCCAATGCCTCCCACACTTCTTGAGCTGGAAGTTGCCCTGGAGCAAGAGTGGCAGAGGATCCCACAAGAACTACTGGACATTCTGATCCTGTCCATGCCCCATCACTGTCAGTGTGTTTTGGCAGTCTTGGGTGACCATACACCCTACTGAACAGTCAATGTGTGCCATTCTTGTGCAGTTTGACATGCTTCTGTTCACCCCCACCAATATGTCACTTGCTACTCAATCACAACAATTGAGTTTGCATCTCATTTGCATAATCGAACAACTTTCTTTGACTTGTTTGCTTTTTTGATGTTCTTGTTTAATAAAAACAATTCAAGGGCTTTATTTTTATCGCTTCATATTCATTTTGAAATATCCCCTAATTTTTGTGAGCAGTATGGATGAAACTACTAAGTGTTTAGAAGGGCTTCTTATTTTAGATGTGTAAATGTAACCTGATTTTTTATACTTCTGATAAAGATACAGCATTTTAGTTCATAACTTTAAAGTGTAATAATTAACTTCAACCTACAACTTAAAGTAAAGAACTTGAATTACCATGTCATGATTTGTTTTGCTAGGCTCTCAATGCTGACGGGGGGGAAAGATGTGGAAATTCAATGAAGAGTGCTCAAGTTATGGTTCATGTATTACTGCCTCTGGTTGCAGACTATGCCAGTTCCAAGTCTGCAGGAGATCATTTAAGGACATAAGATTTTGTTTCAAAAATAGCACTTCACAAATCTATTTAGTAATAGATGTCCTTTTTAGCAACTTGTCATTTGGTCTCTTGGTTAGTAGATGGCTTCCACCTTTAGTGGTGGGGGGAATGGGTCTGCTGTGCCGCATGCCTACAATTAGGGGGCTGTTTTATATGTCCATTTCCTCTCAATAAACAGTCTTTAAACATCCCACAAACCATTTTCTCTCCATAGGTATTTGGAATGTGAGGACTCTGCATAGTTTTTTAAAGACTTGAATGTTTTCTGCTGTTATTCCCCACTGAGGATGAGAAAGATAGGTTTTTACATTTGTTCTTCAACACTTGCACTCATTATTGACAGTAGCTTTAAAACTAGTACTTATGTTAATAAATTTTGGTCCCCTGTAGTTCTCCAAATCATGACCAAGGTACCAGATTCCTTGCATGGGTTCCCCCTGTGCCACCCCATGTTAGGTTAAAAAATGTACTCTGCGGTGGACTCTCGTATAATGCTACGAAAAAATTGCAACTAGTACTCGTACAGCGCGATAAACTGTATTAAGCGTAAGATAAATTTGACAGTTTTTGATTTTTTTTTTTTGTTATATGCAGTGAAGCTGACAGCTTTAAAAGATATAAAATTTTATCACAAAATATGCACATTTAAAGATACAAGGAAAATATTTTTATTCAACTTTTAATGAAAATAAAAATATACTTCACTATTTAACATTCATTCACTATTGAAAGTGGGGTGGGGGTGGCTCAGTCGGTAGCGCGCCAGGCTCGTAATCTGTAGTTCCCAGGTTCGAGTCCCAGCTGGGTCAGCGTTGAGATTTATCTCCGCAAAATTCCCCGCCCTGCCCACGGTCAGTAGGGGACACCGATGGGCTTGGAAAGGCCGCCGTCCATCGGATGGGACGTTAGCCGTGGTCCCATGTGCGGGAGAGCCATACCCTGTGCACGTTAAAGAACACGCTGGATGGCCTTGACGGGAGGCTACCATCTGTCTCCCAACAGCTGTTCCAGTGGGTCCCCTCCCCCAACCTTCTCTGAGCCTTTGGGGTCCATGTGACCTGGCCATTTAGCCCATGGTGTGCAAAAAAGTGCCACTCGGAGGTAAAACAAACTATTGGAAGTATCAAGAAATAAGCCAATGATGCAGTCTTGTTAACATTGGTTGTACAGATTCATCTCTTGAAGAGTCCATATCTTAGTCTGTATTGTTATTTAAAAACTTTTTTCAGATCATTAGATTGAAAATATGGGGATATACAATTCGTCTGATGATGCATGTCCCGCAGAACGTATCCCCCGCGTTGTACGGGAGTCCACTGTGATAAAATAAAATTCAGCTTGGAACACTGAAGGACTTTGTGAATGTGAGATCTGGCAACACCAAAATGATCAGTTTTAGAGCTTTCTGTTTGCTATGAAACAATAGTTTAAATTTAACCTACCCATTCACCTACAAGGGTTACTCAACCACAAGGGCTCATGGTGCATGAAGTTCTCATCAGATTTTAATGAAATTAGACATTAATGTTAGTACTGATGTGTAATTGCTTAAGATATATTAGGAGTTAAAAATCTAAGTTATAGAGATTTAAGATATCCAGAAATCTGACTATTGTACAAAATATGAAGTATAATCTCTTGGTTGGGTAAAGTCTTAATTCTTATGCCAACATGGTCCAATTGGATGTAAATTTGTTAGGGCACTTTCAGCGTGATTTTTCTTTAGCCACTTTCCTAATGGGTTTTTTAATTTTTCCACACAGAAAATGTAATTTTTTTAATCTTCCTCATTTTTATGGCTAATAAAAACAAATTTGCATTTAAAAGCTTTAATTTTTTTTTAAGTGATTTTATTATCCTGTAAGTCAATTTTGGCAAGATGAAGCTGGCCGTATCCTATACAGGCAAGTGATTAATGTCGTACTTCCAAAATGACATTTACACGTCCTATATAGAAAGGAAGCCCTCAATCATGGAGAGAGAGAAAGCCTTTGTAAGGAATGCAAGAGTTTGCTGTTAAAGGAGATTTAAAAAGTACTGTGATAAATCTTTGTAATTCTATAATGGTATTGTAATTAAATACAACCTCAAGCAGCTGCTTGCCACAGAGGACTGACAGGAGCTTATCAGTTTATACTGTATATATCTGTGAGGATGGCGGAACCTCAGCAGAAAAACGTTAATGTCTTACCTGTGGCTTGAACCCAGGTCTTTGATCAGTAGCAAAGCATTCTAACTGCTTGGCCAGATGAAATTATAAAATTATATTGCTTTTTGGAACTATTTTCATAAAAGTGATTTTTCAGTAGTCTATTTCTAGAAAGATAATTGGCTTAATTGCTCTTGGACAATAGCTGGAAAAAGATTGTGGTCCAACTCATTGGTAATCATAACTTTAGGAAACCATATGTGCTGCTTAAGCAGTTTTCTGAAGTGTATTCTTATCAATAACATGGGGTAATTTTTTGTAGCACTGTAAAAAAATTACAAAACTTTCAGTTTTGAAAACGGTAGTTTTTGCTCATGTGGTACATATTTTACCATTTTTTTTCATATAAAATTTCACTTTATACATTTCCCCCCTTCAACTGTCTTAACTCCTTTCAAAAATTTAAGCTATGGAAATGTTAAAATATTATGTAGAATAACATTTGTACCCAGTTCCATTGGAATTGTACTTGCAGTAAACCTTAATGAACAATATGAAATTAGTTTTCCACATGAAAGCTTTACTTTATCTCTGATGGAGCTAGAATAATTTTTGTAGATCAATGGGAACATTTTTAGGCTTTCCATAGTTTTGCAATATTTATGAGAAGCAAAATATACTATATGGCCAGTTTAATATTGTGTATGTGAACTTATGTATAGAGGCACTTTATACTTTACAAATAACTCTAAAACAATTTTATATATTAAAAAATTAAGTCTTGCCTCTTGAATTTTTACTTTATCATAGCTTATATTAAAATTTGTTACTGACTCGATAATATTTTCAGGTATGGCTTGCATGTTGGAATTAACAAAACCTGCTCCTGACTTTGGAGGCATTGCTGTTGTTAATGGTGAATTCAAAGAAATAAAGTTGAAGGACTACAAGGGAAAATATGTGGTGTTTTTCTTCTATCCTTTAGATTTGTGAGTTTTATAAATCTTCTGCAAAATGCTCTTAATTGTAAATCTTATGTACTGTAATTTTTGCTTTTATGACCATATTTGATGCTTTATTAGATTTTGATAAAGAACCTGAAGAGCAATATACTAGAGAGAAATTAGTAATAAGGGCAACAATGTCTAGCATTGATCCTTTTGAGTGCTACCTTCTGGGTTGGTGGTGGTGGGGGGGGGGGGGGGGTTGTGCTTAATAGCACAAAAGGTTCCTAATTTAAACTATCAATGCTAAAATTTACTTCTGCTATCCCTTGTGAGGAAAGTGATACCAGTGGTCGAAAGATTCTTCAGTTGAAGTAAGATATGAAAATTTAATAGAATACTAGGTAAATCTAAATGATTAGAATTTTTTTCATGTACTAAAGTTTACTGCTTTCCTTCGTTCCTTGCAGATAACATGTAGATCTTGTCATTCTTCAGTTTTTTTTTTATCTTGAGTTTCCATGTTTCTCTTTGGGAATGTCTTTTCCTTATCTTTTTTGTAGAATTTTGCTTCAAATATTTTTAATTTTTGTAAGTGTTTCACTAATATGTGAATATTATTTATATATAACTGGAATAATCCACTCTATTATGGAATGTAATTAGTGTATTTTGTTGTAAAAATTATATATTTGAAAAGTAAATATTAAATCTCTTCTAATGTCTTAATTTCTTTTAGCACTTTTGTATGTCCTACAGAAATAATAGCCTTTAGTGACAGAGCTGATGAATTCAAGAAAATAAATTGTGAAGTAATTGCGTGTTCTACAGATAGCCATTTTAGCCACTTAGCATGGTGAGTGAAATTATCTCAAAATTTATTATCAAAACACAATTTAGTTGCTGCCATTAAAAGGTTTTATTTCAGAAATTCTTATTTCCAGTAAAATTGAGCGTTTATATAAAATAACTATATAAATGAAGGTATATCCATCATTGCCCACATAAAAGATATTTTTCATTTTAGTTATCAGTATGGAGTGGTCATTTAGTCAATTGTATGCAAAAAGTGGTGCTCAGAGGTAAAACAACTTAGTACTGATCTTTATCCTTTGGTGTGAGGAAACATAGTGGGCTTGAAAAGGACTGTTGAATAGGACATTGATCTATGTGTAGGAGAGACAGCATGCTGAAGAGCACACTTAATAGGCTAGCAGCTGTCCAGTAGATCCTCTTAAGATTCCTTAGGGCACTTGATACTGCCATTTAGTGATCTGTGTGCAAAGTGCTGCCCAGAGGTAATGCCCACTTATCAGTAGTGAATGTTGCAATAAGATTTTTATAGGTAAAAGTTCTTTCAATTCTCACTATTTTAAGGCTTTTGCATGTTAATGAAAACTTCCTACAGTGTATGGAAGGAGTTGCACATTTGCCCAATAAAACCAGACTATGGTTTTGGTGCATGTTTATCTAGCTAGGGAAATTGGCAACTGGTCTATTATATTCTTTAAAGTTAAAGAACTATTAATATATTCACTAAAATACCCAACAAGCTATGAAAGAGTCCATGAAAAGTTGATAAAAATGAAATTCATTTGAACAAAGGGTAATAACAGAATGATTTACTTTGTAGATATTCTTCTGGACTATCAGAGAATAGACAAATTTTCTTCCACAATCAACATTAGCCAAAAAGTTCTGATTAATTCTCGGATTAGTTTGTTGAAATAGACCTAAGGTTAGTATTTTCACAAAGCTTGATACATTACCCTTAAAGTGCTGGATTATTTTTATTCAAGAAAATTTAAAAAGCTGTAGAATTTTATCCTGAAATAACTGACAGTACTTGGCCATGTTATTGTACACAAATATAATTTGTTAATATGTTTGAAGAAAACTTTTAAGCAAAAATATAAACTTGTACCAGTTTTTCTGTGAAATAGTGTTTCTGGCACTTTTAGAGTTAAAACTGTCAGCTCTCCATAAAATATAGGATGCAAATAGATTGATTATAATGGAGATATATTTTATTGTGTATGAGTTAGTATGCTTGGCTATTGATCAAGGGAACTAGATTTGAGACCTGTTAGGCATGGAGGGTCTTTAAATGCTAGCTAGGCATAAACTGGAAAGAGCTGTGTGCCAATCCCTAGTGATGCACAGAACTGGCCACGTCTAGCACCAAATGTCCGACCCCCATCTGCTCGTGGTGCAGATTGTTAGTACCTTTCAAAAAAGATTCTCTTTTGGAAAGGAATGGAAGGAAAGGACTGTCAGTTCAGTATGGCCTACTGATCTGGTCATCTAGGGCCATTTTTTTCTTAACTCTGCTGAGGAGTGGCCAACTTCACAGGGTCCTGGTGCTGACCATTTATACCTACTGGACTTTATGGATTTGAGCTTGATTATTGATCCTGGACTTGCTGCATTGGTGGGCCTCTGTTGAGGGAGAATCTGCTGCTGTGTTTTCTGTTTGCTTCTGGGTTGCCAGACCTAAGTTAACAGTGGCATGTGATACCTTATATCAGCTGGTGGATAATCCTAATTGGAGGCCATTGCAGGTACCTGAACCTTACTTACCTAGTTGGGCATCGTCAAGCCTAAACTGGAGTAATGAGTCTCAGGCAGGCCATATGGCTCTTGATAAAGTCCACTTGAAAAGGTAGTGCCTGAAGTTCCTACCAGTATCGGCGATTTCAGCCTTTAGCGAAGGAGGAACAGGTCTTTGCCCCCATGCCTGCAATTGGGGGGGGGGGCTGTTTGATATTGTTGACCCTACCCATCTCAATAAACCTAGTTTCTTTAAAAATCCTAATCATTTTCTCTCTGCAGGAACATGAAGTGTGAGGACATTATATAGAGATTATTCTCTTGATGTCCTCGCGCAGGAATTCCAGTGCTATAACGTAGATATTCTAGGCTGTCAAGAAACCAGATTGACAGGTAAAGGTAAGATAATTAAAAATAATTTTAAATTTCAGTTTTCAGGGAGGGACGACAATAAGCATCGCCAAGGTGCGGGTCTGCCAGCAGACTCGAGTGATGCTCTTCTAGGATATGAGTGCATTAACGAAAGGTTTCTTGCAGCAAAATTCCAGACAAGCGTTAAGACTTGAATGTTATCTGCTGTTATGACCCCACAGGATGCCGATGAGGATGAGAAGAATGGGTTTTACGAACAATAGGATATTTTGAATTCTGTCAAGAAGGGAGATATTACCCTTGTTCTTGGCGACTTCAATGCCAAGGTTGGTACTGACTGACCTTTGGGGAGGAGTAATAGGCCCTTTTGGTATTGGTAGTTGCAATGGGCAACGTCTCCTACAGGTAAGTAAACTCAATGGTTTCAGAATAACCAACACTTATTACAAACGCCGCGACATACATAAGTACACATGGGTTTCACCCGATGGTCTGCATAAGAATGATTGATTATATATTAATCAAATGGGCTAGTTCTGTTAGAAATACCAGGTCATATAGGGCAGCTGAAATTGGATCTGACCATTACCTTGTTAAAAGTGTCTTGCAACTTAAAAAGTGTTGTGCTAGGGTTAAAAAATTTACCTTTAATACTGAAGCTCTGAAAGACCCAGTTATAGCCAAAGCTTACCATGATAGGTTACTTAGTCATTATGACAGTCATGGTATGCTTACTACAGAAGTTTGGAAGGAATGGGATCATTTTAAACAGGCTTTTTTGGACACTAACAGTACTCTTTTAGGAAAAAAGGAGCAGAAGAGGCAGAATTATCTGAGTGATAAGGCACTTGAGCTTATTTCGGAAAGAAAGAATTGCAGGAATGTCCTTAATCAATACCCTACTAGTCCTAATAGAAAGCATTACAGAGAACTTAATAAAAGTGTAAAGGATCAGTTAGCTGCTGATAAGAATCTTTGGCTTGGCTGACAAAGCCGAGGAAGCAGTTACACAACAGCAGAGAGCTGTACCAGATAATGTTTTGTGTGGTAGAAAATGGACAGATATACAGGGATTGAAGGATAAACAACGTGAGGTTATAGAAGGTGAAGATTCTGTCATGGCTAGGTGAGTTGAGCATTTCAGTGATGTTCTAAACAATGTGGTTAGTTCTACCATTGTTTGTAATGATGATAGATGCATTGGTGGCTTTAATGTTGGCCCTATAACACAATCTGAAGTTATTTTGGCTGTTTCTAACCTTAAACTTCATAAATCCCCAGGTGTAAATGAAATTACTATGGAAATGCTTAGAGCTGGGAATGTTTCAGTTACCACTTGGATGACAGATTTTGAATATCTTTTATGATAAAGGCATGGTTTCTAAAGATTTTACCAGAGCTATTATCACTATTTTCAAAAAGGTTATCGCAGTTCTTGTGATAATTATAGGGGTATCAGCCTACTCTCTGTTGCAGGGAAAGTTTGTTGCACGATTGTGCTTAATAGAATTAAGAATCTGGTTGACAGTCAATTGCGTGATGAGCAATGTGGATTCAGAAGTGGTAGGGGATGTGTGGATCAGATATTTTCACTTGGGCAGATTCTTGAGAAATGTTTAGTTTCGGAAACCTTTGGTTGCTAGCTTTGTTGATTTCAAAAAGGCTTTCAACTCTGTTGATAGTCATAATTTGTGGTTGATTGTGAAATCATATGGTATACCAGACAAGTTAGTTAACATAATGAAAGCTCTCTATAATAACACTGAGTCGTGTGCGAGAGTTGGTAAGGCTTGTAGCAATTGGTTTAGCACTACTTCTGGTGTTCGACAAGGGTGCATTTTGTCTCCTTTTCTCTTTAGTTTGGTTATTGATTATGTTATGCGAAATTCACTTCAAGGGAAAGATTTTGGTCTTAAATGGGCTGGAGATACGAAAATTTCTGATTTAAATTATGCTGATGATTTAGCCCTTTTGGCAAATGATGTTGACGAGATGAACTCTTTCATTCGAGCTGTTGATGAGACTGGTAGTAGAGTAGGTTTGGTTATAAACGGAGAGAAAACTGAAGTGATGAAAATTGGTCAGGCAGGCTGTGATTCAGTTAATCTGAATGGTTGCAGTCTTGAGCAGGTGTCACAGTTTAATTATCTTGGGAGCTATGTAACTGATACTGGTGATGTGCGGCATGAGATTAACAGACCAATAGGGATTGCTGCCGGGACTTTTAAGAATCTATGGAGAGTGTGGAGAAATAGGCGTATACACCTAAAGACTAAAATTAGACTGTATAATAGTTTGGTTCTTTCTAGGGTTAGTTATGGTAGTGAAACTTGGACACTGTGTAAACAAGATAACAGGAAACTAAATGCTTACGCAGTATCTTGGGTATTTGGTGGTTTAACTTTGTAACTAATGATGAGGTTAGGCAAAGGAGTCTGCAACCTCCTTTAAGCAGCATATTGTGCAGAGAGACTCCCCTGGTTTGGCCATGTTGCCTGTATGGATAATTATAGATTGGGGAATAGGGTTATGAACAGTGTGCCCAGAGGTCTGAAGGAGAGGGAGACCTAGGATGCAGTGGGCAGACAAAGTCAAATAAGACCTTGTTAGAATTGGTGTGCAGTTGCCGGATGCAGATGTAGCTCAGGACATATGCTTGGAGGTCTAAACTGTACAGTCTGGTTGGACCTCCGTAGCCCATGGCTGCTTGAGGATGATGAGCATAGTTTTATCTTTCTGCTGAGGTCTTGCAGGTCTTTTATGACAGCACTAAACTTCGGCTGTCACTAACAGGCTTTTGTGAGATCTCTAAGGCAAGCAGCTACTTGATGGATGAGAGAAGCAAAGGAAATTAGTTTTTTTTATTGTAGACATCAGTCTGGCCCAAAGTTAATATTGATTGTAACTGGCTTAAAGTTCAAAAGCGTATGTTCATAATCAGTTAAAAAATGCACTGGTCATTTGGAATTAAATGTAATCGTTTTCATTGCATATATTAAAAAACATTTTAATTATTTGGTTCCCCCTTTTTTCTTTTTTTTAGGATCAATATGGCAAGGAAAGAGGGTGGCTTGGGCCATATGAACATCCCTGTATTATCTGACAAGAATTGTCAGATTGCTAAAGATTACTGTGTGTACAAAGCTGATGCGGGCATTGCTTTCAGGTAAATCAAAGTGCACTTAAGTTGTTCAATGCTTATTAATTATTCTGCATAAAATAAAAAGCTGTTGTAGCATAATTTAAAACCCTACTGATAAACCTTGTTATTAAATTTTGTCTGTCTTGTAGGTAATACTTGAATTACTAATATTGTTTTAAAGATCAGTAGTCAATTTTTATCATAGTTCCCGTAACTGTTTTTATATTTAATAGTTGCGGGTTTCAAATCTGATATTTTTACTACCACAATGTTTTTTTACATTAGTAGTCTAAACTGTACAGAACTTCTAATGCAAAAATTTATATCAGTTGAATTAATGTGACCTTCAATTTTTGCAAGTTACTGTCGAAGTTTGAAAACTTAAATTATCTGAATCACCAAATATGTGATAGCTTGCTGGACCATGTGCTTAGTTAATTCAAAGCAGCAGGAGATGGTAAATTTTTAAAAACACTTTAATAAAGTTTGGGCACATTTTCAGCTAAATATGAAAGTTTGTACACACACACACTATATTTACATTCAAATTGCATAAAGTTCCTGCTGTTAAAAATAGCATTATTTCTAGGGGGGGTTTTTTTTTTTGGGGGGGGGGTAATAGACATTGATTGAATTTAAGCAGAACAAGAAACCCTTGTTCATCCAGTATGTTAGGAATAATTTGTAAATAACCTAAAGATTGACATGTGATAAATAATTTATTTACTGTGAAGCTAAAATTGTTGCCTTGCTATAAGCACAAGGTATCATTTAGCAAGTATATAAGTGCATATACCTGTATGCTACCAAGATTTCCATGTGCATGAACACAGGTCAATCTGCCAATTATTTTCAAGCAGGACTCCATGGTCTGTAAATGGTAGCTAGGTAATCACTGGAAGGAGAGCTATGCACCAATCCCCTGTGATGATGCATAGAACCAGCCAGGCCCAGCAGCTAATGTCTGACCCCCACCTTCTCGTGGTGCAGACTGTTAGTACCTTTCAGAAGAGATACTCTCTTGTGGAAGTGAACGGCTGCCAGATTAGTGTGGCCTACTGATCTCGACAACTATGGCTACTTTTTTCCTACCCCGCCGAGGAGTGGTCAACCACACAGGGTCCTGGTGCTGACCATATAAACCCATTGGATTGAATTATGGCTCTGAGCTTGATTATGAATCCTGAATTTGCTGCACTGGTGGGCTTCTGTAGAGAGAAAATCTTCCGCTGTGTTTTCTGTTTGTGGGTTGACAGTCCCAAGTGAATAGATACACGGGATAAGTTTATCAACTGGTGGATAATCCTGAGCAGAGGTCATCGCAAGCACCTGAACTCTTTGCTTCTATTGGCATTGTCAAATTCTACATTGGAGGAAGTCTTCCAGTGTAGATGGCTTCAGCCATTAGTGGTGGGGGAATGGGTCTTTGTCCCATTCCCCCACCTGTTGTTTGCGATTAGGGGGCTGTTTGATATTATCAGCATTCCCTCTCTCAATAAACCTAGTTTCTTTAAACATCCCACTAACCATTTTCTCTCCATAGGTAGTTGGAATGTGAGGACTCTGCACAGAGCTTTTTCTCTTGATGTCCTCACAAAAGAATTCCACCATTATAATTTAGATATTCTCGGCTTGCAAGAGACCAGATGGATAGATAAAGGTCAGATTCTTAATCTTAAATTTCTCTTTTCAGGGAGGGACGACAATAAGCATCACCAAGGCGTGGGTCTGCTTCTCAGCAGACACGCTAGTGATGCTCTTCTAGGATATGAGTGCATTAATGAAAGGTTTCTTACAGCAAAATTTCAGACAAGCGTTAAAGGCTTGAATGTTATCTGCTGTTATATGCCCCCACTGAGGATGCCGATGAGGATGAGAAGGATAGGTTTTATGGACAACTTCAGGATATTTTGAATTCTGTCAAGAAAGGAGATATTACCCTTGTTCTTGGTGACTTCAATGCCAAGGTTGGTACTGACTCTGAACTTTGGGGAGGAGTAATAGGCCCTTTTGGTATTGGTAGCTGCAATGGCAATGGGCAACGTCTCCTACAGGTAAGTAACTCAATGGATTCAGAATAACGCATATTACAAACACCGCGACATACATAAGTACACATGGGTTTCACCTGATGGGCTGCATAAGAATGATTACATATTAATTAACAGCAAATGGGTTAGTTACCCCATTACCTTATTAAGTGTCTTGCAACTTAAACTTAAAAGTAAATTTTTTAACCTTAGCACACTTTTTAATACTGAAGCTCTGAAAGATCCAGTTATAGCCAAAGCTTACCATAAGTTACTTAGTCATTATGACAGTCATGGTATGCTTACTACTAAAGTTGAGGAAGAATGGGATCATTTTAAACAGGCTTTTTTGGACACTAACAGTACTCTTTTAGGAAAAAAGAGCAGAGGCACTTGAGCTTATTTCAGAAAGAACGAACTGCAGGAATGTCCTTAATCAATACCCTACTAGTCCTAATAGCATTACAGAGAACTTAATAAACGTGTAAAGGATCAGTTATCTGCTGATAAGAATCTTTGGCTTGGTTGACAAAGCCGAGGAAGCAGTTACACAGCACAACAGCAGAGAGCTGTACCAGATAGTTAATGTTTTGTGTGGTAGAAAACGGACAGGCATACAAGGATTGAAGGATAAACAAGGTAAGGTTATAGAAGGTGAGGATTCTGTCATGGCTAGGCATCGCTGAGCATTTCAGTGATGTTCTAAACAATGTGGTTAGTTCTACTCCCATTGTTTGTAATGATAGATGCATTGGCAGCTTTAATGTTGGCCCTATAACACAATCTGAAGTTAGTGTGGATACTCTAAACTTAAACTTCATAAATCCCCAGGGGTAGATGAAATTACTACTGAAATGCTTAGAGCTGGGAATGTTTCGGTTACCACTTGGATGACTGAAATTCTGAATATCTTTTATGATAAAGGCATGGTTCCTAAGGATTTTACCAGAGCTATTGTTATTGCTATTTTCAGAAAAGGTGATCGCAGTTCTTCCTACTCTCTGTTCCAGGTAAAGTTCTTTCCATGATTGTGCTTAATAGAATTAAGAATCTGGTTGACAGTCAATTGCGTGATGAGCAATGTGGATTCAGAAGTGGTAGGGGATGTGTGGATCAGATATTTTCACTCGGGCAGATTCTTGAGAAATGTTTAGAGTTTCAGAAACCTTTGGTTGCTAGCTTTGTTGATTTCAAAAAGGCTTTCGACTCTGTTAATCGTCATAATTTGTGGTTGATTGTGGGATCATATGGTATACCAGACAAGTTAGTTAACATAATGAAAGCTCTCTATAATAACACTGAGTTGTGTGTGAGAGTTGGTAAGGCTTGTAGCAATTGGTTTAGCATTACTTCTGGTGTTCGACAAGGGTGCATTTTGTCTCCTTTTCTCTTTAGCTTGGTTATTGATTATGTTATGCGAAATTCACTTCAAGGGAAAGATTTTGGCCTTAAATGGGGGCTGGAGATACGAAAATTTCTGATTTAGATTATGCTGATGATTTAGCCCTTTTGGCAAATGATGTTGAGATGAACTCTTTCATTCGAGCTGTTGATGAGACTGGTAGTAGAGTAGGTTTGGTTATACACAGAGAAAACTAAAGTGATGAAAATTGGTCAGGCAGGCTGTGATTCAGTTAATCTGAAGGGTTGCAGTCTTGAGCAGGTGTCGCAGTTTAATTAACTTGGTAGCTATGTAACGGATAATGATGTGCGGCATGAGATTAACAGACAAATAGGGATTGCTGCCGGGACTTTTAAGAATCTGGAGAAATAGGCGTATACACCTAAAGACTAAAATTAGACTGTATAATAGTTTGGTTCTTTCTAGGGTTAGTTATAGTAGTGAAACTTGGACGCTTTGTAAATAAGGTAACAGGAAATTAGATGCTTTAGATTCTAGATGCTTACACAGTATCTTGGGCATTAGATGGTTCAACTTTGTAACTAATGATGAGGTTAGGCAAAGGAGTCTGCAACCTCCTTTAAGCAGCATATTGTGCAGAGAGAGACTCCGTTGGTTTGGCCATGTTGCCCGTATGAATAATTATAGATTGGTGAATAGGGTTATGAACAGTGCGCCTAAAGGCCTCAGAAAGAAGGGGAGACCTAGGATGCGGTGGGCAGACAATGTCAAACAGGACCTTGTTAGAATTGGTATGCAGTGGCCAGATGCAGTAGATGTAGCTCAGGATAGACTTGCTTGGAGAACTAAATTGCACGGTCTGGTTGGACCTCCATAGCATAGCCCATGGCTGCTTGAGGATGAAGACTCCACTCGTACTATATGCACTTTCCCCCTACCCCACATATAGGACAGAAGACTCCTAGAAGCTTCTTTTAGCTTTTATAGTCCTCATACAAGAACATGCCCTACTAAGACTGTCACTGCTGACCACTGTCTCGGAGCTAACACAGCAGTTTGCCTTGCTGGAACAGTTAACTCCCTAGCCACTTTGCCAGTTAAGGCATTTAAATAAGGCAGTAATTTGTCAAATGATTATTACTGCTACCCTCTTGAAGCATTTAGTAACTAACAAAATAGCTGCTAAAATGGTCTGCCAAAGAATTTTAATTAATAATTTCAGTTTTTTGCTTTCATTATACTTACCGTAATTTTAATAAGATTATTCTAATGTGAATTCACAGAAGTTGTCCTTTATACATTCTCACAAATTTTTCATCGGTAGTTCACAGGCTGCACAAAAAGTGCTATAGTTTGCCCAAAATATATAACCTTCTCTAGACACAGAACCAATACTAAGTGTTAAATTACATGTTTAAAATAGGTTGGGACTGTTGGTTGTTGCAATTAAAATTCGAAAATAAAACTATATGAACTTTTAGTTTATAAATTTTTGAAGTTTCAGTTAAGCAGTGCCATAACTGACTGTACTGTTGAATCAAAAATATTACAACTTGGAATATTTCCAAGTTGTAATATTCAACGAAAGAGGGAAAAAGATAACGGTAAACTTTTGGTTATCTGGCATTTATGGTGGTTGCTGGCTAGATCAATTTGCCAGTTGCAGGAGAAATTTTTATAAAAACCAAATGTATTAGGTAAAATCTTGTATTCGAGTGTTAGTTGAATAAAAATGCAGTTTTAAGACCACTGATAAAAATGAAGTACAATGTCCTTAATACAAATGTAAATATCTAAAGGTTTATATATATATATGTGTGTGTGTAGTTTCGTACTTAAAATACCTAATGTCTTAATCTGTGCAGTTAACAAAAATTGTGGCAACTGCTTTACTGAAAGTCACCATTGAAAGAGTTGGAATTTTGGCTGTAATACTATCTGTTATTACCGGTAGTACATATCTTCCTAATAAATGTGAAGGAATTTATGGATGAAGTTGGTAGAAAAGTAGTACATTTTTGGTCTTGTGTATATCTGACACAAGAATAGTGAAATTAAGGTAAACTTGAATCAAAAAAATTACATGTGTAGTTAGTTACTGGCTAGGTTCTAGAAACTGACATGTCATTAAGGTCATCACTAAGCTGATGCTAAGTTGACAACGTCTAAGATGCATAAGACTATGCCAATGGTATCTGGGAGAACTGCCATGTTCAATTTGAAATTTATGCCAGTTGCATGAGAATATGATGCTTCATCATCACTCAGTGGATAACTGAGTTCATTGTACAATTATTTCAATGGTTTTACCAGTTGCATGATAATGTAAAACTTAAGCATGTTGCAAAATTAATCAGGATATACTAAAAATGAAGCAAAGGACTATATTGTATCCATGATTTGGTTAATAAAAGTATTCAGATCCCTTATATTGAATTGGCCATTCTTTCAATACTTAAAATTTCTCAAAGATAAAAGTATAAATGAGTGGTTTAATATTAAATTATTTACAAAATTTATGTGAAGTAAGCATCAGTATTAAAGGTAACATGTAAGTACCATGTGTTAAGTCTGTTATGCAGTAGGTGTGCTTAAATTTTAATGAACTTGAGTAGAAAAAATGTAGAATATTCAAAATAAGTATTTAAAAGTAATTTTTTTCAGAGGACTGTTCATAATTGATGATCAGGGATGTTTGAGACAGATAACTGTAAATGACTTGCCAGTGGGACGATCTGTGGATGAAACTCTACGCTTAGTACAAGCATTCCAGTATACAGATAAACACGGAGAAGGTATAAAAATGAATTTTTACTGGACTGCAAATAATTTATTTCTCAGATTTTCAGGTTAAAGATATTGTAGTGAAGTGGTCTTAGTGTGCCAGCATGCAACATTGGATATTTTCTATTTTAAACTGTTTAAAGTTGAAAATTACTTATTACCTTGACAAGCTACTACAACCTCTTGCAAATATAGTCGTAGCATTCATTTCTTGCAAGGAAGTAATGGTAAGAACTGTCCTGATGCCATCACTTGATGCAATGTTGAATATTTTTGTAGATGAATTGCTAGGTTATTTTTATAAACAATTCTTGCTTTGTAGGATTATCCTTGTTAATCAGCTACTAGTTTCATCAGATATACTTTGCAAAGTTATTCCTAACTTTGCAGCCACAGTTCAGGTTCATAGAATTGTTTAATTCTTGCATGCTATCCGAGCATTCTATAACTCCAATTTAAATTGGATCTCAACCCCCTCAAATCTCCCCAAGGGTATTTTTTTATATTTGTGTGCACTTTCAATCAATAAACCTTGGAGTAGGCATGTTTTTCCTTGGTGTGCATTTTTGGATTTGCAAAAATTAAAAGTTTAGTAAAATCACAATAAACAAGCAACTTATGAAGAGCATAATAGTCCTATATCGTGGGTGTCCTCGAAGCAGTCTCTTCACGGAATTTATGTGCGTGAAAGGTTCAGTGTGAGGCTAGGGGCTTTCTGGGCTGACCAACATTTAGGCTTAACTAAATGACCAGTTCAAAGCTGCAAAGATTTAATGAAGTAGTTCTCAAGAAGAGCAAGAAAGTTATCTAAGGAATTATGTGAATCTTTAAAACAAAATTTTAAACTCGCAGAACGACTAATTATGCTATTAAGTAATATAAGAGCCATCAGAACCACATCCTTCCATTACTGTTGCCACCCTATTCATACTAGTGCTTTACCGAATTGTACAGTTTGTATTTGATGCAAACTCTATGGGGTAATAGTGATCTACAAGTGCACATATAGAAAAAAGTTTAGAGTAATTCTATACGATATTTCTTTCCAGGTGTGTTGATAACTGACATTTAAAACCGTTCATGAAAGTAAATCATGAATTTCTGAAATCTATTTTAATTCTGATACAGAGGCAAAATTAAGTACTGATTCCATTAGATAAAGGTCTTACAATTTACTCAATAGGTTCATAACATGCTGTGATTACTGTAAAGGGAACAAACTGGTGGATTTTAGAATTCCCTTAGCTTTCATTGAAGTGGTAAAGATAAGATGGTAAGATTGAGTTCATAATTTGCAAGAGTTTAAACTACATAATTTTTCGTTCAAAAATTAAATACATATAAAAGGTGGCCTTAGGTCTTCTGGGCAGTTTTTCCAACAGTGTGTGCTTGATATCCTCAAAGACCTTGAACATTTCTCGTGTGTGCGTGTTCCCAGTATTACTTTGAAAATATTAAATAACGTGTTTAATAACTTTTCCCACTTCCAGGACCCATAGTTTCAATAAATTACTAGTATATAATCTGTCGGATTAATACTAATTATCTAGTTCATTGTACTAGCTTAGAATGTGTAAACATCTGATATAATTTTATGAGCAAGCATATTCAGATTTAATATCTAATATTGTATATTTAACGTTGTGGCTGCTTTTAACATTAATGTGATACTTTCAGTATGCCCAGCTAACTGGAAACCAGGAGATGACACAATGAAGCCTGATCCTGCTGGAAGCAAAGAGTACTTTGTTAAGCAATAATCTCTTTATATGGTTAATCAAATGTTCCTATTCTGAAATTCGTGTTAACTTTTGTGATAATACATCTGTAAGAGAATAAAGTATATATCCATGGACTGGTGTGCAAAAGTCTTTTTAATTTGATCTAAAGACTGGAATTTACAGCAGCTAGTAACTTGATGCCAAGAATATTTTTCGGCTGTTTTTGACGACTAATTCGCAAAGAAATATCGGGAATATTTGTTACTTTAAATTGTAAATGTTGAAACTAGTTTGAACTATAAGCAGTGTAATAAAGTATCTCAGAAAAAATGTTCTGTAGACGAGAATATTAGAAATTAGCTGAAAACTTTTTCCAAGTAATTGACTTCTCGTTTACAGAACATTTTGTCTGAAATACCCTATCACTGAATCGGCGTTATGGGTGTGAATGACAAATTACTTGCATAATAACGAGGCAGCTTGGTTGTGCCAGTGGGAAACGACAAAAACTAGGTGGAACGTTTCTGGGAAAAATGGGTTTAATAAAAAGTTCTTAATATTTCAACCATAGTTGAACGTCATGAACAATTCCTTAAAAATGTTCCTCCAAGCCTTTGGGGACCAAGTTCTTCCCAGCTGACGTTGCGAGAGTTTCATGTGGAAAGGTACTCGTCCACATGGAACATAAAACTCGGGTGTACTATTTAGAAAGTAATATTTCCAAATATACAGTGCACAATTAAATATGAAAAGTGATCACTCGATGCAAAGCTCTACCGCAATGTATAGGAAAAATTGCTAAAATTAAACCGCTGACAAATCCGCATGACATGAAAGGTCCAGATGCCTGACCCCAAACAGACTTGCTTCGTACTATAATTCAAAAGAACCTTTGGATATGATCACGTAACAAAGGCTGTAACTACAATACTTTAACCACGTCCCTTTCTTAATTGCTGGTCTTTACACAAGTATACATATTTTTACACATCCCGCCAAACGATGTACCGATCTTGTGCCAAAAGGGTCTTGCTGCAAAGATTGCCACGACTGCCCCTTTCCGCCCTTGCTCAGTTCCAAGGATCTATTGCAATTTTACGTTCTAATCAATGCTACTATTGTGTTGGTGGAGAGTATTCTGAGGCGTAAAAAAATGCAGTCTGCTTTGCAAGAACTCTGAAGGACTAAAAATGTACAAGTGTACTTTGCTGTCTATCAAGCCTGGGTTAGTCTTTAATAAGATATAAATGTTTTACTGCTAAATTCAGCTTCTTGCATAGCTACAATATCTATTTCGAAGGCCCTGAAATAAATGCACCGTCCCTTATTTTACACAAGAAAATACTAGTTGTACACGGACATACTGTCTATCAAGTAGCTGTAATCCATTGAACTGGCATAGCATCAAATGAGGAACAAAATAAAAATTGGTTTTCATAACTTATTTAAAGTAAGTTTCTTAAAAAAAATTGTGGGTAGTTGAAATACTTAGCATTAGGTGCTACAGTGCCGCTTGTTAAGGTACGATTTTAAAAATGCAAGTTCTCGGTCTATTTTTACTTTCCTCCAAACAACTTTGTTATAAGAACAAATAAACCACATTTCAAATAAATCATCAAATTAATGAATCTCCCTAAATTTTCCTTCCCATAAATGTCTTCCTAGACTTTATCCCAGATGCTAATAAACAACCTAGATCTAGTGGGGGAAAACCCCCAATTTATAAACTGCTTCGCCAGTTTTGTCTTATTTTAGATACTTGTAATTTCTCTATTATTGGCGATTATTTTTCGTGACACAAAACCAAATATGTGAAAACTGTTGAATTAGTGCAAATCAATGAATATTTAAGTGTTTCCTTACATATTCTTTGGTGAAAATGTTGCGTTTATTAGTGTTAAGCAGAAATTTGAGGTAAAGCATTCAATGGAAATTTTATTGAGGTTCTGGAACTTATTTTTCCCACATGGTCTCGATTTTCATGGTGAGGTAACCGAAACTATGACGTAAAACGATGGATGGGTGTACTGTAGCCCTACGGAATTGCCGAACAATGCCATTGCAATGTGTCTGCTTTTACTTCCAAAATTCTGCAAATAACTATCCTGGTTTGCAGCTAAATGTTACTTTGCTTCATTACTAGGGTATCGCACTGAGCAGATATTTGACTTATATCTGGGTGCAATTTTTTCATGTCTCCATTTCGCACATAGCGTTCATTTCGTAGCAGAAATCGAATAAAAAAGCTAAATCGGTGAACAAAAATATTGTTTTAACATGGCTAGCTATTAATTTTCATTTGTGTTCTGCAAGCATATTTTATTGTTTTTTACATACTCGTTAAACAATTCCATTTCTTTTCTTATATCTAATGCAACATTAAAATCACAGCAAAAATTATGCATTGTCTGGGAAATTAAAGTGTTTTATAAACCAAAATAAGATATTGAACTGAAAAAAAACGGGCTATTCTATGGGGATAAAAAAAAAAACTGCTATTGAGTTGCTGCCCACAATCAGTAGGGGACACTGATGGGCTTGGAAAGGCTGCTGTCCGTCAGATGGAACGTTAGGCCATGGCCCCGCGTGAGGGACCCATATTCTCTGCATGTTAAAGAACACGCTGGATGACCATGATATGAGGCTACCATCTGTTTCCCAACAGCTGTTCCAGTGGGTTCCTTCTCTGAGCCTTTGAGGTCCTTGTGACTTGGCCATTTAGACCATGGTGTGAAAAAAGTGCCGCCCAGAGGTAAAGCAATCCAACCCAACGAGTTCCCCGAAATCACCTGGTGGTGGCGCTCAAAGTACTGATATGAGCAGTCTATGTATTCTAGGTCGTTGATCTGAACCCAAAAGGGCAAGATTACGTTCGCTCTGCTGTGCAATATGATGAATGCAGTAGCACGATGAAGCGAAGTTTTTCAACACATTCCTAATTTCATTTATGGAGGTAGGAAAAGAGGGATGTGCCCTATCTCCTGAAAACTATAACCGAGCATCCTATATTGTTTCTACTCGTATGTGTGCATTCTCTGTGTTAATGAATGAGTGATTGTGTAGAAAAATGTACACTTATGTAGCATATTCCAGCAGAAATAAAGCTGCAAAATATATTAATGGAATAGCATTTTACCGGTAAGAAGTTGTGATAAAGTTTTTCTTCCGGAATTTTCTAACTTTTCGTTATTTTGCTTATACAGTGGACCCCCGATATAACGCGCATGTCGGGCGGGAAACAACACCCGCGTTATAAGGTGAACCGCGTTATACCGAGCGGCGCGGTGGCGACACAATAAATTTAATCAGAACGATTTGAGCTATATACTGAAACATCCCATCAACTATATATATATTGTTTATTTTAATAAAAAAACCAATTTATTTATTAAGTGTTTTATTAAAATTCACATAACATAGTTATACATCTTAATAAGTACATATATTTATTATTTATGTACATAAGGTAAGCTTGAAAATATGTAAAAACAAACACTATCTATAACTTATCGCGAATATCGCCCGCGCTATAACCGAGTGCGCGGTATAGCGAGCAGTGCTATAACGAAGGTCCACTGTATTAGAAAGTAGAGTAAGCTACAGCTGCAATTGCTATATATATATAAAAATTACTGCTGGTTTGAAATACCCCACTCTCCCTGATTTTCTGGAGGGGATTGTTGTTGCATTGCTTTTATTTGATATGTAATTCATTATGATAAACGTCCGATTTCGAGCTCAACATCAGTTTTTAAAATAGCAAAAATGTGCAAAATCAAGGCGAAAACGTAATAAAAATATTTTTCAATAATGCATTGAAATAAAAACTTTTCAATTTACAAAAAATTTTATTTTATTGGGCAACAATCATAGAAATAATTAACAAATTTTATTACGGTGTTTAACTATTGTTTTTGCAAACACTTTCGAACAGAATTGAAAAAAAAGTAAATTCTTATGTGCCTAATAATAGTGTCTTCACCTACAGGAAATATTGTGATTTATTTGTGCTAGTATTCGTACAACATATTCACACATGCAATGACAACTGACTTTCAAGATAGGAGTGACAGCGGCAGCCAATAGAAATCGATATCGCCGTTTGCCAACTTCTCCTTATATAGGACCACTACCTATTCCTACTTCAATAGGGGCGGGGGTGGCTCAGTCGGTAGCGCGCCAGGCTCGTAATCTGTAGTTCCCAGGTTCGAGTCCCAGCTGGGTCAGCATTGAGATTTATCTCCGCAAAATTCCCCGTCCTGCCCACGGTCAGTAGGGGACACCGATGGGCTTGGAAAGGCCGCCGTCCGTCGGATGGGACGTTAAGCCGTGGCCCCGTGTGCTGGAGAGCCATACCCTGTGCACGTTAAAGAACACGCTGGATGGCCTTGACGGGAGGCTACCATCTGTCTCCCAACAGCTGTTCCAGTGGGTCCCCTCCCGAACCTTCTCTGAGCCTTCGGGGTCCATGTGACCTGGCCATTTAGCCCATGGTGTGCAAAAAAGTGCCGCTCAGAGGTAAAACAACCAACCGAACCAACCTACTTCAATGAGTACAATGTTCTGGTGAACTGATGGTTCCTCTTTTTATACAGTGTAATATAACAGGAAAATTCAAAGAATATTGTAAAAATGTTAAATTTATGTTGAAAGAAGCTTATTAAATTTAGGAAAATACTTCGACTTTTTTGTCAATACGTTTGTATTAAATTATTTTTTCAATTAGAATTTTAAGGGAAACATAGCTTCTCTTGCCACTATGGAAGCTTCGCCACCAGATCTAGGTTTACTGGGGTCTAGGTTTCTATGAACACTATAGCAAATTTCTAAAAATCCTCCCATTGGTAACCTCTGCTTTAAATGCTATAAACAAAGAACCAAGCATTTACAGGCGAAAAACAATAATTTGACAGCTATTGGTTGCGTTTGCAACGTTAGTGAGTTTCTCCTAACTTTTAATTATAATATTTTCTTGAGTACTGCAAACCACAGATTAGGAAAAGAATCCTCCCTAAGTTGTGACTACAACACCCTGCTAAAATACGTGAGATAAACGATAAACTTTTAGAAATTACAATTTTCGTTTTCTAACGTAAAAATCATGTCAAGTGGATACGTCTTCACATACAGAAATCACAATCGAGTAGGATCATATATGTATGAGGGTCTCCGTCAAACTAGTTTATTTATCAACATTCAATATTACTCATCGTAAACCTTACTCCCTTAAACAACTGACTGGGCCAGAGGGGACTTTTTTCAGCAACGCAGCTGTAGCAGGGGGCAAGCAGGATTTAGTTTCAGGAGGGTTGAAATTTTTGTTTTGAGAGTCAGGGAGAGTGGGGTTTTCAATTTCTGGAAGGCTCCGAGGATTTAGCTTCAAGAGGTGGGGGGGGGGGACTCAAGTCTGAGAATAAGACGAGTAGGTTTTCCCAATTACTAGAATATTCAACCAACAGGAAAGTCTGAAATTATATTCTATATGAAATGAGATTTTAAAGATTTTTATCTATTTTTAGTGTAGGACATAAATAATGGAGCTAAAATAAAAATGTACAAAGACAATTGTTTTGGATTTCGAAACAGGTAGACGAGTTCGAGATTTAATATAACCCAGACCCTCACTCCACTTCTGGGTATGTCCCTAGCAGGGAGATTTCAATACTTATTCTTTTGAGAGTTTGTACATGAAGCTTCAAAAGGTTTTCTCAATTCTGTAGAATTTCTGTAACATAACAACTATTATTAATTTTAAAAAAACTGCTCCTATGAAGTTCCAAGGACACACAACACTAAGGGCTTATGGGACGATACATCGCTCATCACCCCTTACCACTGTTAGTAATATTATTACACCTTTGGCAAAATGTAACTTATTTTGACCTGGGAAATCAAACCTTGAAAGAATTTGAATATAATCGTCTACAAGCCGATGTTCCTATTTGGGAACATAATTTTCAAAGAATGGTTTAAAATAACTATTAAGGCTATCTTTAAACGATTTCGTTAAAGTTCACTATAATGCTGCAGGCTGCTGCTGAAAAATATAGGGAAACTGGTCGTGTGCCTCTCATGTGTACGCCAGCTAACCTGTCAAAGGAAGAAATTTTTACCTACAGCATCATAGTGAACTTTTACAAACTCTTGAATTTCATCTTGTGTTTCGATTTTTATTTTGTGATATCTTTAAACTTTTTTTAATATGAAGACAATGAGTGGAAACATTTTTACAACCATATTGAATTAGGTACCTTCTACTATGGCATATAAACTGACAGGCTCCTGTCAGACCTCTGTGGCAAGCAGCTGCTTGAGGGGGTATTTATTATTATATTATTATATATACATCGATCAGCCAACACATTAAAACCACCTCTGCGTTATGCAAAGAAGCGCGTGCAGCCAATCCCTATCACGTGCCAAGGTCGCAATGACATCTAATTCCTGGGTCGGAGCTCTCTGTGGGAGCTCTCGCAGGCAGTATTTCGTTTCGTCTCAACATGGGAAAAGCAAAGGATTTATCTGATTTCGACAAAGACTAGACTGTTATTGTAAGATGCCGTGGTAAGATCATCTCCGAAACAGCGACACTGGTAGGCTGCTCACGCTATGCAGTATTTAGTACTTGTGAAAGATTGTCCGAAAACACTTTGAGCTGTCGACGAGACGTGGGTCGGCCACGCCTCATTGATACCAAAGGTCAGCGTAGGCTATCTCTCATCTTGTCCACAGCAACAGGAGGGCTACTGTGGGTGACATTACTCATAATTTCAATTGTAGTACAGGGTCCAATGTATCCGAAAACACAATTAATCGTAAGCTCTTGGATATGGGTCTCCACAGCCACAGACCCATTCGTGTGCTATGCTCACAGCCGTTCACCGTCGTAAACGCCTGCAGTGGGCACGTAATCATCGACATTGGACCATAGACGACTGGAAGAGGGTCGCATGGTCAGACGAATTGCATTTTCAGTTACACCATGTGGACGGACGAACTCTTGTGCGACGTTTACCCACGGAAGCCTTCTCACTTGGATGCACTGTGCGACAGATACAGGTGGCTGGAGGAAGTGGGATGGTCTAGGCCAGTGGTTCTCAACCTTTTATGCTTAACGTACCCCCTGGAAATGTGTATGTAACTGGCGTACTCCTTGTATAGATAGATAAAAGTATAGTTATAGTATAACAATAGGAATAAAATAAAACATATATTAATATATAACACATATCTATAGACTTTATAGCTCTCACGGCGTACCCCAAAAATTTTTACCTCGTACCCCACGTTGAGAACCCCTTTGCAGGCAATATTTGCTTGGGGAACACTTGGACTAATTTTCCATGTAGAGCAAACTCTGACAGCTGTCACCTACCTGAACATCATAGCTGAAAAAGTACATCCCTTTATGGTGACTGTATTCCCTGGTGGAGATGGCGTCTTTCAACAAGACAATGCCCATGGCACACTGTGAAGAAGTCTCAGGAATGGTTCCTAGAATATGAGGAATTCCATTTACTGCCATGGCCCCCAAATTCATCGGAGACGAATCCTATCGAGCATTTGTGGTTTGAGTTGAAGAAACGGTGCAAGCAGCATCACCCCAACCACGTAATTTACGGGAACTGCGGGATCTTCTGTTGCAGTCATAGTACCCAATATCAACCATCAATGCTACCAACATCTCGTTGAATCTATGTTCTCATTGGGTGAGCGCTTTTGGCGGCGAGAGGAGCACCTACATCCTATTAGATAGGTGATTTCAATGTTTTGTCTAATCGGTGTATATGTATAATTACATTAAAAAAGAAGAAAGTTCGTCAATGTTTCATTTTTAAAAATATTTGAACACAATAAATAGTGGGAAAAATTAAAATTTTCTCTTCTTTTTTGCATTTTACAAAGGTAAAACTCAGAAAATTTCCATTTGGGAAGGTTGCCTAGTTCTTTCCATAGAGATCACGTGACCATTTTCAGCTTGGTCAACAATAGTGGTCTTATATTATAAGAGGTTGGTAAACGGAGTTAGGAGATGCTCATGTTTCTACATTTTGATATCACGAATGTGTAGAAAGATTGATTATCTTGCTCTTCTAATTCTCATACGGGAAGAAAGTAGACATAGTAGCTTCTTCGCAGTAATATGTTAGTACTTAGAGATATTTGAACAGAAATATGCCCCTTATCCTTATCGTCACCGAGCCCAAATGTAGCGTACATGGACGGCGTTTCCCAATATTTCCTTATACAGGACCACAAAGTCAACAAGTCTTTAGTTACTTTACAAAGAAATCTCGATAGAATAATGCGTTGGAAGTGGCAACATAAATATTGTGGTGACGAGTTTGTGGATAGTTGTTTTATTTTTGTATCTTTATTTCAAACTTCCTTTTTCGTATTTAAAGTATAAATCTTTCTAAAGTAAGTTGAGAAATTTCTTTTTTTCAATAACACAGCATTTAATGTTTTTTGTTGCTCCTCAAGCTACAGTTTCAAAACGGAAATCAAAATTTCACCATACCTTTCATTAGTAGTAATTCGGAGAGAATTCCAAGGAAGTTCTATGCAAAAGTGATTTTGCTAAATTCAGTTTTTTACCAGTTACTATGGTAATGTTTGATGACTATTATATATTTAAAGGATGTGTTCTGTATATATTTCTACATTGCAAGAAAGAGAATTTTTGCAATACACGAGTATGAAAAAACTTATTCTTTCGAATACTTATGACTATTGTAATTTCTTGGAGAGAATACTACTCAAATAAACGTGTAAAGGATCAGTTAGCTGCTAATAAGAATCTTTGGCTTGATGTCTTGGCTGACAAAGCCAAGGAAACAACAACAGCAGAGAGTTGTATCAGATAATGTTTTGGCTTTCTTAATTTCAAAAAGGCTTCTGATTCTGTTGATCGCCATAATTTGTGGTTGATTGTGAGATTGTATGCATACCAGACAAGTTAGTAACATAAATAATTTACATAATGAAAGCTCTCTATAATAACACTGAGTTGTCTATTAGAGTTGGAAAGGCTTGTAGCTACTTTACAAGGGTGCATTTTGTCTCCTTTTCTCTTTAGTTTGGTTATTGATTAGGTTATGCGAAATTCACTTCCAGGGAAAGATTTTGGCCTTAAATGGACTGGAGATACGAAAATTTCTGATCTAGATTATGCTGATGATTTAGCCCTTTTGGCAAATGATGTTGATGAGATGAACTCTTTCATTCGAGCTGTTGATGAAACTGGTAGTAGAGTAGGTTTGGTTATAAACAGAGAGAAAACTAAAGTGATGAAAATTGGTCTAGCAGGCTGTGATTCAGTTAATCTGAATGGTTGCAGTCTTGACCAGGTGTCATAGTTTAATTATCTTGGGAGCCATGTAATAGATATTGGTGATGTGGGTCATGAGATTAACAGATGAATAGGAATTGCTGTGAGGACATTTAAGAATCTATAGTGGCCGAGTGGTTAGCACGCTTGGCTACTGATCTAAGGGACCTAGGTTTGAGCCCCGGGTAAGGCATGGATGTATGTGTCATTTTTCTGCTGAGGTCCTGCCATCCTCTCAGACCTACTCTGGCATATAAACTGACAGGCTCCTGTCAGACCTCTGTGGCAAGCAGCTGCTTGAGGGGATATTTTTTTTTATAGAGAGTGTGGAGAAATAGGTGTATACACCTAAAGACTAAAATTACACTCTATAATAGTTTCTTTCTAGTGTTAGTTATGGTAGTGAAACTTGGATGCTTTGTAAACAAGATAACAGGAAACTTGAATCAAGCTTTTAATTCTAGATGCTTATGCAGTATCTTGGGTATTAGTTGTTTCAGCTTTCTAAGTAATGATGAGGTTAGGCAAAGGAGTTAGAAACCTCCTTTGAGCAGTATATTGTGCAGAGAGTCTCCATTGGTTTGGCCATGTTTCCTGTATGGATAATTATAGATTAGTGAATAGTGTTATGAACAGTGTGCCTGAAGGTTTCAGAAAGAGGGAGAGACCTAGGATGCAGTGGGCTGATAGTGTCAAACCATGACTTTGTTAGAATTGGTGTGCAGTGGTCAGATGCGGCAGATGTAGCTCAGGACAGATATGCTTGAAGAACTAAATTACATGGTCTAGTTGGATCTCCATAGCCATAGGCTATGCTTGAAGATGATGAAATGTTGCAGTTTCAACAGATTCAAAAGCATTACAATTACCTTCATTTTGGAGTCAGTAAATTTAAATGTACCAATTCCTATACCGAAAATGATTTTTTTTTTTTCAATTATTAGTAGGGAAATTTTTTTACAAGTAAACATGACTTGATTTCAGAAGATAACTCTGTTGTTTACTATATAGAAAAATATGTGCATCCTCCATAGGGTGTCAGACAGATGTCAGCCAAAACAAACAAATGACTGCTGCCAATGCAACTACCTGAGACTGGGAGCATGCCCCACTGCTAGCATATGCATCCACTTACTTAGACCCTAGTCTGCAAGGCAACTGAAATGATGACCTCGTCTATCACCACCTGCAACTGAGACACTAGAATCACTCTTCACAACATGTGGAAAGAAGTTCTTAACTCTAACATCACCACATAGTGTTAGTTCACTGAAGGCTGAGCACTCTCCTTGCTTTGAAAAGCTTTTAAATTTGCCTCTGCAAGCTCTTTAATATGCAAATAGTTTGAAGGTTAAACTTCAAAATTTTACTGCTCAGCAAAAGAGAAAATAAAATGAAAATAAACATCTGTTCTTTGTAAAGTATTTGACAAAAATCATTATATCTGGTACTATCCTAAGTAAAAAACACAAGATGTGTACATAAATATTGATTGCAAAATATTTTAGTAAAATATTTTAAAAAATTGAGTTTTGAGGCCCTGGCAAGCACCTCATGCACTTATTGGGTAATCCACCACTGTTGGTGATATCTAATTTGCTTCCTTATAAAACCAGCCAGTATGAAATAGTGGATCAGTGTTTCTCAAATCGTTTTCATCTGTAAGGGTAGGAAAGATCCGGTAATGATAAATCATGGATTTTTCAGTAGAAAAAGATGCAATATTTTCTTTCATTGGGAGTATTAGATATTTTTGGCACCAAAGGAGAAAATAGATATAGATTCATTACAAAAGATATACTAAGAAATTAATATTGAAAGTAATCTTTGAAAACTATTGTATGAGACATAAACAGCCTAATAAAATTGAGAAATATGTCAAGAACATGCCATTTGTTGTTTTTAAATGAAATTTTGCTGCAATTGCACTTCATCACCAGAAATGAAGCTTACTGCAAATACCTCATTTATCAACAAGTTTTAAAAAAATGAACCAGCATTAGTTCAGTCGGCAAGAATACTCTGGCATGTTTCTGGAGAGATGCGGGTTCAAGTTTCGTATGTCAGTGAAATTTTTTCCACAAAATATTTACTGATGTATTGATGTTAAAATGTCACCCAGGTAACGCTGTGATTGTCACCTATGTTTATACCTGATTTTGCATTTTATCATGAATAAAAAATACCCTTTGAATTAATTACAAGCTATGGAGCAAAAATGAAAGAAATAGCCCCAATTATAGGCAACAGAACATTTCCTGTGAGTTACTATTGTTGTATTTATTCAGTGAATTGATTTCATAATGCTGTATTTTCGTTGAATTATGATATTGGATTTTCTAAATATTGTTTTTTGAGATGTCCATTTTTTAGAGGTGTCTTCAGAATATTGCTCTTGCAGTAGTATCATTGTATGTAATGTAGTGAGTTTGACTGAACTCATTTTTGGAATAGACAGCACCAAATTTTAAAATGCAGCAGGGTGACTCAGTAGATAGCACACCAGGCTTGTAAACTGCAATTCCCCAGTGCAAGTCTCCCACCTGTGCCAGCATTGGGATTTATATCCACAAAAATCCCCACCCTGCCCTCAGTAGGGGACACTGATGGTCTTGGAAAGGCTGTCAGATGATAGCTATGGCCCAGTGTGTGGAAGAGCCATGAAGAGCTTGATTAAGGAAAAAAGGTTATCATTATATATTATCAAGATTACATATAGAAATATATGCTGATAAACAGTATTTTAGACTAGAGCAAACTTAAAAATATAATTGTAGCTGTGTTCCGGTGTAACATGGAAAAGTTCCTGGTCACCTAATGACAATGCATATCTTCCACTGCATGCTGACCTAACTCTTGTCAGCTGTTCAGGGCTGTTGGTAAGAGCTTAATTACTACAAAAGTTAAAAAAATAATAAATAAATACCCTCTGAAGCAGCTGCTTGCCACAGAGATCTGACAGGAGCCTGTCAGTTTATATGCCATAGTAGAAGGTCTGTGAGGTTGGCAGGACCTCAGGAGAAAAACATGAACATTCATGCCTTATCCAGGGCTCGAACCCAGGTCCCTTATATCAGTAGCCAAGCACGCTAACCACTCGGCCATGGATGACAAAAGTTACTTATAAATTCTTTTTTTTTAACACATTTCGACTCTTGTAATTCCTCAAATACTTAACAGTTTCAAATTTTAAACATGAGTTACCCCTGTACCACTCTGTATTGCATTAAAAATTGAAACTTCTACCTGTAATAAAATGTAATTCAGAACTTTGAAGCAGTTGTTTTCTCCTAGTTTAAAAGTAAAACAATTAAAAGTTAGTGGTTTAAGTCAAGTGCTGATTTAAGATTATTAAATTTTCTCTATATCACTGTAATTGTCAGAAATAAATTTCCATCTAATTACCTCAGGTTTTCCGACAATTATAGTGATACAAAGAAAAGTTAATAAAAGTAGAACAGTTGTTGAAATTTTGCATTTTAAGATCCAAATTACCCAACTAGTTCACTTTCTGGTACAAATTTCTCCTCCGGATTTTCCACCTTGTTACCCATGACTGAGTGATTAGCACGCTTGGCTACTGATCTAAGGCACCTGGGTTTGAGCCCCAGGTAAGGCATGGATGTTCGTGTTGTTTTTCTGCTGAGGTCCTGCCATCCTCACAGACCTTATACTATGGCATATAAACTGACAGGCTCCTGTCAGACCTCTGTGGCAAGCAGCTGCTTGAGGGGGTATTTATTTTACCTCATGTTGACATTAAAAATTCAAATCTCTACCTATGATAAAACCGGAGGTAAATTTTTAAAGACACTTCTTTTTTTTTTTCTCGCTCTCTCTCTCTTGGGGGTGGAGGGCAGTCAAGGGAAGGGGCATGTTAATTTACAATGAGAACGTTATTGCATTAAAACTTCAAATTCTTACCTATAATAAATAAAAACTAATTTTGAAATCTGGAGCTATTTTTTTTTTTCCTGCTCTCTTTTGCCTTTTACCATTTTGAATTTTCAGTTTTCATCCACCAAATTTCAACAGGATTCCCACTCATCATCATCATCCTCATCCAGCCATGGGCTATGGAGGTCCAACCAGACCGTGCAATTTAATTCTCCAAGCAAGTCTATCCTGAGCTACATCTACTGCATCTGGCCACTGCACACCAATTCTAACAAGGTCCTGTTTGATATTGTCTGCCCACCGCATCCTAGGTCTCCCCTTCTTGCTGAGGCCTTTAGGCACACTGTTCATAATCCTATTTGCCATAGTTATTATTTGATTAAAAAAAAAATACCCCCTCAAGCAGCTGCTTGCCACAGAGGTCTGACAGGAGCCTGTCAGTTTATATGCCATAGCAGAAGGTCTGAGAGGATGGCAGGACCTCAGCAGAAAAACGACACATACATCCATGCCTTACCCGAGGCTTGAACCCAGGTCCCTTAGATTAGTAGCCAAGCGCGCTAACCATTCGACCACGGGACGGCTAAAAATAAATACCCCATCAAGCAGCTGCTTGCCACAGATCTCTGACAGGAGTCTGTCAGTTTAATACGCCATAGTAGAAGGTCTGTGAGGATGACGGGACCTCAGCAGAAAAACAGCACACACATCCATGCCTTACCCAGGGCTCGAACCCAGGCCCCGTAGATCAGTAGCCAAGCGTGCTAACCACTTGGCCACAGACAAAATTAAAATCTTAATGTTATTTGGAAAAAAAAAGTGCTAGAAATAATTTGTAGAAAATGGATTTTCTTTAGTTAAGTAACATTATTATAAATGTGAAGAAGGATTCATTAATAAAAGAGAAAAATCAGCCTAAAAGGAGGCTGAATGTTACTTATTTTTAATTATTAAAGAGTCAATTAAAGGTGAAGTTGTAATCCAAAAGGTATTTTCTTATTTAATTCCACAAGTACAAGAAAAGTTGCAAATTCAAATTATGACTTAGCCCAAACTCATCTGTGCTGTTTCAAGTCCAAGCCCCAACTAATTTCTAATGAGCACTGAGGTAGTCTGTATCGTGGTGCAGGTTCTTTGTGCCACTGCAGATGGAAATTCAGCATTAATTCAAAAGGTAAACCATAAATGTAAAATATGCATTTGCTTAATACACTGGTTTTCATAAATTAAGGAAAATCCCTATTAAGTCAATGGAAGCTAACATCAAAGCTCTATAACTTCTAAAATAAGTTTTTTTTGCTTTGAAAAATGTGAAAAGATCTCAGTCAAATAAATCAATATCACAATTTTCAACAATATTCGTTTATTATTTAATGAGTTATGGAAGTTTGAATATTTAGCAATAACAATGCCAGCCACAAAAATTGATTCAGAAGTTAATTAAAACTTAGTAATAAGTATTGTTTTAAAGTGTTTAATAAAATAAGTTGTATTTTAGAATTTTGTGTAAAGAATTATTTCACTATTCTTCAGTTTTGTATAAATTTTTTAAGACTGGCATTGCTGTTGTTAAATAAGCCTATGCTTGAATTTTAGCTGAGCAATAGTGCATAAATTGTAGTTTTGCTGTAGGAACTGCAGTGTCTTCAAACACTCTTAAGAGTTGAATCTCTTAGTGAGCATAATGGTAAATCAATAAATGTTTTTGTGGAAGAATGTTTTGCCAATCTGTGGAATTCGAACCCATATCTCTCCAGAAACCAATGTTCTAGGACCACTAAACTAACATTGGCACTGTTTTTTCTCCACTAATGTGATTTATTACTCTTCCTGTGATTTTTGTGCCATCTATGGTCCGGGATGGCAAGTATTTTTTATGCTGCACTGAGTAAGATGTAAATAAGTAATCGTTGGTTCAAATCCTGCATGTTTTTAAAAAAAAATTCCAACAAAAACATTTATTGAAGTTAGAATTGACAGATAACTTTCTGGATATTAGTTATTGATACTCATAAAGTTTTTTTTTTTAGAAAAAAGTGCGTGGAATGAAATATAGAGTAGTAGAAAATATGAAGAACTTTGCAATATTTTGATTGTGATAATATTTAAAATGAAAGTTAAACATTGGTTTTATATACTTTTATCTAATAGATGTCTACAACACAGCAGCAAAGAAAAGTAGTGGAACAGTTAAGACGTGAAGCTGCTGTGAAACGAATTAGTGTATCAGTAGCAATTGATGATATGAAGGTAAGCATAGTTTTATGCAACCAAAAGTGTATTTTTAAACTTGATAGCTAATTAACTTCATTTTTTTTAAACAATCACTAAATACTTATAACAATTTAAGAAGTTGATATGTTTTAATCTTCATTTGCCACTTTTAGTATAAATGCCTACTTCAAATTGAATTCCTTTGAAAGGTTGCCGCCCATTCGATGGGACGTTAAGTCATGGCCCCATGTGTGCAAGAGCCATACCCTGTGCACATTAAAGAACACACTGAATGACCTTGATGGGAGGGCTACCATCTGTCTCCCAACAGCTGTTCCAGTGGGTCCCCTTCCCCAACCTTCTCTGAGCCTTAAGGGTCATTGCGACCTGGCCATTTAGCCCATTGTATGCAAAAAATTGCTGCTCAGAGGTAAAACAACCCAATCTTGTGCTTTTCCTCAAATTAGCAAATATATTCATGCAAGCAATATTAAACTTAGTGTTCATATATAAATTGTATAGTCACATTTAGTATAGTATATTATTATGGGCTGTTCTGATTGAGGCCTTAACCAGAGTAACAGTAATGAATCATACTTTTCCATGCAAATATAACACTGCAAAATTAGAACTGAATTTTTTTTAAAAAATGTCTGATATGAACTGTTTCACAAATTCCTTAGTCTGTTATTTAGATGTGAAAAAAACCTTTTTTCCATTTTAAGAAATCATGCAGTTTTAACATTTCTTACAAATCTAAAAGATCTTCTAGGAATGGTCAACAGAAAACATTTGCTAGAACAGCACTGTCCTAAAATGATTAACACAAGACATGTGCTAGATATTGAATACCGTGGAACCAATTATCAAGATAAAGAACAAGCATCAGTCAATAATGCATAAATCAGTTTCAATAACAAATTATATTGCTCAGTTCTAGTCATCATTTTTGTATAATTTGACTACACTGTATTACCAAAAGTGTTTGTGACTTCCATGTTGTTGCATGGAAAGCTCCATTCAAAGTTTTCTAAATTTGAAAATAATTTATTTGTAGAAAAAATGTCACTGAAGTGATCTTGTAAATCTCTCTAAATCTCATTTTTTAGTAATGTTCTTTTAATATTTAGGGTTATTAAAGTTGGAAATAGTTAACGGAAGATGCAGCTATTATAATCTAAACATCTTGTTACAAATTTAATAGAACTCGAATTTTTTCATCAATTTCTAAAATTGTATTTCAGTAGGCAATTGTTATTGTAGTAAATACCTACTTAAGCAATCAATTTCTTTTTTTCTTTTTGAAATTCAAGATTTTTTATTTAGAAATTGAATGTTGCTTTCCATTTAAATAATGTGGAAATTTTCTGAAAACTGTTGATAATATAGTATAAGTAGTAACTGTTTGAATACAACCTATGTCCGGAAAGTGCCGAGACTGATGGTATAAACATGAGTATGATGTACTTGCACTCTGGTGTTAAGGATCTCCTTCGAAATAGTTTCCTCCTGCATCAATACTGTTTCTGGAGGTCTTTGAAGGAGTCCTGAAAAGCACTTTTTGGAATGCTGCGATCACAGCTGTCTGAATGTCAGCATTGTGATGGCCTTTCAATGCTTGTTGCCTAGATCCTCAAACAAAATTTTGTGGCAGGCCATCTTACAGATGTTCAGCTCTGACAGCATTCGGACAATTATTTCATTCTTTGCTCTTCCACTGGCGTGGCTGAACTGCCAGTAGAAATGTCTCACATAGCTTAATTGAGAGGCAGTGCAGGTCTAAACATGTTAAAACTTGTGCAGCAGTAGGGGAATAATCCTACTTCACTGCCACAGAAATAGATAAAAATAAAATAAATACCCCCTCAAGCAGCTGCTTGCCACAGAGGTCTGACAGGAGCCTGTCAGTTTATATGCCATAGTAGAAGATCTGTGAGGATGGCAGGACCTCAGCAGAAAAACGATACATACATCCATGCCTTACCCGGGGTTCGAACTCAGGTCCCTTAGATCAGTAGCCAAGCACGTTAACCACTCGGCCATGGGACGGCTACACAGAAATAGAACCAGTCAGTTATTCCTGATTTGTCTGCAATAAATTCAGTCTCTGAACTTTTCGGATATAGTTTTATATGTAATATTTTAAACCCGTACCACTGAAGAATTTTACTTGTGATGAAGCATGACTTTTCAAACTGAGGAAGGCCAGGTGCACCAAGAGCCTTGGACAGACAGCCTAACGGGATTCCCATTTTAACACATTTAAACAAAACTTAAGAACAAAATCTTAGGTTTAACTAAAATGAACTAAAATGAACTAATATTAACTAAATGAAGAATGAATAATAAGCTGTAGAAAAAATATTTTTATAATTGCAATGTGATGTTTGCAGAAATACAGAGAATATGTCTAGGCCCTTTTACAAAGTATGAACCTATGGTCAGCATAACTATGAGACAATTGTAATCCAACCTCCAGCATGACATATTTTCCTTTTCAGCTCCAATCGACAAGACTGATGCAGTAAAATCTCAGTAGAGGGCCAGTAAAGCCCAAACAGCCAATCACCTAAACACTCAAGAAAGCAAATATAAATGCTTTCTGGACAGATTGTAAATAGGTAAGAATGCAAGCAAGACAAGTAGGTAATTAAGTTAAAAAAAATTTATCAATTGAAAACTATTTTTTTTTACTTCAGCTGACTGAATACTTATTGACTGATTGTCATAGGAATCTTAGATCACCCTTTAGGTTTTGTTTTCTCAACTGTTGGGAAGAGAATCCTTGGTTGTTAAAGGCTGATTAGAAAATTTTCAGTAATTCTTGACAGTTTTGTTTGCTGGAGATTATTCCCTTGATTTTTGACTGATTTTTTTAGAAGAAACAGTTCTAGAACAAACTAGAAGAATATATTATCTCAACAGATTGGAACATTTGTTTTTAAAAGGAAGAAATTTATAATTTTCTTACTTTTGCACAATCCTATGGTGAAAGTTTGAACTAATAGATGGTTCAGAAGTGCAAAAAGTAAATTTCATTAGTACCTCCATAATCCTCATAAAATCTAATACAAAATAACAATAAAAATTTTTGTTTTAATAGACAAATGAAAAATCCTCATAAAGGTTTTTTCATTTGTCTATTAAAACAAAAAGGTGCCTTTTACACCACCACCACCCTAGTGTAAGGGAGGAAAATTACTAAGCCCTCAATCATTCAGATTTCTTGGATTTGAAATTTGCCTGAATTTCACAATAATTTGAAGTTTTGCCATTTTCTCTCTAACGACAGAAATCAAAACTATTGGAAAATCCAGAAAGAGTGAATCCTAATATTTCATTAATACTTATCCAACCCAAAGCAAATTTTTCATTTATTTCTAAATATAAAAAGTTGAATGCTGACAGATAAACAAATGACTAGTTTATAAAATGCTTAAAAGTATATACTTTTTATCCATACAATTCAGCTAATGAAAATGTAAATTCTAATATACAGCCTTATGTAAATTTTTATTTGTTTCAGAAATATATTCAGGATCATGAAAATGATGATTACCTCCTGGTAGGATTTCACTCTCAGAAGGCTAACCCTTTCCGAGAAAAAAGCTCTTGCAGCATTCTCTGATTGTTATTTATGATTTAAAAAAAAATTAGCTGCCTTTCCAGAAGCTACTTCTTCCTAAGTTTTACTGTTAACCAAGGATGTAAACAAAGAGTGTAAATTTCCTTATGATTCAGAGTTAACAGCTTTTTTGATGCAGTCCAAATAAGTAGCATCACTGCAAGCAGTATATTTTATCATTAATTAATATGTATCATATACTTACATTATGTTTTGCTTTTTATTTTGTGGACTTTTAAAAAAAGTTTTGCATTCAAAACTTGAAATATTAGACTTTTTTACATTAGTGTTTATATGAGCTTCATATATGTATGCAAATCTAGATTAATATTTGGAATGATAAAGTGAGATAAATTAGCATGATTTCAGTAATCTAGTCCTAAGAGTTTTCTTTTTTAATAATTATTTTGCTACAGTTATAAAGGGAAAATAATATTCACATTTTATAGCAATCATGATGTACTACCAGTAAACAATTTTTTTAAAAAAATTAGTGATATGTCTGTCTCTAGAAATTAATACAATATAGTGAATAGTGTCTTCTAGGATTAAAAACAAAATGTGAAAAAAATGTATACTATGTCCATGGAAAAAAAAAATGGTGTAAACTTGCCAGCAAACTCTGACATGGGCACTCCTTACATCTGTTTATGTGTAAATAAACATTATTTACAAGAGCTTGTGTGGAAAGCATCTCTCATGAAAAAAAATTATTTTTTGGATTTACAACCTTATATTAGGTAATATTGCTTGAGGTGAGCTCCAACTGCTAGTGCTAATGCTATTGAGGAATTCTGTCAGAACCCCACTGACTATGACTTTGCATATTTGTGATTGCCAAAATTGCATTTTAGTTTGTAGCCAGAAAAAAAAACAAAAATTCGCTTTCTTAGTATTAATTATAAATCTGTTTGGTAATTAAAAAAAAACCTTTTTATAATTTCTGATAATTGTTAAAAATTCTTGTATTTAGACTGGAATTGTTAATAAGTGTATTGTAATTATTTCATTCCACAAACTTTAATAATGTCATGTAAACATTTTTACGTTATTTCTACAAATAAAAAATTAGTGCTAATTGCCCTCTTCCACTTAAAGGAGAATGGGGTTGAATCTCTTAGCTGCTTCTTTGTTACTTTTAATTGTAAATGTTCTTTGCAAAACCCAAAAATGACATATTAGTTTCCATTATGAGTCACATCTTGTCTGCAGAATGCCACTTGGAAAGTACTGTTACAAGTCAGTCCATAAATTTTTCGAAGATTGACAAAAAATCCCTTTTTTTTCTTCTTCTTGCAAAGCACATTGAAGTTAAATATTTTAATCGTAGATGTTATTTCACCTCCCCACTGTACTAGAAAATCGTATTAGTTTCATTAACTGCCATTGTAATTAATAGTTATGAATTTAAATATATGCAGTTGAGATCCAACTGTGTGTATTTAATTTGCAGGGGGGGGGGGGGGGGGGGTTATGTTCTTGAAGATAATATGAATAGATATCTGTAAGCTTATAGAAAAAGTACTATAAATACACTATTGCCTGAAATTAGCTCCACCTGTTAGACTAATGCTACTGAGGAGTTGTGGCAAAGCCCCACTGACTAAGTGTTGTGCTTTTTACTCAACAGGTATTAAATCTTCATGGACTTTTCGTCAAAAATATGCTGCTTCTGTTAAAATATACTAAAATTCTGTTGCACTCAGATAATTATCTGTTTTAATTAAAACATTTTCTGCTCTTTGCTCATGACATCAAAATTTGATGAACAGAAACTATTGCTATTTTCTATATACAAACTCCTTATCCATGCAAAATTATGTATTTTATTATTAATTATGTATTTATTTAGCATGTTACAATATATCAGTTACTCGCTCACCCAGCCACAGTCGACGTTCGTAATAAGATATATAAGAAAGTTTGTGCAATGGGATATGATGCTATGCATGGGATTAGATAATATTCACATGCAACTTAGAGAGCTTTTCAGTGCAGAGGTAAATCACAAGTAATAAAGTAGATTAAGGAAATTACATTCAAGTAATCGGTTTAAAAAAATCTCAACCCAATGATGGGCAAAGTCCAACTGTATTGAATTAAACTTTATTACTATTTCAGTAATGAATATAAATCATTCCGTACATGAATTATTTGAAGGAACAGAAATGCTAACTTGTAATTTCATATCCTTGTGTTCATTCAAAGGCTAAATAAATATTGACCATAGTTTCTCCATAGTATTAAAGACAAAACTTATTGTACAGAAAGAAAATGGAATAAGACCAATAAGTGTACTTATTTTTGTAAATTGAAAAAAAAAATGTGTGCCTTCTGATTTAAAGATTACTGGTGTGTATTTTTCTATCAACTGTACATCTTTTTAAGAATATTAAGGTTGTAGCTAAGAATTGCTGATAATTTTTCCTAGAAAACAGTATAATGGACATTTTATGCCAACTATAAGTCTCAGTGTTGAAGAATATGTTGATGATGTTTGCAAAAAAATCGTGTTTAAATCATTTGTTAGTAGCAGATTTCAGAAATAACATTGAATAACAAATTAAATTTCTTTGATGAAAGTAAAATTTTTTATAAATTTTTATGCTAATTATGAAAATAACACTGAATTTTCTCTATTAATGACTTTTTAGAAAAGTATAAATGTAATTTTGCATTAATAATTTCATATAATAGTATATAATTTCGACACTAACCAAAGGATTTTGTTGCTGTTGTGGTATATTTATGTGCTGCATTTGGGTCTTCTGTTATTAATGTTCATTAGCAATCATCCTGCTTGCATTTCATCTGTATTGATATTTTTTTGAAACTATCTTTCATAAGGTCTAATTTGTAGATCCCAATAAAAAAAAAAACCCATCTTTCTTTCATTTATTCTTGGAAATTCTTATTTAAATTGAGATATTAAGAATCGTTTTTCTTACCTCTTTCAATTTCTTCATGAAAGTAGATTTGATATGGAGTGATTACAAATATATTTTTAGAAGTGCACCACTGCCAAAAAAAGATATTATTTTTGCTTATTGAACTAGGCACACTCTTAAACAAAGAGGCTGCCACTTTGTGCTGAACTGTGGTGGCTTAATCAGTAGTGCACCAAGCTCGTAATCTGCAGTTCTCAGGTTTAAGTCCCAGCTGGGTCAGTGTTGAGATTTATCTCCTCAAAACTCTTAACCCTGTCTAAGGTTAGTAGGGGACACCGATGGACTTGCAAAGGCTGCCGTCCATCAGACAGGATGCTAAGCCATGGCCCAGTGTGCAGGAAAATCCATACCCTGTTTCCTGTGCACATTAAAGAAACTATCTGTCCCCCAACAGCTGCTCCAGTGGATCCCCTCCTCCAACCTTCTCTGAGCCTTCGGGGTCTTTGTGACCTCGCTTTTAGCTTGTATGTAAAAAAAATGCTGCTCAGAGGTAAAACAACTCAACTCTTAAACAATATAATGGCTCTTCCTTAGGGGTTCTCACAAGTCCAAAGAGGCTCAGGCCACCAACCTTTGAGGCGCTTAGCTGAAATAAATGTCATTATTTACAAGTGTTTCTAATTGCAATTTAACAAAATCTACATAAAAATTTATTCCTGTTGCAGCTGTTTGTTATAGAAGTCCAACAAGCTGGTTAATTTAATACACTTTACAAAAGATATGCATAAGAGGATTAAAAACAGAAGAAAGGCAACATCAGAAAAGAAATATCAGTGCCTTGTCAGAGTCAGTTAAAAAAATTATGTATTTTGCTAACTCACACCTTTTACTTTTGACTCTGTGATGGGGTTGTCTCAATTAGTAGTGCATTAAGCTTATAATTTGTAGTTACTTTCTCTGAACCCATAGGGTCCTCGAGACCTGGCCGTTTTGCCTATTGTGTGTAAAACAAGTGCTGGTCGGAGGTAAAACAACCCAACTGTTGCATCTAATATAAAAAATTTACAAGTCTTTAATTTTCGGGTCTAAGCCAAAAGCCCTCCTGACCCCCCCCCCCCCCCCCCCCCAAAAAAAAAAAAAAAAAAAAAAAAATCCGCGATCTGAAATGCTCTGTTCTCCATTGCTGAACTATCCACTCATAAAAGTAAGCAGTAGTGCTGTTTATACCCTAGTGCATGTGAAGAAAAAATGTGACTTTTATATTGCCATAAATCTGCCATGATAACGCTTTCAGTGTGTAGAAAGAAACCATATTTTCAAATGAACTGCTATTTAACAGGTTGTATTGCATCATCCCTTATACATCTATGGTTTGTTAGTATTTAGAATTCAGATACTATCGGACATCTTAAGTGGTAAAGCAGTTAAACCTTCCTGCCAAAAAGGCTAAAAAAAAACATTTAAAAAGTTAGAGAACAATATAGATTGCATATTATTAGTCCAGTTTCCCAAAAATTGATTGGTGATTAAAGATTTCAATGTTATTTTCATAATTGGCATAAGAAAAGAAATAATTTGTATCATCAACAAAAGTGTTGAACCGTGTAATTGGTACTTAAAACCATTACCAGTTATGAGCTAAAAAGATTTAAAATGTTTTGTGTTTGTCAAATGTATGGTACAGTTAAAGCAGTTAGCTAAATTAATATAAAATGTGCATCTTAATAGGGCTTTTATTATTCATGTTCTGCTTTTGTAACAGATTTCATAAATTTATTTACAAAAATGTGTTGCCTACATTCGAGTTTTATAAAACAGATGTAAAGAAATCTGAACTATATACAGTGCATTTAAAACAGCTTATATACCTTTTCTCTTGATATTTTTTTGTATAATTTAATTTTTACGGTTTTTAAATGTTAAACTTAGATATGGCAAGATTTTATACTAAGAGTTTTTAATGTAGAATAGAAAACTTTTTCACAGAGAATTAAAATTTAGTTTTAGAAACTTTATCAGTACCATAATTTTTTGTTGACATCATTTTTTACCGGTGTTAAAGTCGAATTGTAAATAGGATACAAGCTGTAGTGTAGCTGCTTATGCATCTTGAAGTGCCTTTTGTCTCATACTATATACCTTATTTTTGTGCAATGCTGATGCTTTGAAAATGCCAAATTTGAAAGGAAAATAAAAGTATTTTCAAAATGAATTTTAACTTCTGATTGAAAGTATTTTACTAATAAATTAAGCTTGCTTAGATGTAATACTATTAAACTAAGAAATTGCATTTTTTTTTTAAAAATTATGAATGAATTTGCCATTGAAAATATCTTTAAAATTGAATTAGGTAGTACAATCTTTCAAACAAATGTACTGTAAAATTTGGAAAATATTCTAATATTGAGACACTGACATTAGGGGGAGGGGCAATATTCGGAATTGATATGATTGTGAGAACTCGAATTACTGTATAGTTGTATAGTTTTAAATTATATGTTGCCCCCCCCCCCCCCCCTCCTTTTTTTTGTAATATTGATTTAAAACCTTTTTGTAAATGAAACAAAGTCCCCAGGTGTAAAACTAAATACGTAACGCAATGCTTTAATATATTTTGGACAGTCGGCTTCTTTTTCACATAATCCTGCAGCTTCAGTAGATATTCTGGACAGTCAACTTCTGATTCATGACCACAAGTTTTTCAACAGCTATAATTGTAGAAATGCCTTTGAGTATATGCCATAAAAGAATTGGGACATTTTTCTTGATGTAAAGTGCACTGACCTATCATAAGAATTATCTTGCATATCACATCAAAAATATGTTTTTAAAACTACTGAAGATGTGAGCAAGCTGAAAACAATTTCAAAAGCAGTGGGTTGGGTTGGGTTGTTTTACCTCTGAGCGGCACTTTTTTGCACACCATGGGCTAAATGGCCAGGTCACATGGACCCCGAAGGCTCAGAGAAGGTTGGGGGAGGGGACCCACTGGAACAACTGTTGGGAGACAGATGGTAGACTCCCGTCAAGACCATCCAGCGTGTTCCTTAACGTGTACTGGGTATGGCTCTCCCGCACACGGGGCCACGGCTTAACGTCCCATCCGACGGACGGCTGCCTTTCCAAGCCCATTGGTGTCCCCTACTGACCGTGGGCAGGGCGGCAATTTTGCGGAGATAAATCTCAACGCTGACCCAGCTGGGACTCGAACCTGGGAACTACAGATTACGAGCCTGGCGCGCTACCGACTGAGCCACCCCCGCCCCCAAAAGCAGCGGAAGTTTAGCATTTCGGTAATACATACATTAAGTGAACCCTCTCTAAAGGTCTCTGTGTAAAAGGAAAAATCTCAGAGATTTAATCTCTTGAGTAAAAAAAGTATCTTGTTTGTGCACCTCTTTCCAAATGAAGCAATTTAAAACTAACTGGTTTTTAGGCCCTCTTCATCTTGGTAAATATCTGTTTAATTTCGATTTTTTTATATTTCATTTCAAACATCCCTGATTTAAATTCGAACAAAATGAGAAAAAAAAATTTAATTTCGATTTTTCTATATTCCATTTCAAACATCCCTGATTTAAATTGGAACAAAATGAGAAAAAAATTTAGTAGCTTATCCTTTGTTATTAGTTGATTCAACCATATATATCTTTGGGTTCTTAGTTCTGAAGGGGAGTTACATCGTCCTCATAATATTAAGGAAATGCGAGCTTCTAGCATTGCTTAGAAGTTATGAACAATCTAAAAAAAAACTCGTATAAGTGATTAACCCAAGTGGATTAAATGGAAGAGCAATCTCTATATATAAATTTGCCTAAAAATATTTCAATTAAATCTGGGGTATGAACCAGGAAGCGTCATAGTTCCATTTAAAGGTACATTAGCATTTTGTTCCTCGTTATAATATTGAAATAATGATTACTATTTTGGGAACAACCGCATACGGCCACCATATGCATAATTAATAATGTCTTGAGATTGAGGACTAAGCTTTGCTTTCATCTGATACACATAATTACTTACTGAAAGAGAAATCAAGATTTTACTTCACGAGATTTCGTTGAAAATAGCTAAAAAAGCTTAACAGATATGGTGAGTATCCCCCCCTCCCCAGATCACTGGAGTTTATCTTTTATAAATCAGGGTCGCAACTAAAGCTTGCCATGTATGTATATTTTAGTGGGGGGCAGGGGTGACTTAGTTGGTAGTGCATCAGGCTCATAATCTGCAGTTCCCAGGTTTGAGTCTCACCTGGGCCAACGTTGAAATTCTCACTCTGACCTTGGTTAGTAGACGACACCAATGGGATTCGAAAGATCACCGTCTGTCGGATGGAACATAAAGTCATGGCTTCTGTGCGAGAGAGTCTTACACTGTGCATGGTAAACATGGTGGATAGCTTGACAGGCTACCATTGTCTCCTAGTAGTTTATCTGGTGAGTCGTTCCCCCAACCTTTTCTAAGCCCTCGGGATCCTCATGACCTTGCCATGTAGCCCATTGTTGAAAAAAAAAAACACCTTTCAAAGGTAAAAAACTCGACCCCTCCAGCTACTATAGCAACATCTGACCTCACATGTTACAAATTAGGTAACTGCAAAGACAGGCTGGTCTGTAATAGTTATCCTCCATACAGCTCGGATTTGGCACTGTCAGAATTAACCTGTTTAGCCTGATGAAAAGCAGTGTCTGGACAATGATTTCGTGACGTGGATATTAAAATCACCTTGAAGACGTGGACGACACGTAAATTTTTCTAAAGAGGATTTCAGTCTTGGGTTCAGTGGTGCATTAATGTTAATGTTATTATTAATCATAATAAAGGGGCTATTACCCGACAGGCATTACTTCGGTACACCCTACGTATAGCAGTTTCTTCATATCGATTTGTTATACACACGGATATACAACTGATACACACTTATACAACTTATACACACCTATACAACTGAACAAAATATAGCTAATAAGACGAATAATGACATCAAATTAAAAAGAAATCCATGTGCTGCTAATAAATATTCTAATAATGAAACTATACAAGACACGGAAAAATGGCTCAAAACTCGCAAAAGTTTCCCTTCGCGTGGATTCAAATTTCACACCAATACTTCCAATAACTGCAACTTAATGTACAATAACTCTGAATTAAGAATTTAATGCTAATCGAAAGAATTTTCCATATCGATACGTTAGAGTAATATAGAGGTAAATTGTCATTAGCCGGGTGGTGTCTAAGCCCACCTGAGTTCAGGTCCCACCCGGCTAATGACAATTTTCCTCTATATTATAACAAACTACCACCAGGTAAAAATCTGAGAAATTCTCTTTTAATGCAATGCTTACGCTCGATTCTCGGCGTGTTGGCTGAATCCCTCTAGATTTCAGGATTTTCAGGAAAAGCTCTAAATTCCAAGAGTTGTTTTCTTTCATGGTTCAAAGTGCAATTTTTTTTTTCATAAAATATTTTTTTGATCATGGGATTAAAAAAAATTTCCTGAGAGAAATTTCGTTTGAGAATGATCCTGATTTCAAATGATCTTGTGTATAAGCGTAAAGTATTAAATGCTTTATCACCTTGCACTGAATTGTAAAGACAAACAGAAAAGTGTGAAGCATTCAACTTTAGATAATTTTCTAGACTTCTGTAACTTGTCACATATTCTTTTGAAATTTGAATTAAATTTTCTTAGATTTGAATTTTTCCTGAACTCAAATATAAACTTAAAGGTCCCAACAGCAATCACTATTCTCTTTATCTGATACCTTACATTGCCAGTATCTGTTAAACAGCTCCCAACGTAACTAAACTTAAAGCATTTGCTGAAGAGAGCAACGCTTCAAAACAACTGAAGCACCATCTTATTTGATCAATTTTCATTACTTTAGCTTTCTCTCTCTCACCAAACCTATAGTACAAGTCTCATCAACAAACAGCCATTATGAAACAACATATCATTAGCCAAGAGGACAAAATCATCCTCATAATATCAATCAGAAACTTTGAATAAAATAAATTAGAAATAAAACTCATGAATCGTTAGCACAAGCTAGTAATTAAATATTTTTATATATAATTACTAGCTTGTGTTATAGAAATTGAGAATTACTTTCACTTCCTCCTTTATAGATATTAAATTTTTTTTAAAGAAAATAAAAAAAAAATTGCCTTTGATCTGCTTCAGTTCATACATCGTTCAATGATTTTAGTTGCGTTACCTTCATTACCTTAGCTAGATATCATTGTTGCCTTCCTTCTTTTCGGAAGAAAAATTTCGCAATTTCTTTTGTGGGCCGGGGTTGGCTCAGACGGTAGCGTGCAAAACTCGTAATCTGCAGTTCCTAGGTTTGAATCCCAGCTGGGTCAGCGTTGAGATTTATCTCCGCAATACTCCTCGCCCAACCCACGGTCAGTAGGGGGCACTAATGAGCTTGGAAAAGCAGCCGTCCTTCGGATGGGACGTTAAGCCGGAGAGCCATACCCTGTGCACGTTAAAGAACATGCTGGATAGCCTTGACAGGAGGCTACCATCTGTCTCTCAACAGCTATTACAGTGGGTCCCCTCCCCCAACCTCTGAGCCTTTGGGGTCCTTGTGACCTAGCCATTTTATCCCATGGTGCGCAAAAAAGTGCCGCTCAGAGGAAAACAACCCAACATTTCTTTTGAATGCTCTTTGCCAATATTCTAACAAACGTTTAACTTTGCTGAGTTGTTCGTCTTAGATAACTTTACCTTCAATTCCGAAGGCTAAGCACCAACAAAGTTTCATGTCAGAACCGCATGGTGAGCCAATTCTGAAATAGCCCAAGTGATCAATCGCGGCCTAACTATCATCCTAATGAAGTCAGAAGACGCAACAAATAAAATTCTAAACTGGGAAAAAGAGCTGTCTGATAAAGAAGAAAAAATTTAGTACTTATCAAAGGTTTTGTACTTGCATGGAAACAATAGAATTTAATGGCGTCATGGGAGTATGCAAAAGATGTGTATAAACAGCACTTCATTGCCTTATACCCACTAATGGAAAAAAAGAAAATAACCCTGAACCAGCAACATTCGCTGAAGTAGTAATTTAAGCTATTAATGAAAATCAAAACGCACACAAAAAAAACGATTCAAAAGGTAGTGAAATTTCAATCAGCTAAATGTTGTACTTATGGAGGAAGAAAAGCTATGGATGGAAGTGGTAAGACCAAATAAATCTCCCTCAACCCGAAAAAGAAAAAACTACCTAAAGAAAATTGGTGGGTGGGAAATATCACAATAGTAACGGGAGAATTAGAAAATGAACGACGAGGAACAAATGATGCACAAAGCATAAATTAATGTTGAGGAAAAGAAAACAGAGAATCATCAGATGAAGAAAATGATTATCAATACATCAATCAGATGACTACTAGCAATTGGAAATAGATGAAACAACAGGAAGCAGAACATTTCGAAAGGAAAAAAAAAAAAACTTCTAAAGTAGAAGCTATACCATGTACTTAATGAGCCGAATTTTCATTTAGAATTGAAAAACTGCAAAAAAAAAAAACGGTAATCCAAAGATGAGAGATAAAAGAGAAAAATAGATCTGTTCTAGAAATAAGGTCCTGTAGTTCTTCAAAAAGTGTTGGATGATTTACAGGCCTATGAAATAATTCTGAAATCCTGTGGTAATTCGCTTCTTTAACTTTTTTCTTCCTTGCTGACGGTTAATTGACGTCTGTTCTCCTCTCCGGTTCTCTGTGACGTCCAATACTTTTGAGAGTTGACGCTTTCCCATTTCAACTCCAAAAGTTTGTTATTTCTCTTCACCTGCCTAGCTTTTTCAAATTGTGCTACTCATTATATTCTTTTCATTAAATTTATTACTCTTACCGTGTGGATTCTAAAATTTTTTTCAACTGGGTTTGTTGGCGTGCATCTCAAAACATCCAGATATAAATGAAAGGAATGTAGGAGATAGAGAGAGGCTTCTTGTGGCCGTCACAAATTTGATCTCAAACGAGCCAGTCATGACATTCTAAAATAGCATGTTCACCGGGGTCTGCTATCAAACCACATACATCACAAATATCTGAAATCTGAAGGAATTTGCTTAAACGAAGGTTTATTTCTAATGCTCTGGCTTTGCACAGAAGGAAGTTATAACAATTTTTTTTTTATTAATATATCGCGAGAGAGTTAAAACAGTGCTATCATGAAGTGTGGTATATAATAAAAAGAGATTTAAAACGAATTAGCGCTCAGCGAACCGTGTTATAATATATTGTTTCTCGAAATCACGTATTGATGGAGCTGGAAGCACCAATACGAGCAGTCTATTTATTCTAGGTCGTTGATTCTAACATTTTTAATTTTGAACGAATATTATTGGAAATTGACATTTAGATAAATTTTTATTGGGAGCTTTAGTTTGTCTTCAGAACATATTTCAATTCAAAGCGTACTTTAAAAACAATAAAATAAATACCCCCTCAAGCAGCTGCTTACCACAGAAGTCTGACAGGAGCCTGTCAGTTTATATGCCATGTAGAAGGTCTATGAGGATGCAGGAACTCAGCAGAAAAACAACACAAACATCCATGCCTTATTCCAGAGCTCGAACCCAGGTCCCTTAGATCAATAGCCAAGCACACTAACCACTCGGATATGGCATATAAATTTTCCTAGTTCACTTTTTAAATTATCTATGCTTTTTTAGTTAATTACATTCATTTTGCACATAAACATTTTTGAAAACTTGATGATGTTAAAATTCTAAATAAGAAAAATATTTATATATATAATTTAGTTATCAGCTTGTTACATGGAATGAGATATACTAAAAAAAAATATAAAACACAGTCGGGATGAATCGTATGGAACAGCAATAAATTAAATAATTATCATGTCAAAGAAAACTTTCTCCCCCTGATACATTTATTGAAGCAGCAAAAAAAGTAGAGAGTTGAAAGGGTTAGCAAGAAATGCATTGCATTTGAAAACTATATATATATTATTAAAATTTGTATAAATCGAGATTTTACTAACATTTTCTTTCAAGGACGACATATACGTAAAAGTGTTGAAGGGAAAAAAAGCGAAAGAAGAAAAAAATAAATATTTCACCAATACGAAAAATTTGCCCAATGCTTAAAATATATACGAAAAACAAATAAACATTACTGCAATAACAACAAGCGCCGAATCTAAAATTTCTCACGGAAACATATGCAAGTGTCCTAAGCTCCTGAGATCACGATTAGCAGCTTCCCTGCACAGCACACGTTGTTTCTGTATCATTGTGACACTGCAGTCGAAAGCGTCTTACATTCCACCTATGGAAACTTTCATATTATACAGAACTCTGTGGGGGTGGGAGAAAACCTCCAATCTGACAACACTGTGGTGCTCGCAATGTGGTGGTAATCGATGGCAACACAGCCATAAGCTTGGCCAACAATGATAGAGTATAAGCAATTCGAGTTTACCTGAGGCACTGTTATATGCAAAACAAATCCGCCAGGGGACGCCCAAACACACCAACAAATCATGTTGTCTACATAGGTTTTCATTGAGTGCTTTCTGCATTCGGTTTTAAAACTGCGATGTTTTCAAAGCTTACGTTTTTTAATGCACAATATTTTTAATTTTCTCTATTTTTAAAGATGGTGGTATATTGTTTTCCGATGTGTCCGTCCAGAAAAGGTACTTATGATATAAAAACAAAGGGACAAGAGTTGAAGATCAAAGGTCAAAAGAGCTACGTATCTCACGTTGAAAGGGAGTGTACGAGTTCAAATGGATGGGGACCTCCCCCCCCCCCCCAACCTCCTACGTTAGACAACTGACTGCAAATTCGATTACCCCTTGAAGCTATGTGGAGCGGGGTCAGGTAGAAAGCTGGGTCGTGGGTCACATGGTATATATTCTTGCGCCTTTTCTTGCTTTCGTTCTCTTGGTAGAGAAATTCGATACTTTTTACGATCAATTTTTAAAACAATTATAAACTACATCAGTTGGAAAAAAATCAAAAAGACGGCTGAAAATGCTTTGTAACTTTCAGAAAAAGAAGAAAAAAAAACACAAGGATGAAAGCAAAATAAACAGAAATAAAATCGAGAAAAACGCCAAGAAGCTGGGTGATTGGCATTCAAGGGCACAAAATTTCTCCATTCAGATACCGAGCTCGTGCCACTGAACAGGTTAATCGGGAGAAAGGAAGCCTTTTTCTTTCATCTTTCTGGCATCAAATTTCTTTTGTCGCTAAAGCATAGAGTATTATATTCACAGTAATAATTCAAATCACTAACTCTAAGTAATATATAGTCAATTGTGCATGATTGGCTGACAGTGGATCACGTTAATTTTAACTTCGGAAACTGTAAATTATTTTAGTTTGTCATTACGGTATACAAATGCGAAATCACTAAACTATTATGATTGATCACACCAAAACTTTCCAATGATGCTGATTTAAGACTAGTACTTTTACTGTGTCTTCACACAAATCAAAAATGCTACCTTTCCTAAAAATTGTACTTCCTAATTTGAATGTTGCATATACATCAATTGAACATGCTGTTTTACGTACAACTGATAGTAATAGGTAAAATAAAAACAACTGATTGTAACAGGTAACCTGTTACTATTGGATGGAGATTGTTTTATTATATTATGATTGTTTTAACTTCAAATCTAGGCGATTTTTCTTCCTAAACACATTTTTCGATTAAAATATTAACAGCATATAAGTTACAAACATAAATGTAGCATATATTCCTTCCCAGGGTTCTTTACGTTCATGAAATTTGAAATGTACATTACATGTATTAATAAATACAGTTTTCCTCGCTACTTTAACACGAAAACGACTGAAGAAACGGTTTGCTTGGGTTAGGTTTTGCGCGCCGTCTAGTGCGAAAATATATTAAAAGGTGCTCGAGTAAAAGTGACTTTTTCCAGCAATTGTTTCGGCTTGTACTCTATCATTGTTGGCCAAGGATCAAGTGCCCTTTTTTTTCTACCACTTACGCTTGATGTCGCTGCAGTCGACTTGTCATCGTAGGACACGTTTCATCATAGCTCCGTAGAAGTGGGGGGGGCTTTGATATATTCCAGCAGTGTTAGGGTGCTGTCAAATAGAGTGTGCAAGTCGTGTTCTTTTTTTGAGATTTCGATCTTATGTTTCTGAGACTAATATTAATATGCCTTAAGAATGAAAGAAGGGGAACCAAGAAAGATCTGCTGTATTTTCCAACTGTACCTTTTTAGTAATCAAACGTAAACTGACTCGAATAATTACAATGCTGAGCCCATATCTTTAAAGCAGAATGGTTTTTCCTAAGTCTAATAAATACATTTATACATATTTTAAATTTTTTTCCACGCTGAAATATGCTTTAGGCCCTAAAAATTGCTTTTATGCCCAAAGCCCCTGGCTTTTGTTTTTTAATGTATGCCAAACCCGGCACGTTATTAACACGTGTGACGTTGCATTAAGGAATCAGCTGATTAAGGAAGTAGGAAGCGTAAAGAATACTTGGAATGTGCCTCAGGTCGTGTGCAGAAACATTCTCGTGGGCACAGCGCAAATCACGTTGAACTTGACTCTTCGTAGGATTCAACAACTTACTACTATTAGGCAAGTATAATAAACTTTTATTCTCAATGCAAAAATATGTTTTCATATTAAAGTAACATTCATTGCATGAAAAAAAATGTAGGATTTATTATTTATAGCATATATCTCTTAGCAAAATTATTTATGCGTGTGTATTAGTAAATTATATAATTTTTCATAATCCTGGCTGCATGCCAAAATAATAATGTTGCCGCCGAATTTTGTAACTTTAGCTCCATCCAATAGTAACAGGTTACCTGTTATTATCAGTTGTAGGTAAAACAGCATGTTTAACTGATGTATATGCAACATTCAAATTGGGAAATGCATTTTTTAGGAAAGGTAGCATTTTTTATTTGTGTGAAGACATAGTAAAAGTACTAGTCTTAATTCAGCATCATTAGAAGGTTTTGGTGTGATCAATTATATTTTTTTCATCTAAGGATCACCTTAGACCCCTCCCAGAATTCTTTTTACTCTCCTTTCCCCCTAATAATCAAGCAGTTACATATGCATATATTGATTTTAATACTTGTGATTTTCATTCCAAATTTAATTTAGAAAATTGATACTCTTTTAGTTTATAAACAAAATTGTTATTAATTTTCTTCAAATAAGGAATGACAGTGGAACAATAAGTACACCACAGATCCTAAGGGAAAAATGAATTGTAAACCCCATAAACTTAAGATTGGAATAATCCACTCCGAGCAACTAATTTTTTCAGCTAATTATTAAATATAAGTGAATTAACATCAATTTCTCCACAAAAGGTTAAAAGTCATTCATGAACAAAACATTCTGACTTTACATTTGCATACAACTATCAAGTTATACATGTTAGAAACATGGTTTTTCAATGTATAATTAATATCAATTATAATGCCAAAAGGAACAAGGGAAGTTAACAAGTATAATTGCTTTTGAAGTACAAGCAAAGGACAGAAAAATGGAAGCATCATCATCTTTCTGCCAGTGGAGAATCAGATTTGAGGCTCCATAACTGGTTACATTTTTTATGGAAACCTATGACTGAAGATAAATGCAAGATACCTTTTTAAACTGTCTAAATTTTGAGCAAAATATTGAATAACAGTGATGTTAATCATAAGAATTCACCTCAGAATTTAAATAAAACTTAAAAAATATATTATTTCAAACCATTTAATAAAATAAGTGTATAAGAATTTTATTTAAATAGTTCTTTAATTAATTGTCAGTTTTATACAAGTTTCTTAGGCCTGACAAATTGAAATTTAGATAGATTTGGATGAGATTTAAATTTTTCTAGTCCTATTTTCCTGTAAAAAACTTACTATAGAAATTACAGATCTATGAATTTGATCCTCTGTTGACTTAACATGAGGATGTTTCCATTTTTTTGTCCAGTATCTGTATTTCTAGTAATTTGATTTTTCACTGAATTTATAATTTCAAAGGAGCTTAATCAAAAAATCTATTCAGGTATGCATTGAGCCGGGTGGGATGCGAACCCACGACCTCCTGATAACATGTCCGGTGCTCTGGGTCACTGAGCTACCGGCCGCCGATCAAGATCTCCTCTAATTAGTGCTATGAACATTCCTTTTATGTTTCATATGGGCGCTAGTCTGGCACTTTTAGCCATAAGCGGCATTTATATTTGCCAATAGATGGAAGCATATATTACAAGTATGCAGATAATAAATAATGATATAAACTCGACAGATTCAATCAAGTAACAAATCAGATTAAAGCAATATAATATGAGCTGTAACAAGGTGGGCAGAAATGTAATTGCCAATGTCATATCAGATGGTATATGAAACAGGCAATGGTTGTGTTACTGCTATGGCTGGAACCATTGAATCTTTGTGACAAGCAGCTACTTGCCATGAAGGTTATCAGTTTATATGCTACAATAGAAGGTCTGTGAGGATAGCTTGACCTCAGCAGACCACAGTGGACTTTAATGAAAAAGAAATTGATTATGCTAATATAATTAACCATTTTTCTACACTTAAAACTAAAAAAAGTAAAAATGTAATTTTCTTATTTGCTCTTTATTTTTTCATATAAAAAAACTCCATCTTTCTCTTTGTTTTATTTTGATTTTATTAATAAAAAAATCAAACCAAAAATCAATCATTAATATAAATTGGTTGGCCTTTATTTGGTGACAGCACTCACAGTTCCCAAACATTGTAAATGTATCCTTGTGGCTATTATTATAGCTACTAAATTTAGAGTAAGTTAGCTGACCAAGCTTTGGGTCACTGACTCACCTAGTTTCACTAAACTTCTACAAGAAAGTGGCGGGGGTGGCTCAGTCGGTAGCGCGCCAGGCTCGTAATCTGTAGTTCCCAGGTTCGAGTCCCAGCTGGGTCAGCATTGAGATTTATCTCCGCAAAATTCCCCGCCCTGCCCACGGTCAGTAGGGGACACCGATGGGCTTGGAAAGGCCGCCGTCCGTCGGATGGGATGTTAAGCCGTGGCCCCTTGTCCGGGAGAGCCATACCCTGTGCACGTTAAAGAACACGCTGGATGGCCTTGACGGGAGGCTACCATCTGTCTCCCAACAGCTGTTCCAGTGGGTCCCCTCCCCCAACCTTCTCTGAGCCTTCGGGGTCCATGTGACCTGGCCATTTAGCCCATGGCGTGCAAAAAAGTGCCGCTCAGAGGTAAAACAACCCAACCCTTCTACAAGAAATTAAAAAGTTTACAGATTAACATTAAACATTTATATATTTATCTTCAGGATAATTACAATTGGCCTACTTTTTGATGTAATATTTTCTACTATAAGTACTTGAATTAGTTAAATCTGTGTTGTCTTTCTGCTGAGATCTTTCCACCCTAACAGACCTTCCACCATGGCATATAAACTAATAGGCTCCTGTCAGACCTCTGTGACAAGCAGCTGCTTGAGGGAATATTTAATTTGGTTGCTATTAAAACAAAGTTTGTGTGCTATTTTTTTTAATATAACATATTCAGTTTTAATACCTCTCTGAGCTTTGGTTTTAGATCAGTAGAAATGTTGAGTAATATCATATAACAATTTAGAGGCCCGTGTAAAAATTTAGCTCTTAGTGGTAAGATTTAACTAATTTACATAGATGTTTTTTTTTTGCCTTGTTATTTATTCACCAGATATTTCTTTTATTGCAGCCTTTTATGATTATGCTGTCTTTGGCCAAAATTCAGTGTAACTTTCAAATTAAGCTGCTAATTATTCGATTATAGTTTTCTTTCAGAGTTGAAGTTCCACCACTTCAACCTTCAGCTGATTGTGTAGAGCACAGGTACCCAAAATATGGTCTGTGTACTCTACATTGACTTTTCAGTATACCTTATTGCTTTTCATTGAGAACCATTAATGTATTAAATTTTCCACAATGTATGCAGTTGTGGCCAAGTTAAATTTTTAATTCTTTTTCAGCAGGAAAACACCTGTACTCAAGAACTTTATCATGCAGTGACTGACAGATATATATAGGACATGTTACTGAGCTATGTAACAGATATTGGTGATGTGCAGCATGAGATAAATAAAAGAATACAGATTGCTGCTGGGACTTTTAAAAATCTATGGAGAGTGAGGAGAAATAGGTGTATGTACCTAAATATTAAAATTAGACTTTATAATAGTTTGATTCTTTCTAGAGTTAGTTATGGTAGTGAAACTTGGACACTTTGTAAACAAGATAATAGGAAACCTGATGCTTTTGATTCTAGATGCTTATGTAGTATCTTGGGCATTAGGTGGTTCAACTTTGTAAGTAATGATGAGGTTAGGCAAAGGAGTTGGCAACCTCCTTTAAGCAGCATATTGTGCAGAGAGAGAGAGAGACTGTTGGTTTGGCCAAAAATATATGGATAATTATAAATTAGCTAACAGGGTTATGAACAGTGTGCCTAAAGACCTCAGAAACAGGGGAAGACTTAGGATGCAGGTGTCAATTCTAACAATGTCAAACAGGACATTGTTAGAATTGGTTGAGTGGCCAGATGTATTTGAAGAAATAAATTGTGCAATCTTGTTGGACTTCCATGGCACATGTCTGCTTGAGGATGATGACATACAAAATAAGTGATCATTTCTTTCTGAATAATAAAATAACAGAAATTCAAATCAAAATGAAGGCTACTTGAACCTAATTTAAAAGAAAATAGTGTACTTGATTACTGATCAAAGGGAGCTGGGTTTGAGCCATAGTAAGGCATGAATGTTTGTGTTTGTCTTTCTACTGAGATCTTACCTTCCTCACAGACCTCCTATATAGCATATTAAACACGGGCTTCTGTCAGATCTCTATAGCAAGCCTCAAGTAGCTGCATAAAGGTAAATTATTTTTATTATTTAACATTATTTTTATTAACCAGCTTTGGACTTTTTTAGGGTTCATAAAAATGTTATTAAAGAAATACTTTGCAAACAAATAATATATTTACACCAGTAAAACAATTAACTGTTAATTCTGCAGCTTGCTATTTGCATCTTAGTTTCTAATCTGTTCCGAAGTAGCAAACTTTTAGAAACCCAAGTGTAGGATTTTTGCTGATTGGTCTGTGCCATCTAGCAACTGGGGGAAGAAAATATCTCTTAGCAACGAACTATAAAAATGCAAACAAATTTCCAATGACAGCATAATGAAGCACCTGTGGGCTATAAAGCTCCAGTCAGATTGTGCAATTTTGTTGTCAAAACGTGTCCTTATTAACTGCATTTGGCAATTTGCAGATTAGTTTAATAAGATTCTCTTTAATAACCCCCCCCCCCCCCCCCCACACACACACACATACTCATTCTTAGCTTGATCTTTTTTATATTTCTTCAAGATTTTAGAAACACTGTTCCTAACTCTACACAATTCTACTCATATTCTTAACTGTTCTTCCTATGCCAAACTAAACACAATGTCCTCCATAGAAATGTGCTGCTTAAATATGGTTGATAACTTCTTTGTCTATGTCATTGTTATTCATGTAAATCAGACCTCCTAAATCAAAAAAACTAGGAGCATCTGGAGGCAAAAGTGTCAAGCCTCCTGTTGGTTTATGTAGTGTCCAAGTTTCAGTACCTAGCAACTTTAAGAGAGAAATAACTGTTATAAACTCTTAGGTACATGCGCACACACACACACACACCTAAAAACCTATTTTTCCACAATCTATGAGAACTTTTAAAATTTAGAAGCAATTTCCTTCTTGCATTTTCCTTGTTTTGCACATTTCATGTATCTCTCTCATATTTTTTCTGGCAACATGGCAAACTAAAGATATCCCCATTGAAAATGCACTTCAGTGGAGTTTATGACTTTGCCTGATCTCATCAGTATTCATATAAATCAACCATCTGAGTGAAAAGTAGTGTAGAAACTCTTGAAATATAATAACAAGGGAATTTAATTGAGAGATATGCCTAAGAGCCCAGCCAATCAAAAGAACTGAGTTCATTAGTTATGACTTTAGTTCCTCTATATTGAATTTTTAATATGTAATCTCCAAACATAGTGATATAACTATATGTAACTGTATTTGAATGAGCTGAGAATTTAATTTCCAATACAATGTTTTCATTTATGTCAAGAAAAATTGCTCATTGTTCCAACTTAGTATGTGATATCTGATGATTTGTAATGTTTTATTTAAAATATATTCTAATTCAGTTGATATTAATCCCAAAATAAATTTTTACCCAATCACACAAGTGTTTAAATAACAATAGTACATTTAACCATCTACCTTTAGTACAGTTTTCAAATACTCTCCCTCAAGATTTATTGATTTTGTTTTAAATTCCAGGGATGGGGGGTCAAGAAATATATTCCCCTAAAGTTATACCTATTAAAGGATTATGAGAAATATCAGTGAAACTAAGATTTGACAAACAAATGTATTATATATAATAAAAAAAATATGAATAAATATTTTATATTATTCATTTGATTAGGTATTGAGAGTAAAAGGTGGCCACATTATATCTGACTGATTTTTGACAATGTGTTTTAAAGAGATAGACTGTATTATTAGTAGTATTTGTTGAATTTTTTTTATTTTTTCCACCACTAGAAGTATGTCATCCACAAACCTTTCAATGTCATTAGCAGATGATCTAGAAGTGAAAGCATTTGATGAAGTATTTCCCAGTCTTCTTAAAGATTTAACAGAAGGGGAAGAAAGTGATCTTAAGGAAGCTGTTAATTGGTTTCATGAGGTAAGATTTGTTAAGACATTTAAAAGAGTAAAATTAACTCAGAAGAATTTTCAGAATTACATTCTGGTAAATTTTTATAAAATATTTAGTAAGAAATATTTTTCTGAAATATTAACTTAATTTTCCCCCAGAATAATGTTTAGTTATTAGTAATTTTTAATTAATGAAATATTACAGCCGTCCCGTGGCCGAGTGGTTAGCACGCTTGGCTACTGATATACGGGACCTGGGTTCGAACTCCGGATAAGGCATGGATGTATGTGTAATTTTTCTGCTGAGGTCCTGCCATCCTCTCGGACCTTCTACTATGGCATATAAACTGGCAGGCTCCTGTCAGACCTCTGTGGCAAGCAGCTGCTTGAGGGGGTATTTATTTTTATTTACTAAATAATAATTAATGGTTTATTAATAACTATTTATTTATTTTTTTTACTTGCAAAGTTATCAGACCTGAAGTATTTGCAAAATTTTGAGTTATTTAGTAGGCAATATATGTAGGTGCTGATAAAGTTTTGCAGATGTGTGTGTAGTTTAAGACCTTGTTGATGTGGATGCAAATATAACTTGTCATCTGTGCAGGGCTCTACTTATTGCCTGCCAATTACGTATGTTACTGATGCTCTATTTTCATGTGTCTTAATTTCCCCAAACTTTGCACTAAAATCTAAACACTTTTTTGTTTTATCCAGGTCTACTTTTATACAATTATCTTATTTTCATTTCATATCTAAAAGAACAATACATTGACAGAGCAATGTCTCTGAAGCACTGAAACTCAAATGGAGTCACCAAATTGCTTATGGTGACCCCATTTGGGTTTTTGGTGTCTGAAATTCAATTCCTATTCCAAAGAGATCATGAAGCTTTTTGCATATCATAAGCAAAGAACCTGCTAATTTAATTAATTTAACAGTATGTTTAACATCTTTTATTTTGAACATATTGAAGTTTAATTAGTATAGGCAAAGTTTTTCTCTCATTTGCATAATTAATGTATTTAGTTGTAGAGCAAATGAACTGGGTTAAAATACCAGATAAAATTTTTATCTTTCTCCTGAGGCATTGCCTCCCTGAAGTTCTGCTCTGTGATATACACTATGTTGAAAGAACTGTCTGGGCACTTCCATGTTATGCGAATGGAAAGCTACTTTCAAAGCTCCCTAACATTGAAAATAAATCTTTTATGCAAAATACTGTTAATGGCAATAAATTGTAGATGTCACTCAAATCTCTTAAATATATTTCCTACAATATTAGTTTAAATATTTATAGAATGAATGGAAGCATTTATCTTCAACTTTTGACACTTGTGAAAAAATACTTCAATAGATAAAACACAACAATTTGTTCACTAACATAAATTAAATATCTGAAGTTTGTATGATGATTTTTAAAGATTTCATCAATTTAGAGGCATGTGACAGTGTCGTCTGCTGTTAAATGGCCCCACTTCAATGTCTCTTTAAATATTGTTAGAAGATTGTTGAAAATTGACACTGTCACATTGCCTCCGAATTGATGAAATCTTAAAAAATCATCATACAAACTTAAGATATTTAATTTATATTAGTGAACAAATTGTTACAAGAGTTGTGTTTTATCTATTGAAATGTTTTTTCACAAGTGTCAAAAGTTGAAGATAAATGCTTCAGCTTCCATTTATTCTTTAAATATTAAACGAATATTGTGGGAAATATATTTAGAGAGATTTGAGTGATATCTACAGTTTATCGCCAATAACAGTTTTTGCTTAAAAGGTTTATTTTCAATGTTAGGAAGCTTTGAAAGCGGCTTTCCATTCCATAGCATGGAAATGTCTGGACACTTTTTTCAACATAATGTATTTTATTGAGGCCTCAGTTAACAAGTTAATGATTAATTTCAGTGACAAATATATTCCCGAGGAGCAGTCTTTTAAAATTGATTTTTATATTTTGTATAGAGTTAAATATAAGCAATAAATTAAAATTTAGCTACTACTCTTTGAATATAATGCTTAGAAATAATAGTCTATAATTTTGTTAAAAACATTTATAATGCTATATAATTTCACTAAGATGAAATTAAAATAATTCTCATTTGAATAGGTAGCACAGTACAACATACCACATGGAAAAAAAAACAGAGGCTTGTCTGTTGTTATGTCATACAGAGAGCTGACGGGGAAAAACTGCACGTTGGAAAATTTAAGACTTGCACGCATCCTAGGTTGGTGTGTGGAAATGGTGAGTTTCTTTTTTTAGTTAACATAGTTTCTCCTAGGTAACATACTACTGCCTTATAACCTTATAACAATTGAGGAATTTGTTAAAAAAATTGAGTTTTTCAGGGAGATATTGACTCAGATATAACATGCTAAGACATTTTATTTTTTATGCAGTATAATATTTCCCTCCCTCCATTTTATGGGTTTTTAAAAAATTTCTTGAAAAATGCAGGAAATATAAATAGATTTAAGAATTTTTTTTGCCTCTTTTACACTTGCATTCTGAAGGGGGGGGGGATCCAGTCCTATGTGTATAATGATCAAATTTACCTTGTCATTTTAGAATATATTTTGATACTTCAAAAATACTGTTGCGAGATGTACTCATCAGTTTTCATCATTATTTTTCTCTCTTGATCAATAAACACCTCTTTACTAGTCCCATCAACAGCTCTGATAAAAGTTTTTTGTTAGCATGTTTAAAATGTTTGTGAAGCTTAATTATTCTATAATAATGCTTAAATTAAAAAAATGCATACTAGCTGATAAAAACTTGAGTAAAGATTTGAGTAAAGATTTGCAGAGGTTTTAAAGATACATATTTGCTGCAAGTTAAGTTACTAAAAATTAATACTGATTAAGAAGCAGCAAAGTACTTTAATGCCACTATAGAACTAAGTTGTGCCACTGATGCTTCATCATTAATTTATCAGTTTATAATATTATTTTTGTCCTATTCTGAATATGTGATTTCAATATGCTCTAGGTTCAAGCATTTTTTCTTATTAGTGATGACGTAATGGATCAGTCTGTTACTCGAAGGGGAAGACCTTGTTGGTTTAGAAAGGTAAGAATATTTGTAAATCTGAACAATGTGATACACTCTCACTGGCGGCTACTTGCCTCAGATTTGTGGCTTCTTGTTTTGTATGTCTTCCTATTTCTGTATTATGCAGGGTGAGCAAAAAGCCCTTGTGCACTTGTTAGAAATAGGTTATAGTTGAAGTAGTTATTGCAACCATAAATACATTCACTATAAGTGTTAGAAGTGGCTCCCATGGGCTTGTAGACAAGTATCTGCTCATTTTATCTTGTTAGTGAAGATGTATCATTTCAGTGTGGGAGACATTTCTAATATAGTGATGGCTTCCTTCAGATCATGGAGACTATGAAGATTGTCTTTGCAGATTGCATTCTAATTGGTTTCTTTAGATAAAAATTGAGGGGAGTAATATCAGGTGATCTTGATTGTCAAATATCCCTTGAAATTTGTTGGTCACTAAAAACGTCATGCAGAAGCATCGTGGATACACGAGTCTAGCACTATCTTGTTGGAAATAGGCATGGGCAATTTAGCCCTCAGTTAATTGGCCTATGAAGAGATATGGAATGATATCACAATAATGCTCTGAGTTGATAGCATTCTCAAAGAATATGGGACCATTACTCATCTTTCCAATTACTAGATTGTGCTTAATCAAGAAGGAGACACCATTGCTTGATCATGCGATGGTGTCTTCTGAATTGTATGTAGATTAATTGCTGACCACAAACAGCCATTTTGAGAGTTGACATACCCTGATAAATGGAGCCATGCTTCATTGCTAAAGAAGATGTTTAGAATGTCTTCATTAATTGTAAGTAATCTCAAAACCATCAGCAATATTGCACACATAAAAGTTGTCACATTCTTTCAGTTCATACACTGATGCTATCTTGTATTGAAGGCATTTTTTAAATGCTTTCCTCATTGAGCCATATCGGACTGCTGCATGCTGAGGTAATTTGTGAACTGACTTTTTCAGACACAATGACAAATGTCCAGTACTTTGTGCTCTGTAAAACTGTTAGTCTGCCAAACCTTGGTGCATCTGCAACTGATTCAGTTTCTCTAAACTTGTTAATCAACTACTGTACTCTGTTGCAATGTGGTATGTGAAATTCAGGACACACTTCTGCAAATTTCTATTTTATCTCTTTTTATATTCATCACACCAAAACACATGTTCCACCAAAAACACTTGGGCCTGAAGTGACAACACCATTTATACAACACTTCATGCATCTAAGCACCTTACTGTTTATGGCTCAAGTGGTTGAAGATAGTGGGGAGTTTGTGGGAGAACATGACAAGTTGTATGGGACTTCTTGAATCGCTTTTCATTTCTAACACAGTGCAGGTACACGTTTATTACACTTCTTGCAGGTGCACAGGGACTTTTCATTCACTCTACTTATTTATCCTTTTCAGGGAAAATATGTGCAAGAGAAAGTTCTGTGGATTTAATTTTTACTTAAATTATTGAGAAATATACAATTAAGCATGGATAAGAAAATTTTTCTGATTTTTATATTTTTAACTCTTCCCAGGTCCAGCCTGAAAAATTGATTTGCATCCAGAGGTCCAGCTATTTTTACACTGATAAGCCAAAAAAAAATTTAGAACTTTTTTTCCCAAATAACTAATACACTACAGGAAAAAAAAAAACGCAACACCTGGAAGGATTAATGCCATTTTATTGAAACATAGGCAGCTATTAGCATATACACTGAGATGTGTGATTGATTACATTATCAAAAAAAAAAATGGAAAATTACCACTTTACCCAGTAAAGTGGTATAATTAGTATGACTTGAACTGCTCCATGTAGCAATGCATTCATGAACATGGGGAAGGCTATCGTACAGCTCTATAATATCCTTAGGGATAGAATGCCAAATAGCACAAAGTCACTGTTCCATTTCAGCGACAGTGGTTGGTGCACCTCTTGCGTGTTGGAGCTGTTGGCCCATCATGCCCCAGATGTGTTCAATAGGTGAAAGGTCCAGCGAGTATGCTGGCCATGGTAGTACCTGAACATTTTGCTCGTGTAGTTATTGCAGGCTGTGTGAGGACGGGCATTATCTTGCTGGTAAAAGGTTTCGTGCTGCTGAACAAATGGAACAGACACTGGCTGCAAAATGTTGGTAACATATTGGGCAGTTAGAGATCCCCTTATGATGACCAGTTCTGACAGATGTCCAACTAATGGCACCCCACACCAGGTGCTGGAGTTATGTGATGATGTCGCATGCACTTTGTGGCATTCCTTTTCTTTGCATGGTAGTGAACCTGTTGTCTATCATCATGCTGACCAAAACAAAAATTAGATTTGTCACTAAACACCACGGTACTCCACTCTTATTCGTTCCTGTTCTGTCAGGTGACATCGCCGAAGACATGCTTGTATATGGACAGTTGTGAGGGGCAAACACAGCCAGATGATAGGCTCGCAATGAAAACTGCAAAAGCCTGTTGTTTACCGTCATCTTGGTAGGTATTCGATGTGTTGCCTGTTTCCAGTCCCTTTGCAGTTGCGGCGCAGTCGCGAATCTGTTGCACAATGCCATGTGTCGCAAATGGTGGTCCTGTCTCTCCCTGTCATACATTGCTTTCCTGATCCTGCTGAGAAAGTTTTAAACTTAAATAAGCCATGTAAACAACTTGCTGTGGGAAGTCCTTTTAGCTCCCATATCCAATACCTCATTAATTTTCAGGAAATGATACAAGATCATTTTTTTTTACAAGGAAAGAAAGAAATGATAAAAGAAATGTTAATGATGTTAAATAATATCTGCAACAACTTGTAAAGCAGGCCATCCAAAGTAGCATAACCCCAAAAGATCAATAGATCAGCTGATGAAAAAGTCTATAATTTGTGGAAATAAAATAAATTTACAGAAATGAAAACAAAGGTTAATTGTGACATGATAGATGTATAGTCACATTACCTTATATCCAAGAACTCTTTCTGTAAGCATTCACTGTAGAGTCACTTTATTGCATGTGTGAGCAATAACAAGGTCATTTCATTGCACCTGCTATTTAAGACTGCAGGGAACTTTGGAACTGCAACTCTGCTTGTTTTCTAAGAAAGCTTTTGTTAGCTACAGTTTTGATCTGAAGGGTGGGAAAGGCATAGAATGCTGGGATAAATAATTCTAGTAATAGTGAAATAAATTTGTGGCAGAAAGGAGGTGTAAAATGGGAAAAAAAATGGGGGTACATACTTAGCAAATACTTCCAAAATTTTCTGCTTTTAAAAATAGCCTTTTTTGTTAATTTGCAGGAGATTTTTAAAACTTTAAGGAAAAATTTGTTAATAGTTCAAATCAAACTTGTGAGCTTAAATCAGGTGATTGCTTCAGCATAGAGTAATGTTAACAAACAAATCAGCAATACCATATAGCGCTTTAAAAAATGGCAACCAGATGGCTTGAATAAATTATATTATAGTTTAATAAAATATGCATCAAATATAAAAAGAAACTATTTTTCAAACTTGAATTGTGTATTTTTAAAAGATACATCTAAGAAAATTTTCAAACGGCAATAAAAAAAAATCGGAGTTTCACGAGTTGTACAAAAGACATCTATTGACGTCCTCGACCTCTCATTTCAGATTCTGTCAACATCTATATTCCACGGTGGCCCAGAAAGGGTTAATATTGAAATAATCATTATGAAAACTTCTAATTTTGTTAAATGGTTTGAAACAATACTTATTATTTACATTTTAATTCATTTCTGTGGTAAAAGTCTTATGACACATTAAATAAATAAAATAAATACTCCCTCAAGCAGTTGCTTGCCATTTAAAATAGGAAGATTTTGGAAGTAATTAAGAAATCCATACCTCTTTTTTTTTCTTTTTAACTCTATCAGCCTTAAAACTATTTCAATACATTCAGAATTATTTTTATCATTTATCCCAGCATTTTATGCATTATTCCTGTTACTATTATCAAAACTATAACTAACCATAACTTAAATAATATTCAGAGTTAACTGTTGATTTTAGCATCAATAAATCAATAAATATTTTTTGTGAACTGTTGTGACATTTCTAGCTTCCATAACTTTAAATACTAAATGAGTATTGTTGAAAAATGAGTTTTAAATTAAAGATTCTAAGCAAATCTATTTATCTTCAGTTACATTTTTCCATTAAATATATATTTTAGGAGTTAATGAGCTTCAATGTTAGTTTTCAATTGACATAACATGAAAAATTCTAAATTTTGATAGGGCAGTGTATTATGTAGCCTAATTTTAGTTTTAGGTGTTTTTGTCTATTCTTTCACAACCTCCACAGAATCTTAAGAGTCCTAGCAGCAATCCCTATTTTTTTTTTAATCTTGTGTGGCATATCACTAGTAACTGTTACACAACTCTAAAAATAATGCTCGAGGGTGCAGCTATTCAGAGCAATTGGAGCACAACCTGTCCAACCAATTTTCACCACTTTAGGTTTGATGATAGAGATAAAGCCATTATATTACCAGTCGTATCAACAACCTAATGAAAGATTTCATCTCATCAAAATCATTTGCTAATAGGATCAATTTATCAGCATAATTTGAATTATAAATTTTAAAATCTCCATGCCATTTTTAAGGTAAAAATATTCCTTTTGCAATGAATTCCATATAACATAATTAATAAAAAGTAAAAAATATCCCTCTCAAGCAGCTGCTTGCCACAGAGGTCTGACAGGAACATATCTGTTTAACACACCATAGAGGAGGTCTGTGAGGATGGCAGAAAACAACACAATCATCCATGAACCCAGGGCTCAAACCCAGGTACCCTTTAATCAAAAAAATGGTTTGGTAGCCAAGCATGCTAATCAAACTAAAAAGGTGATAAAATGCACCTTTGTTGAACTCTAGTAGCAATGCAATATATAGTAGCATAGCAAAAATTCTACGACTATAGGTTTCTGAAACTCGAAATATTTGTCAAGAATGTGCCTAGGTGAAAAATTTTTATCTACACATCCTCTACCATATCTTAATCTACACTGTTCATCATGCAATTATTCATCAAACAAATTTTTAATTTTATTAAGCACAATAATGCAATCAACTGTACTAGAAATATAAAGTAGACTGATGATCCTATAATTATTACAAAACTATCGCCTTTTTTTAAAAAATAATAGCTCTAGTGAAATCTTTAGGAGCAGCACTTTTATCATAAATGGGATGATGGCTTTGTAAATTGGGAATGGAAAGGCAACAGATGCCACAAATTTGATAATGATAATGAAATCCCTATAATTCTAAATTTTGAGAAAATATTTTGCTTTGTGTGTAGTGTATGTTCTGATGTGGGAAAATCTCATTAGAATCTTTCATTATTATTAAATATTAGGTAGTATTTGGGAGCATGCAAAATTATGGATTTCATTATTCATTCTGTGTAACACCAATTGCAGCAGGCCTACTACTACAGATGTCACTTTGAAATCTGTAGTAGTATTCCTCATGAATGAAATTGAAAATTTTCATTTGGAGCACATAATAATTTTTATATGTAGTTATATTGAAAGTTCTTTTCGTGTATTATGGACTTCTTAATTTATTATGATTTATTATTTTCTAGGATGGTGTAGGACTCATAGCTTGCAATGATGCAATACTTTTAGAATGTGGTGTTTTTCTTCTTTTGAAGAAGCACTTTTGTACTCTTCCTTGTTATTCTGAATTAATTCATGAGTTTCATGAGGTAAGCAGATAAATTTACTTCCTGTTATTGCAATAATATCTTATTACAAATGTACATTTGTTTGTTTATAAAATATAAGATGCTTCAAAATGAAATTTTCATAGGCAGCCTTTTTTTTTCCAGTTAAATATGTGATTTCAGAATGTATGAATGCTCACAACACTTTTTCTTCCATGTCTTAAATATAACAAACTCTTCGGCCATTTCCATCATGTTTGAATAACTTGAATCTTCAATCATTTAATTTAAATTTACCAATTTTGGGAGATTGTGAGAAGCTGTTTGAATTTATTAGTAGTTTCTTACCGGTCCTTAGAAATCTGTTATATTTAAGCTTAATTCTTTGTCTTCCATATTTTCCATCTGTACTTAATACTGCTTGGTATTTGTAACTTCAATGGTGAAGAGTGCATTTCATTGTCTTTGGTTTAATTGAACATTCATTTCTTATTAAAAACACATACTGAAATGAATTGCGCTCCAAAAATTTGTAAAAAGGTTGAAAATGTCACAATTGTTGCACACACCATCTATTGTTGCTTCTGTTCTTTAACTGTAATAGTCAATGCAATTTGCTGTTATGGTTTTTAATGTAAAAATGTACAGTTCTGCATTGACTTCAGTTTTTTACAGTTAATTTTTTTATTGTTAATTGGAATATTATTAATGGCACCACTGACTAGGATAATGGAGTTAAATGGCTATTTGCTTTAGGTAGTCTTTAAAGTGACTTTGGACAATTCTGTATTTACTTTGAAATGTGTATTTTTTTTTTTATATTCAAGGCAATTTAGGAAAAAAGGAGCAAAGGAGGCAGAATTGTTTGAGTGATATAAGGCACTTGAGCTTATTTCAGAAAGAAAGAACTGCAGGAATGTCCTTAATCAACACCCTACTAGTCCTAATAAAAGCATTACAGACAGCTTAATAAACGTTTAAAGGATAATCAGTAACTATAACATAAAACATTTAACAATACATATAATCAATAACGAAACTAAAGAGAAAAGGAGACGAAATGCACCCTTGTCGAACACCAGAAGTAATGCTAAACCAATTGCTACAAGCCTTACCAACTCTCACACACGACTCAGTGTTATTATAGAGAGCTTTCATTATGGTAACTAACTTCTCAGGTATATCATATGATTTCACAATCAACCATAAATTATGACGATCAACAGAGTCGAAAACCTTTTTGAAATCAACAAAGTTAGCAACCAAAGGTTTCTGAAACTAAACATTTCTCAAGAATCTGCCTAAGTGAAAATATCTGATCCACACAACCCCTACCACTTCTGAATCCACACTACTCATCACGCAATTGCCTGTCAACCAGATTCTTAATTCTATTAAGCGCAATCATGCAAAGAACTTTTTCTGGAACAGAGAGTAGGCTGATACCCTTATAGTTATCACAAGAATTGCAATCCCCTTTTTTAAAAATAGGCATAATAATAGCTCTGGTAAAATCCTTAGGAACCACGCCTTTATCATAAAAGATATTCAAAATTTCAGTCATCCAAGTGGTAACTGAAACATTCCCAGCTCTAGGGTTTTTATAGAGGCATGTGGTAAAAAAAAATTCATCTGACAATGTAAATATTATTTTAAAAAGAAACGGATACCCTTTCTACTGATATATCAATAAATATTTTATGCATCTTAATTATTTTTGTCTATTTGTTTATGAATAAGAAGAAAAAAAATTTTTTTTCTTAGGTGAAGAAAATTGCTTTTCCCCTCCATTGTACTATACTCTGATAAAAGTCCAGGCTTTTCACCAGCTGTGACCAGTCAAATAAAAAAAAAAACTTTAGAATTAAAAAAACAACAGAAATAGGTCATGTTATATACCAAAATTAAAATATTTAATTTGGGTTAAAAAAAAGATGAACATTTAAAAAGGCAAATAAGTACAATTTTTTAAAAAGAAAATTGCAAGCTTTTACTGTACTTTTTGCATTTTTGTAATTTGGTAAAATATTTAAAAAATTAATTTTCCCATATTTTCTGAAGTATTTTATTACTTTAATATATGTAATTCGTAAATGAAATATTTAAGCAGTAGAATTATATAATAATTTTTTCAAAATTTGGTCATTTGTGCAAACAATGTAAAATGACAATCCCTCTGCCCCCCCCCCCCCTATTGGCAAACTCTGGTAGTTCTATAAAAATTGATTTTGCTTTAAAAACAAGATAATTTAAACAAAAGCTTAAAAATATATAATTAAAATTGGATAAAGAGCTGTGAAGAAATTAAATATTGTTTTGAAATATTTTTATTTTAACAGCTAAAATATGAGATCAAATCCTAGCAGATCAATTTGTATTAAATGCTACTATGGAAAAGTTTACCTTTGTGACAAAGAGAAAAATGACTTAACTAGCATTCAGAATTTGCAATTTTTATTAAATGACTTCAATGTAAAAAAAAACATTTAAAAATTTGTAATGAAAAATTTACATTCTAATCAGATGTCTCCCAAAGTAGCTACCATTTTAAGTTACATATGCCTAATGACTTAATTTTCAGTCAAGCTTCAAATAAAAATAATTATTATTTCTAATTGCAGTATATATTTGAGAAGCAATATAAATAATTGTAGAAGTATTGGAATTGATATCTCCCTTCAGAATCTGAGAGAAAGTCAGAATTGATTTGAATCATTCTGATTCAGTGAAATAGTGTACAAAAAACTTGCAATTTTCCTGTTGAACTTGATAATGTCCATCATGATTAATATCCACATTTTAAGACCTTCTTGCTCAGAAAATAATTAAAATAACTTTTCTAAAACTTTTAATATGCAAATAATTTAAAGGATAAATTTCAAAATTTTGTTGCTCAACAACAGAGAACTTGCTTATTTTAATGATTTATATCCATATTTGAGAAAGTATTTTGAAAAAACTATTTCATCACCAAAACATAAAAACACTTCATTACATTTTGAACACAACATAGATCTGTACTGTATCTATCTGTACAACTTAACAAGTATGCACTAAAAGTTTAAAATCAAACCAGATGTTGGCCACTCAATATCGTGTTCCTATTACATTGTTGCTCGGATGATCAAAGAAATATTGATTTTTTTTTCTCTTTGTATTCCTTTCCTAATAGATATCCAACAATAAAAAAAAAGTTTAGAGACAGTAAAATTGGTCTTAATCACAAAGTATATTAAAATTAAGCAAAAACGTATGCGACTGTATTTTTGTACAAATCACCAAAACCTCTAATAAAAAACGTTCCCTTGGCATTTGACTTTGTTTATTGAGAACACAGATGGACATATTTTTAATAAATAAGTCAATTAACTTGGTGGATTTCTCAGCAAGCTAATGGGGAAATGTTCTAAATAAAGAACAGCAACTATGAAAAAGGCATAATCTGGATTGTGCTAAATAGCAGTTTGAGTAAGAGAAAGGGCTTTTCATTTTCTGGCACATAAAGTTGAGGAATAAATTGAAAAAATTAGCATTTTTAGGAGCTCTTAAATAAGTTTTCAAACTTTAATATTAAAAAAAATTAAATTCTATTGTTAGTACTGTAAAAAATTTTATCTTTCTTGGCTGTATATGTTAGCTTTGTGAACCGATTTTCATGGTAAGGCATAAGGCAATTTCGATTTTTCAGTGTAAGTTAAGGATTGTATAGTGTTTGATGTTTAATTTAGGTTTAATATCAATATTTTTGCAAAAAATTAATAGCATTTACTGTTTCCTGCAGGTGATACGAAAAACTGCTTATGGTCAATGCTTAGATATGTTATCAACGCCCGCTGGTGGTAAACCCAAATTTGAAAGCTTTACCCTTGACCATTACCAAACCATTGTAAAGTATAAAACTTCATATTACTCATTTTGCCTTCCAGTGTTTTTAGCTATGCATCTTGTAAGTGCTTTTCCCTCATTGTTTTTTCATTAATATTAATGTGTACATTAAATTTTATCTTTATGAATAATATAATTAGTTTATTTATATAATTGAATTTTTTAAAAATTATAATAGTTTTATAATTAATTTTTATATGAATTGCCATTGCTGGTCACATGGGTTACATTTCTGAAGATTATGAACAGCAGATCTGTATGGGCAAGGGCAGGGGGATTAATGACCAACAACAATATACATCCTCGCCACTAGCATAATGTATGATATTAATTACAAATGTATGTTTCAACTTACTCTGCACTCAAAAATAGCCTGAAAACTGGTTTTTAAAGCTCATGGTTTGACTAATAAGAGTTTTGCCACCCAGAGCAAGCTTGGACATCTGCCACCCCTTTCTCAAGGTCTGCTCTTAACTATTAATGATTAATGTCATTTTTAAAATAACATTAAATTTTTAAGATTTTATACAGCTGAGTTAAATTAAAAACTTAATCACCATCCAATCTGTTTTGTTATTGTTTTAGCAAATCAAAATAGCATTTCAATCAGTGAATACAGGATAGTAGGGATGTTAGTCACTTCTTGTAGAAATGATGAAGCAAGTCCTTTCCTGTTGCACAGATCATACAATGATATTTAGACCACCGTCGAAATTCTATTTTGATTACTAAAACAATAATAAAACAGCTTGGATAGTGATTAAGTTTTTAACTTTGAGTTTATTTTTTACTGAAAAGTTTTCCATATTAATTTGAGACACTGAGTTGTTACAAATAAATAGCTAATTAAAGATGCTGCAAATGTGTATGTTCAAAGAATTGAATTTGAACAAACACATTTGCAGTAACTTAGTCATTCCTTATCTTTTTTGGGGTCTAGCCCAAAACTGGTTTACATCCAGAGGCCCAGCTATTTTTTTTTAAAACTATATTCAGGCAAAAAAAATTAACTTTACATTTTTTTTTACCAAATAACATGAAAAGAAATATGTTATATACCAAATTAATCAGCATTTAATCCTGGAATTTATGAAAATATTTAACAAAAATGATAAAATTAATTTTAATAGAGCTATTTTAGAATGATGTAATAAAAAGATCTGGCAATGCAAATAAAAATTTATTTAAAAAAATCAAATTAATAGGCTGTAATGTATATGAGGATTGTTAAAAAAATTCTTGACATGCATCTGCTGAGCAAAAACCATTGCACTTGCCTCAACATTTGAAGGACCCCCTACCCTCCAGCATCTATGCAAAGTTTCAGATGCCTACAGCAATTTTGGAATGCTTGGTGTTACTCCTGTTGGGGAATACTCCTCAACTCTGAATGAATGCGTTTTGCAACGTCTTGCACCCTTCAAAAAGGCTACCCTTCAAGTTCCTTTCTAATTTTAGGAAACAACCAAAAATCATATTATGCAGGATTGGGTAACTGATTTTTTTTTTTATTTTCCTGTTCCAGATAGGCCATAAGTTTTGAGGTTTTGTGAGTGTTGGATTGTCATTAAGGAGAACCCTTAACACGCCTGTTGTATTCTGCACCTTCATCTCCTTAAGCATTTTGACAAAGCAATGTTAGTATAGTATTGGCTATTGAGCTATGACTTGTTTGAAAGTTTGTCTAAACTTGTCATTTCATGTTAAAAATAAAGACCATATCATGTAGTGGTAGAGCTGTAGTCATATTTTCAGATAAGGTGTCCACAGTTCCAACTCCATGGGAATTGAAAAAAATTGTGAACATCCTCTTCCTCGAGTTAGTATTTTTGGAGATTTGGGTTGGGTTGTTTTACCTCTGAGCGGCACTTTTTTGCACACCATGGGCTAAATGGCCAGGTCACATGGACCCTGAAGGCTCAGAGAAGGTTGGGAGAGGGGACCCACTGGAACAGCTGTTGGGAGACAGATGGTAGCCTCCCGTCAAGGCCATCCAGCGTGTTCTTTAACGTGCACAGGGTATGGCTCTCCCGCACACGGGGCCACGGCTTAATGTCCCATCCGACGGACGGCGCCTTTCCAAGCCCATCGGTGTCCCCTACTGACCGTGGGCAGGGCGGGGAATTTTTGCGGAATGGAGATTTGGGGATGTGGTTCATCTTCCACAACCTAAACATAATTGTTGATATTTCTAGGAGTTGTATAGTAATAAAGCCATATCTCATCACATGTGATGATGTCTGTTAACCATTTGGGGCCACTAGGTTCAAACATTATCAGCATATCCTTGCATGAGTCGACGCCATTTTTTGCTGTTATGTCAGTTTGTGGGGTACTCATTTGGCACAGATCTTTCAGAATGTTGATGAATAATTATTTCCACACTGCTAATTGATACCCTGACATTTAAACTTATTACCAGAACCATGATGTGTGGGTTTTCCTTAACGAATTCACAAACAGCAGTGATGATTCTCTTGTTTGCAGCCTCCTTCGGTCTTCCTATACAAGGGAGGTATTCGATATTCTGCTGTCCTTCTCTAAATTTGTGCATTCATCCTATAACAGTGCCTTATGAACAGGCACAATCCCCATATACTTGTGATAAATTAGCATGAATATTTTTGCATCATCCCCATACTGCATCCCTGTGAAAAGGCTTCATAGCAACAACACAGAGATTTCACAGACTGAACTTTATCAACCACCAACAAAGAGAGAAATGATGATACAGCCTTTCACTATTTTAACTCTGATAAACTTTTGCTCTATGATTCTATAACAAACTCGCTTAGGTTCATAAACAAATTTACGTATTGTATTCACACACAGATTTATACATACTTTGTTATCTACATAAATGTACAATTATAAGCTCACCAGACAAAAAATTAGTCACCCCTGGCTGAATGTCATCTAATAGCACATAACGCCTCTGTGCAACCGAAGAACAGCCAAAATCCTGTCTGGCATGGATACCACCAGTGTGCAGATGTAGTGCACATCAATATTCATCCACTCTTCCAGCAGCAAATGCTACAGTTCGGCCAGATTTGCCAGATGGTTGGGATGGCGCTTCACTTGTTGCCCCAAATAGTCCCACAAGTTTTCTATAGGATTCAAATCCGGGGATTTGGCGGGCCAGTCGAGATGTGCAAAGGCTTCAGAATGCTCGTCGTGCCAATCTGCACACTCTGAGCCCTGTGCATGCTACAGTTGTCATCTTGGAAGACTGGGGTATACTTCTGGTGTTCACTGTGGAAATGCTGCACAAAAGGCAACAAGTGGTCATCCAGTAGCTCCATATAGCCCTTCTGGTTCAAGTGTGACATTGCCACAACCAAAGGACCCATTTCATCGTACATAAAAAAATCTCCAGATCACAGAGCCTCCTCCAGCTTGAACAGAACCTTACACACAGTCTGCATGAAAGGCTTCATGCGGCTTATGATGTACCCATCACCTCACATCATTTGAGTACAAGCAAAAATGTGACTCATCCGACCAGATTACATGATTCCAAGGGTCTACAGTCCAGTCTCTGTGGTGCTGCAGCCTTGTGCAGAGCTGTTAACATGGGTCTCTTCCATGGTACTCTGCTCTAGATATCCATGGCAAGCAATTCTCTTCAGAGTGTTAGCAATTCTCTTCAGAGTGTTCATTTGGAAATTCGGAAACAGTTTGTTGTAGGCCTGCATTGACTGACTATAGCAATTCCCACCTCATTGCAAAGTGGTTTGCCCTAACAGTAAGTGACACACTGCAGCAGTCTTTCTGCCACAGTTCTAGTGATGATTAGTGGTGGACTGCAATGTACGCCACTGCTGGAAGACCCTTTGGACAGTACATTTCAACACACCTACAAAGGCAGCAACTTTTTGTACACTATGCCCTTTGGCTCAACCAAACGCATTATCACCATTTTGCTACTCATTCACATCTTTGCTGTGATCCATGTTACAGAGAGTGACTAGCACACAAGTGGCACCCAACCACTTTATTACAACAGTTGTTTCAAAAAATTCATAGGCTGGTATAACGAAAAAAGAACATTTTGTATTAGCTGAAGAAATACTTTTGAAAATGGGATACTATTTTCAAGTTCAGGTAATAACCATATTTCACTGGTTATGGTTGTCACTGTATGAACCCTGTAGCACTACTCAGCTATTTGTAGGACTTGTTTTTATTGCTGGTGCACCCTCTGTTGCTGTTGAATGGACATAACCCTCTTACGGTGGAAGATGACTAATTTTTTGTCCAGTGAGCTTATATGTAAATGTAATAACCATAAATAAGTAAATAAATAAATATGAATTTTTTTTATAGAATATCAAGGCCAAATGAAATTATACTGTATGTTGAACTATTGCACCAACAGTTAACCTTACAATAAACATGCCTCTTTTGCCATGTTGGAGTGTTTTAGTCTTTTGGCTGTCATTGTCTGAAAGCCAAGTTCTTTCAAAAATGGGTAGAGCAAAATATTTTAACTTTTCCTTTCATAATTATACATATTTTTTGGAATAGTAGTGAAATATGCTTCATATTTTTTGAAAAAGTGTAAAGAAATATTAAGAAGTTCATACTTGTTTTGTTAATTTTTTTTAATTTCATGTGCATTTGAAATACTAAAAAAGCCTTTCATCTGTAATTTGCTCAAACATACTTTGAATGCTTATTCAGAAAAATTTAACAGAATGCAGTGGTGAAAAGAAAATTTGGTGAAAAATGTCTAAAATTGGTAATTATACACGCCCTTTATATAGCCATCTTTCTCCATACCATTACAGTGAAATGGGCGGTCCATGTGGCAAATTCTTTTTATGACCGCGCAGTGGAAACATTCTTCAAAGTCTGCTAGATGAGCTGGCAAATACACATGCCCAATAATTAATTTTCAGCAATCTGAAAATGCACAGGAAGTTAAAAGATTGGTGTGCAACAACTCCCATATAAAATTATATCGTCCACTAAATATTTATTGATTTATCAATGCCAAAAGAGCATCAGGTCATGCTGTGATTATCATCTATGTTTAAAATTATCTCTAAAATTTTATTAAGCATTTGTTATTCTGCTTCAGGCCCAGTTGCAAAGCCATAGTCTTTATTATTATTATTATTTACAAAAATACTATGTCAATACAAATGTTATTGACACCAATGAGACCTTTCTAAAGTGCTATTCTGATACAAAGCTTGTTCACCTTATTCTAACAGTGAGAACAGGCACATAGACAACCATTCATCAAATATATTGTCTTGTTTAGCATAACAATGTACTCGGATCTTGAAATATCATCCTCCTTTGTGAATATTCATAATTTTTTATTTTTGACCTACATTAAAATAATTTGTTCCTGATGATAGACCAAAACTTTGTTTTAAAATATCAATTTGTGAATGCACATTTATGGTATTAATATATGCTTTATAAAAGTTTAAGTATGATTAAAATATGTAATAGGTTTTCCAAGTTAATGCTTTGTGTATTAGTTATTTAACAACAGTTGTTTCAAAAAATTCATAGGCTGGTATAACGAAAAAAGAACATTTTGTATTAGCTGAAGAAATACTTTTGAAAATGGGATACTATTTTCAAGTTCAGGTAATAACCATATTTAGCTTTTTTTTTAAATTAATTTTAGCAGAGTTGACATAATCAAATTTGCTATTACTTTTTCTTTTAATAAATTTCAGTTACTCTTTAAACTACTCACTTTATTACCATCTGATTTTAAAGCAAAGCAAGAAAAACCCTAAATATATTGTGGCCTGAAATTAAAGGATAGTGGGAAAAGGTACAATTTAATATCATCTAAAAAGATATTGTGGCATGACTGAATAACAGCTAGTGTTATAGTGGTGAATCGTGTAATAAGTATCAATGCTGCACGTGAGAGCATGAGATCCCGTAATAGAGGTACTGGAATTAGAGGGCAGAAGATATTAATAAGGTATATGATAAGCCCTAACAACCATGCAGTTCATGCAACACATTCTTATACTGTTAACAAGGCTGTTAATGTAGTTTTGTGATGGGGGAAAAAGAAAACCCACTTCACAAGAGTAGTCTGAGCTCATGGAGGGGGGGGGGATATTACTCTGAAGTTCACCTCCCCTGGCATCCCACATATGCTCAATTAGGTTGGTTTCAGGGTCTGGCCGGCCACTCGATCTTATGAATATGTTCTTTCAAATAAATCGTCAACCACATTATACCTATGGGGTTGGACATTATCATTCATAAAGATGAAATCAGCACTAAGAGCATTTCAGAAAAGCCTCACATAAAGGTGCAAGTATATCATCTTTGTATCACTGAGCAATCAGTGTAGTACCTCCCTGAAAAACATGAAGCTCTGTGTGACAGTCATGATGCCTGCCCAGACCATTGCACTACTACCAAAATGGCCCCTATATCTGATGTTACAGCAGTTGTAGAACGTTCCCTATTATCTCCAGATAACCGTACATTGAATTGGTGTTCAAACTGAATCTGGACAATCAGATTTCAAACTCATGTAAAAAGCCATATATTGGAAGATTTCATTTACCCATTGGCTTGAGCCTTCAAAAGTAATGTTTGTTTGCAACACATTAAATGAGTTATTTTTTTAAAAGTGAAAGGGATGGAAATTGTTGATTTTGTTAATACAGATCTAACTCATGCAGCCTACTCTATATAGTGGTTATCATAGGTATGGATAAATGACTACTGGTTTACTGGAATAACAGTCATTGTAGTTGGTAAAATATAAGAAAACAATCCATCTCAAAATGATAAATCCATTCTAGTTTCTGAATACTCCAACTGATGTGTGCAGTAACTATATACAGCATGCTTAAGTTCATCAATTTGTGCCTGTGTTGCTCTCTCACTTTGTTGTATATACAGGTGACAGTTTCTTCCTGTTTCTTCCAAACTTGAAGCCACGAAACTGGACTTGTGATAACTTACTATGTGCTGTGTACAAAAAGTTGCTGTTTATTATCAGAAACTGTCCCTGTGGCCAAGTGGATAGCACATTTGGCTACTGATTAGAGGGACCTGGGTGAGGCATAGATGCTTGTGTTGTTTTTCTGCTATGGTCTCCCCTTCCTCACAGATCTTATCTATGGCATATTAAACTTACAGGCTCCTGTCAGACTTCTGCGACAAGCAGATGCTTGAGGTGGTATTTTTAGTTTTTTTATTATTAGAACCTTACAAGTTCTCTGTACACATGATGCATATGATTTCTTCAGTGGATAATTACAGAATTTCTATAAAGGTGAGTTATTAATCCCACAGCATTCTATGAACTAGTAACACACAGAAATTGTGCACCCTCTGCTGACAGACATTCCCTATGAGTTGATGTCTATTTGCCAGCAGGTTAATAAATGTATGTAGTTTATTACTCAGTCAGAATAACCTATGACTTGAGATGGGATCCTGTCCGAGTTGTGATTTGCACTGTTTTTTAATATGTATTTAAGTATCTAGTATGCATTCAGCATATTTAATTTTTAGTACTGTCATATTTTATATTTTTAAACCATTTCTGGTTTGCTTTTTGTTTGGCTGAATTGTATGCCAAATATTTTCGATCTAGAATTCAGCCCCAGAAGTTAGTGCCCATCTAGAATGCGAGTTTCTCATCCCTTAAAGTGCAATCTTAAAATTTCCTTCTCATAATTTATGCATCCCTATTTTTGGACTCAAAATATTGAAATAAAAGTACATAAAAATGTGTATTTACAGTATTGTTTTTTCTTAATTTCTAGAAATTAGCACATTAAGGAAATTTAATGATATAATCATTTCTACAGTGCTTGTTTAAATGAAATACTTTATCTTAACCTATAAAGTAATGAAGTTTAATGTTTTTTGTTTGATATATTTCCATGAATTAATTACATTTAAATTTTTATAGGATGACTTCTTGGATTGTTTTGGCAATCCTGAAACAACAGGAAAGCAAGGAACTGATATTGAAGATGGGAAATGCAGTTGGCTTGTTGTTACAACTCTTCAGAATTGTTCACCTGAATTGAAAAGAATATTACAGGTATATGATTTGTTGGAAGAAATATAAAAACTTTAATGTGTATAAATTAAATCTGGAGTGTTTTGTAATTAAGCTTGTATATGCCTGCTCCAATTTACATCCACTCCTATGTTTTATCATCAGCAATATAATAATTATAATTGATCTCGGCAAGAATTTTACAATATTTCCCAAATGTTGGGATTATCATTATTGCTATGAAGGGTTGGATTATGAGGGATTTGAATGGATTGGTTACTGCTTTTGGCTTAAAGCATGTTATTGGAAAAGCAAAATTTATTCTAGCCCTAAAATGTTAACTAACTGAATTATATACTTGAAACAGACATCATTAGTAACTCTTACAGTGCCAGACCTGAAAAATGAAGTATTCGTGGTGACCAGTCTTTTTTATTTCAAATGTGCTCGTCAAAGAAAAGCGAACTTTAGAACCTTCTTTCAAATAGCTAATGAAAGGTAATAGGAATTAAACAAATTAAATAGCATCTAATTCTGGTAAATTTAAATTTAATTTGTCATGATACCACTATCATATAAGTTTATGCCTATTAGCAAGCAACTGAAAACTCTATATAGTTAACGTCCATTGTCACTTCGGCGCAGTGCTAGATGATAGCTTTAGGATAGTCATACATCACATTAATAATTTGCAAGTGTTAGATCAGTGTGTGTTAGTCGGCAGATCTTCTAATTCAGTGTTAAATGATAGTTTTAAGATGGTACACCCACTTATTAATTTGCAAGTTCTTATAATTTAAGTTGAAAGGGAAAGCTGCATCATACCACTTACAAAGTTCACTGTTGTTGGCTGGCCCACCTGATGGCTTCATAAGTGCATTGTTAATAGCATCCATTGTTGAAGTGTAGCTGGGTTTTTTTCCACATCAGATACCAGTCCATTTTATTGCTCTTGTTGTTGCAATATGATTTTAACTTGCAGTGGCTGCATCCTTGATCTATCCTTTCTTCTAATGTGGCTACACTAAGCATTACAAACATGCTCAATTGGCTCAAATTTTACCACCAAACCTCCTCCATATTTAAAGTAACATAAATGTTAAAATTTTAAGAATTACTCAACTCTTCAAACATTCAAGAAACTCTAACGTTAAGATCATTGAAACAATTCTGGTGACATGTTTCACCTCTTGCATATGAGGCTTCATCTGGCAATATTGGATGTTGCAAGTGCAGTTTATATGCGATTCTCCCCTGCTGATGCTATCTGATGCTAGGGCTGTACTCATTAAGTAAGAGGTTCCATGCTGCTGGGAAGAGCACAGCACCAGTATTATGGATATATTTTTTTCATATTTATTAGGATATTTTCCATATAATTTATGTAATCTTGTTGGGAATGCAGCTAATAGTGTAGTCAGCAGATCTACTTTTATTTCATTTTCAATTATTGTTTGTGCTAAGGCTGTTGCTGGATTTTGCTTTTCTGTATCCTATTTGTGCTCTGTTAATCTTTGTTCTGTTGTTTGGTAGGTCTTTCCTATGTAGCTATTTTTTTTCCTTGTAATTTTTACTTGTAATTTTAAAGGATAGCTTAAAGAATGTACCAATGAAGGGTAAAAGTTCGGGAGCACATTGATAGTAGTTGAATAGCTGCCATGATGGCATTAGGCTAATATGATACTAAATATATGTTGAGCACCCCTCTGGACTTGTACATTAAACACATTAAAAATTATAACTATTAATTGTGATTATTAAATTTTATCAAATTAGCTGCGAGTTGTAATTTGTAGTTAAATTTTAATTTTTACTAAGTGTTTAATTCTGGATTTTATGTTTTTTAAATGTAACTAGAAGAATACATATTGCCACTGATGAATATGGAATGCTCGTTTTTAGAGAGAATTAAATTTTTTATTTTCCAACTTTTGAACTCTTTAACAGTGATAATTCAAACTAATGGATGATTAAGAAAATGCAAAGAGTAATATTTTGTTAGTACTTGTGCAACATAAAAAGAATTTCTTTAATAATAACCCTGTATAAAATGAAAAGAAATGTTAAACAAAAGCAATCTTTTATACAGATTCTAGTAATGAAATTAATGATTTTATCAGGGATATGTGAACTAAACAAAATGTAACTGATTCATACTTGAGTTTATATGAACCTGAGGGAAAACTCTGCTTTACAATATTATTTAATTTCTACTCATAAATTTTACAAATTTTATCTAAATTTAAATAAGTATCAATTTTATACTCAATGGTAAGTTTATTAAATATTATTAGTCAATTAATGAACTTCTTCAAATTATGTTTATATTTACAAATTTTTTCTATTTTTTTTTCTTGCTATCTGCAATTTTTTTAGTCTGTTTAGATCTACTGATTCCTTCAGCATTGGATTGTGTGTGTGTGTGTATATATATATCAGTGTTGTTTCCAGTAACTTTCAAATGGTTGTTGACATGTTTTGAGTCTAATGAGGGAAGGGGTTAACATACTTGAGTTTCTGACTTTCAGAGAGAAATTTCGAAAATGTTATTCAAGCCCTCATGGGTAGGAGGTATAAATCCATCTCACCCCCAATAACCTTCTGTGTATGTACTTGACACTGTCAAAAAGCTATTAGAAATAGTTTTTCCATTTTAATGAGGAAAATTATTCTTAGTATGTGTTTTTTTTTGTCATATTTATTCAGAAAATTTTAGTTTGTACTTGCAAGATGAATTTGAACCTTTCGTTAAGGTTCCATTGTTCATTTTGAAACCACATAAGGATAGTAATGTTACACTATAGGTGCAGAAACCTTTGAATTAATACAATTTTTGTATCTAAAAATATCTGGTGCCTTGGTTTTATCTGTGATAGGGGGGGGGGGAGAAATTTTGAATCAGAAAGCTGTGCTATCACTGATAACACACTGCCATCTGAATTTCTTGCACCTCTGCATGAATATATTCTTTAATACATTTTGGCAGTACATTTTATATTAAGTGATGTGTGCTAGATGATTTTTCTACTATTGTTTGTTGTTTAATACCTGAAAATGAATTTTTATAATATATTTGAATTTAAACATGAAATTAATATATATTTATGTAGGAAAATTATGGGATACAAGACGAAATATGTGTTCAGAATGTGAAAGATATTTATAATCAGCTGAATCTTCCAGACATGTATAAAAAGTTTGAAGATAGCAATTTTAATGAACTTACTATTTTAATTGATAAAATTGCTGAATCTGATCTACCTCCACAAATATTTCATGGATTTATGAAAAAGATTTATAAGAGAATAAAATAATGTAAGTACAGTCAAAATCATTTTATGAAATATAAATGTATGATATTTATATACAGGGCTGAGGAAATTCACTCTCCAATGGTGAGTGAATTTTCTGCCATGGAATGTTACATCTAAAGCATAAAAAATTAAAACAAAATATTTGCAAGGGAAAGAGCATCATCTTTCCTCTTTGGATGTGATATCATTTTATTCATGCCTTTTTTTTTAATGCCTACAAAAGAAATAGTTATTTTCCCTCTCCCTCCCATCTTTTATAGATACTTTTGCTCAGGTTTATGGTAAAAACTGCTGGCTGGTCAATTTAGAATCCAAATTGGATTATCCAGCTGGACTTCCAAATTTACCTGCCCTGCCCATATAGAGTAAAAATTGGATCATCAATTGGTACATTTTGAAAGATCATTCACCTTGCATTTATTTGATGACACAATGCCACATAGAGTTGGCAACAATTACAGATTTTCTAGGTCACAAAGCAGTGCCAAATACCTTCTTTGATGCACAATAAAAAATATACATAATACTATACTGTTTTATTTTAAATTGTTCTCTGTGGCAAGCAGCTGCTTGAGGGGGTATTTATTTTTTTATTTATCTGAAGTACCTAAATCACCAATAATCCAAATAATCAAGTTTTTACAATAATTAATTTTAAAATTAGTATTTGGGCATCTTAATTAAATATGTGTATTGTGTACAAATTGAGTGATATACTGACAGTTTTATAAACTTTGAATTTAACCTAAAAAGATTTTTTTTTAAGTAAAAGATTTTCAGAATAGCAAACTTAGAATTTCATTATCTACAGACAAAATTAAATTCCTTTGGAAAGGTTTAAAAGTAACATATTTTTGGTAATGTTGAAAATATTGTGCTTTGGTGCATTTTTATTGTTAAATAAGAATACTTAAGTTAAAAAAAATATAGTTCAATTGGAGAGAAATGAGGATTTTATGTAATAAACACTAAATTATTAAATTTCACTGTAAAGCTGAAAAGTTTATGTTGTTGTCTGCAAACTATACCATTCCTTTTGCAGGATCTGTTATTAGCATTACTTTACTAATATTGGGGATTGCTGTCTTCTTTTCTCCATCTTTTATGCCATGAAAAGTCCATTTGTTTGAGAGGTGGTTGTAATTGTTATGAACATAGACCTTTTTTTCTGTTTTACTTTTTGTATCAGTTCTAATAAAAGCTTTAAGAAAAAGAGTAAACTCTGTGATAATATTAGAACTGGCATATTATTATTGCTTTTTTTCTGCACTTTAAAGCTGTAAAGTTGTTTCTAGTAATTAAAATGTTTCAGAGACTTGGCCATATGATAATAAATATGTTTAAAAGGCATCTTACGTGCATTAATTTTCTGGAACAAGTGATTTCAAGAACAAAAGGTGAAAGTTAAGATTTAGGGTTGGAGAAAATTGTTGAAAAAGCACAAATTATGTGATGGATTTAAAATCAAATGATTAGATTCAGAGTTTGCACATATGTGTTATAAATCAAGTCACATATGCATGTGTAATATGTTATATGTGCAGGGATGTCCAAGTATCCTAATACTGAGAGCTGCATACAGGATTCTCAAAGTAAAAGAGCTACATTTAAAATTCTGGAAGTCTCACATTGAATTTGTGACATCAGATCTCAAGAATTACAGGTTATGATTATTGATCACATTTTGAGTTTTTTATTGTTTTCATTTTAAATATAATTTTGTTAATATTTTCCATTTTTATCAAAGTTGTATTTAAAAAAACATCGATTTTAATGGAATATTTTTGCCGTCCCATGGTCGAGTGGTTAGCACGCTTGGCTACTGATCTAAAGGACCTGGGTTCGAGCCCTGGGTAAGGAATGGATGTATGTGTTGTTTTTCTGCTGAGGTCCTGCCATCCTCTCAGACATTCTACTCTGGCATATAAACTGACAGGCTCCTGTCAGACCTCTGTGACAAGCAGCTGCTTGAGAGGGTATTTTTATTTATTTTCTATTTTTGATATATATAATTCGGAGACAAAAATGTTAAGATTTCACACTAACGTATTTTTTTATTTTGTGATGGTTGCTAATTTCAGTGCTACCTGTTAAAAAAATTTAAATTATTTTTCAGAAGTTTCGTTTTAGTTTTTATTTTCTCAACTTTTTATCTACATTTTGCACTAATTTAAAGTATGTAAAAGTATATCTTGTAAATTCTTACTACTACTACTAAAACATGCACAAAACTCCAATATTACCATAATATCAATTAATTTTTGCATTGCAAGAGATAAGGCTTTAAATCACCAATTACAGGATACATCTGCACAGCATGAGCTTTAACTTTCTAGTAAAATTCTGCTCACTTATGTGACTCTTCTAAGAACATTCTTAAATTTACTATTATCAGTTACAGTGCTTAATGTGCTTCAAATGGTAATTAAATTTTTATTAATTTGGCCAATAATGGTCTGGCTGTAATGATTGAAAAGGCTGCTATAAAAGAAAATTTGCTGAATGTGAAAAACACCCCTTTCCATCCATCCATCCCCCCCCCCCCCCCTCATAATGGAATATACATAGTTTGATCTTGCTAAGCAGGTGTAAGATAGAACCATTTTTAGCTCGACGAATTAAAGTGCATTGCATATTACCACAAATTACAAATCCAAACGAACTGAGCATGCTTTCAATTTGATTATTTTGCTGATGATCTAAAATATTAAGCAGCCATGTTGGGGATAATAAACATAAGTTGATGTATACCAATAAATTTTGAATTCCGTCCGTAGAAAGGGGTCACCAGTAGTCTTGGAATGGCCACCATCTGTTGGATGGGGGATGTTAAGCCATGGCTCTGTGTGCAGGAGAACCATACCTTGTGCACGTTAAAGAATGTCTGGATGGACAACTTCCATCTGTCTCCTAACAGCTATCCAGTGGGTCTGTTTCCTCAAACCTCCTTTGAGCATTCTTAGGGTCCTTGTGACCTGGCCATTTAGACCATTGTATGCAAAAAAAAAAAAAAATTGCTGCTCTCAGGTGAAACAATCTGACTCTTAAGATAGAGCTAGCTGATGTCATGCTCTAACCAAAATTTCTCTCTAGATGGCACTATTAGATGTTAAAACGTTCCATCTAAAATTTCCATCTGGAAAAATGACTGGATGAGTAAACACAAATATTTCGAAATCCAGTGAAGATCACTTTAGTGCCCTTCCTTTACTCTAGATGAAATGAAAAGCTGTATTGGCAAAAAAAGGACCTGGAGGCATGGTGGAAATAAAACTTAGGAGTAAGCCAGATAACGAGTGTTGCTTGCACTGTTGACCTAATGACCAACCTCTTATATTGAAGTTGTAAATATATGGACAGAACTTAACTAGTTTCTTCCTCTTCGGCCATAAAACCCAAACCAATTTGCTTCTTCCAACTCCTCGTACATTTCCATCCATAAGAATAACTTGCAAGCCAACATTTCATTTGCGAACTTTGAAGTCACATATGCATGAAATGAATGAGGAGGCTTGTTATTGTTCTATTTTTCCACACCTAAGTTGGTGGTAGAAATATCTTTTTGTATACAAATTTTTTCCATGCAAAGTGGTAAACTCATCTCAGATTTATTTTTTAGGTGTGAATAAGATTTTAAGGTGTTTTTTTGGGGGGTATGAATGAAGTTTAAAAGTGAAATAATGTCATCTATTTGAATACAGAATATTAAAATTTTAATATGCAAGCTGTAATAACTTTAATAATTCTAGGCATGAAGAAATATTCTTTGAAAAGTCGCAGTCAAGCAGACGAAAGCAGTCAATGAATGGAATAGTGCTCAAATAATGTATTTATGTACTCTTATATCAAATAGATATAATATATTGTACTGCGAGATATTAAAGCATTAATATGTATTCATGTAGATCTGAGATTGTGTTGTTCAACAGAAGTGTAGTTTGAAATATATATATATTTTTTTGGATTAAACTTTATTAATGCAATAGTATTTCTAATTTTCATTTTTTGTAATAAAAAGCAGTGTCGAATGGTTTCTAAAACCACTTTTCATCACTGCATAAAAAATATTCAATTATTCTTAGTACAGGTTCGAATCTTGAAAATGAAATTGGGGAGATAAAGAGGGAGAAAAAAAGAGGCAAAAAAGTATTAAACTTATTTATATTTCGTGCATTTTTTGAAGTCCGTAAAACGGGGGAGGGAAATGTTATGTTGCATTAGATATTAAGTGTTTAAAATTTTACATTACCTCTCTCCTTTACATTTTTATTTTTGACTCGATTAGGTTTCTTGACTCTCCCACCCCGATTTTTATCCTAGATCGGGGACTTGAGCCTACTAAAGATTGGGGGGGGGGGGGGGAATTCTACATTTGCACAAAGATGTGACGACGCGAAAAAATAAATTCGTGCCGATTTATCACTAGTAAATGAGGATCATGCCTGTTCATATGGCATTGTTACAGGATGATTGCACAAATTAAGAGAAGGACGGCAGAGCATTGAAGAAGACAGGAGGCCATGAACGAAAGAAATATAGCTGCTGTTCTTGACCTCGTTAAAAAAAAACCACCGTTCAAATAAATAAGTTTAGATGTCAGTGTATCGATTGGCAGTGCGGAAACAATTATTCAACATTTAAAGTTCCAAAAAACCTCCAGATACCCCACAAACTGACAACCACGAGTCGACTCGAAAACTTTCCACATGGTTACTATACACCTCCCAGAAAGATCGACAACTATATTTGAGTTGCAGAAGGTGAACATCATCCCCAAATCATCTGATAAGACTTGCGTTCAAGGAAGAGTATGTTCACGATTTTTTCCCCGTTCCCAAGGAGTGGTACACGTGGACACCTTACGTAAATAAATGGCCAACACTATACCAACATAGTTTTGCCCAAAATGATTAAGGTTGAAGAGCAGCGTCCAATAACACTCGTGTCAAGGGTTCTCCTTCGTGACAATGCCAGTGCTCGCAAAACCCGGCAAGTTGTGGTCTATCTGGAGGAGGGAAAAATGAAACTACCCCATCCTGCATATTCACCATGCAATTTTTGGTTTTCCAAAAATTAAAAAGGGACGTTCCGGGAAGTCTTTTTAAGAGTGCAAGACCGTGCAAAATGCTTTCATCAGACTTGCGAAGTGTTTCCCAACAGTTAGTGTCGGGCTAATCTATATAATAAAAGGTATCTGTCTGTGGTAACCATAACTCATCGGGAAATCGACGCACACGCTCCAAATTTTCAGAGAACGTTTCTGGTTGTGGTCCGGATTGCAGTGCCAAATTTCAGGTTGAAAGTCCACAGGTAGTGGAGGGGGGGTTGCTAGAACCAAAAATATTTACCATGCTATTCCAACGGGAATCGCTGTCAAATTTATTGCTCCCTAACTGTGAAAGTATTAAAATAGCATATAAATCTGATGCCGTTGCCAGATTTACCACATTTTCAAAAGCATTATTTAGGCGTTTCATTGCAGCTAGGGACTATTTCCTAACTAAACATGGGGCGGGGGTGGCTCAGTCGGTAGCGCGCCAGGCTCGTAATCTGTAGTTCCCAGGTTCGAGTCCCAGCTGGGTCAGCGTTGAGATTTATCTCCGCAAAATTCCCCGCCCTGCCCACGGTCAGTAGGGGACACAGATGGACTTGGAAAGGCCGCCGCCCGTCGGGTGGGACGTTAAGCCGTGGCCCCGTGTGCGGGAGAGCCATACCCTGTGCACGTTAAAGAACACGCTGGATGGCCTTGACGGGAGGCTACCATCTGTCTCCCAACAGCTCCAGTGGTGTCTTCCAGTGGGTCCCCTCCCCCAACCTTCTCTGAGCCTTTGGGGTCCATGTGACCTGGCCATTTAGCCCATTGTGTGCAAAAAAAGTGCCGCTCAGAGGTAAAACAACAACCTAACTAAACATGGGGTTGGGTACGGGGAACCCACCTGCGAAATTTGGGACCTTTCGGTGAAGTACGGGATTAACAGAATGCCAAAACCTGACAAATATCTCGCTCGTTTGCTATGGGCTCTGAGAGCGCGCGCCGAGTCAGCAATGACCTTTGCCACCCCGGGAAATTCGTGTTCAAATTGTCATAAAATGTCGGGGGGTGAGGATATTCACAAAACTAACCATTAGTGCACGAAACAACAAAATATGCAGATTAAAAGTGATACACGAGCTGTCAATTTGTGTAGAAACGAAGTCACGGGCCAAGTGAGAACCTGATTTTTAAACCAATCAACGGGGACGCTGTGCAGGAAATTTCGACCGTGCGGACGAATATCACAGGAGCCATAGGGCAACAAAATCTTGGTAACGGAAATAAAAATTTCGATACCTTACGCAGAAACAGCCACGGGCTATGAGAGAGCTCGCTGACGTCGACAACTATCTAAGTCAACACCGGGCAAATTTCTTCCTGTTGAAAATCTGTGCTAAAATGTCGGGGGTGGGGGACTTAGAAAATTTACCTTTGGTGTAGTGAAAAGAAGAATATACAGGTTAAAAGTGACACTCGGGCAGCCCCGGGTACGTTCAGCTAGCATAAAATAACACGAAGATACTTCAATGTTTTCAAAGCAATAGGCTAGTTCTAGATTTCATATAAGACGACAAAATTTCTGGGGTGTGGTCCGGGTCCCTCTCCCCTGGGTGCGTCCTTTTACAGAGCACTGATATTTCTATTACTTTCCGTCTTGCAAAACCATATTACTGAACTAAAAACCAAATCCAACGGATCTTAGTAATAAGATTAAAAACTAATTCAATACGTGTCATAAAAATAGTAAAAGATGTTGTCGGAACTCGAAATGGGAAATAAGAAGCGGAACCTTTGTCGGGTTAATATATCATTGATTATCAAATTTATACAGTTAATATGCTCATATTGTTTCTGAATCTAAATGCATTTTTAGATATGGGATGTATGCGTATGGCATTCTTCGCCATTTCGAATCCTGGATGCAGTCTAGCTCGTAATTGCCAACGTGGCATGATGTCAAAAGTAATAACCTTGAGCCAGTGAGCTTCTAAACAGGTGAGGGAAAGAATATATTTATACATCGGTGGCAATGGCTCAGCTAATAATGAGCCAGGTGTGCAATATAATTTTTACGGGTTTATTGTGAGATCATATGGTATACCTGACAAGTTAGTTAACATAATGAAAGCTCTCTATAATAACACTGAGTCGTGTGTGAGAGTTGGTAAGGTTTGTAGCAATTAGTTTAGCATTACTTCTGGTGTTCGACAAGGGTGCATTTTGTCTCCTTTTCTCTTTAGCTTGGTTATTGATTATGTTATGCGAAATTCACTTCAAGGGAAAGATTTTGGCCTTAAATGGACTGAAGATATGAAAATTTCTGATTTAGATTATGCTGATGATTTAGCCCTTTTGGCAAATGATGTTGATGAGATGAACTCTTTCATTTGAGCTGTTGATGAGACTGGTAGTAGAGTAGGTTTGGTTATAAACAGAGAGAAAACTAAAGTGATGAAAACTGGTCAGGCAGGCTGCAATTCAGTTAATCTGAATGGTTGCAATCTTGAGCACGTGTCACAATTTAATTATCTTGGGAGTATGTAACAGATATTGGTGATGTGTGGTATGAGATTAACAGATGGATAGGGATTGCTGCTGGAACTTTTAAGAATCTATGGAGAGTGTGGAGAAATAGGCGTATTCACCTGAAGACTGAAATTAGACTGTATAATAGTTTGGTTCTTTCTAGGGTTAGTTATGGTAGTGAAACTTGGACACTTTGTAAACAAGATAACAGGAAACTTGATGCTTTTGATTCCAGATGCTTACGCAGTATCTTGGGCATTAGGTGGTTCAACTTTGTAACTAATGATGAGATTAGGCAAAGGAGTTTGCAACCTCCTTTAAGCAGCATATTGTGCAGAGAGAGACTCCGTTGGTTTGGCCATGTTGCCCGTATGAATAATTATAGATTGGGGAATAGGGTTATGAACAGTGTGCCTAAAGGCCTCAGAAAGACGGGGAGACCTAGGATGCGGTGGACAGACAATGTCAAACAGGACCTTGTTAGAATTAGTGTGCAGTGGCCAGATGCAGTAGATGTAGCTCAGGATAGACTTGCTAGGAGAACTAAATTGCACCGTCTGGTTGGACCTCCGTAGCCCATGGCTGCTTGAGGATGATGATGATGCACTACCAAAATATACGAAGAAATCTGAGCAAGTAGTATTATTTGTTTTAAAAAATTCGTTTCTTAAAAATTAATATGCGCTGTTTGATAAATGCATGCACACATTCGACAATTCAAGTTGGGCTCATTTTATTACAATATATATATAAATATGTAAATCTAGCATTAAATGAGTAATTTAAATATTTAGACTCTTCCGCTATTTAACTCAGTATTCAGAATTTGCTTCCTGAACGCCAAATTCACTTAAATATTTCTGTTCCACTCACAGACATTCCAATTAGGTAGCTGTACTCAAATTCTGGTTATTTTGCATTTGGGTTACTTTGGAAATATAGGTTCCAGTTTAGGATAAGTCCTTTCCCAGTTAACGGGCTTCGCTGCCATATCCGTCTGTGGCATCCTTCACGGAAACCTATTGTTTAGCAGCCAACATGATTTTATTAGTAGCTATTTGTAAATATCCATTTACATTAGTAGCTATTGTCTAAAATGTTAATTCCAAATTTCCCGAATATTGAAATCTCAGAGTTCATTTAAAGTGCACACTATACTGTACGATAATTATACAAAATATAAGCTTCATTAATCTAGAACAAATCGCTTTAAACAGGTTTTATTCAGAAGCCATATTGGCAATGACTCCTTCACATTCACATTGTCGCTATTAAAATAAATTCAGATTTCTTACTGCCTAGTAATACTCTCACAATCAGCTGAGTCGATAATATATCCGTAATCTACACCAATGTATACTACTACAATAGTAGTATACATTGATAGCGCGCCAGGCTCGTAATTTGTAGTTCCCAGGTTCGAGTCCCAGCTGGATTAGCGTTGAGATTTATCTCCGCCCTGCCAACGGTCAGTAGGGGACACCGATGGACTTGGAATAGGCCGCCGTCCGTCGGATGGGACGTTAATCCGTGGCTCCGTGTGTGGGAAAGCCATACCTTGTGCACGTTAAAGAACACGCTGGATGGCCTTGACGAGAGACTACCATCCGTCTCCTAATAGCTGTTCCAGTGGGGCCCCTCCCCCAACCTTCTCTGAGCCTTCGGGGTCCTTGTGACCTGGCCATTTAGCCAATGGTGTGCAAAAAAGTGCCGCTCAGAGGTAAAACAACCCAACTAATGTGTATATTTAGTATAAATATATGTAGTTATGCTACTACTACTACTAGTTATAGTAGTATAACTATATATATTTATACTAAATAATTTTTATTATTTACTCGAGGGCATCAGAACGATGCATCCTCCATTATACAGTAATGCTGAGTTTCCAATAAGAACTTAGTGGTGGCACTGTAATCGGTGCGGCAAATGATGCAAAATTCTGGGCACACTTGAAGCTTGCCCTGTAATATCCCACGCTTATAGTTAAGGCTACACGAAGCAGTTTCGAGGGTATTACTTCACTAAATGCTTATTGAATGGAAATGAAACCGAAAATTTTAAAACAAAAATTTACATGGATATTAGTTTTCTTTCATTTTAATTTAGAATTTAATGTTCTGGTACATATTTCAGTAATGTTGCTGGGGACTGGTTCCTATGACGAGTCACCCTGGATTTACCTCAGTGCAACTCTCTTTCATGAGTATCACCATTCTTTAAATATAATGTAATTTTTAAAAAAAAAAACTCTTATGTAGCAGTGGAAATGGGATTTTGGGTTGGGTTGTTTTTCCTCTGAGCGGCCCTTTTTTGCACACCATGGGCAAAATGTCCAGGTCACATTGATCCCGAAGGCTCAGAGAAGGTTGGGGGAGGGGACCCACTGGAACAGCTGTTGGGAGACAGATGGTAGCCTCTCGTGAAGGCCATCCAGCGTGTTCTTTAACGTGCACTGGGTATGGCTCTCCCGCACACGGGGCCACGGCTTAACGTCCCATCCAACGGACGGCGGCCTTTCCAAGCCCATCGGTGTCCCCTACTGACCGTGGGCAGGGCGGGGAATTTTTGCGTAGATAAATCTCAACGCTGACCCAGCTGGGACTCTAACCTGGGAACTACAGATTACGAGCCTGGCACGCTACCGACTGAGCCACCCCCGCCCCAATGGGATTTTGCAACTGAAGGTAAGAAAAATACATAGATTATATAACAACCCCCCCCCCCCCCAAAAAAAAAAAAATAAGAAGAAGAATAAAAAAATGCGGAGAATAACGTGTCTGTGGTTGTTTTTTTTTGCCTTTCATGTTTAGTTTTCCAACAGCTAGTTTCATTTTCATCTTCTTATCAGTACGACATCGTGCTATCACATCTCACTGCATCACCATCACTGTTTGTATTCCATTTAATATACTCTTTGTAGCAAACTGAGAGAAAATAATTCTTAGTATATATATTTAGCCAGTAGGTAGTTCAGATTTATCAGTTTATGATGCTTCAAATATTTATTTATAAGCGCAAAAAAATTTAGTTAAAATTCTGAAACGTCTTAGCAGACAAGGTACTCTAATCTGGTATATCCCTCCTGGATGAATAATAAATATTATTTCTTTCTTCAAAGACAGGGGAAGGATCGGAGGTTTTGGAGTAGGAAAGCGAAACTTTTACTAAAATGCAATAAGGTTAATTCCCTTTGAAAAAAAAGGAGCGTGAAAAAAAGAGTTTCTCGTGGAAAAAAAAAAATTACCGGAATTCTCTATTCTTTTCAGACTGAACGATTCGACGAAATGGTTAATAATCGAGAATTTCCTTTTATTTTGGATTTTTAAAGGATGGCGGACATTTCTCAAATCTTTATTGTTTGCAGATGTTTGAAATTAAAACTTAATGTGAAGTAACAGAAGCAGCAATTCTGTCAACAAACATTAAATGAAGATAAAGTAATTTTACCATTGTGGCCAGATTCCCAAGTGAAAAAGTCAACCAGTTACTTTTTTTTGTTCCGTTAGGTGTGTTTTTTGTTAAAACTATCATTGCTTTAAAACCACCGGACCTATTCTGCGACAGTTCATTAGGTTTCTTTGCTCTCACCACTTTGCACTGAAAGGTGTTCCAAATTTCAAGTCAACTGGATCGTGGTACGTTTTAGTTCAGAGGTTCCCAAACTTATTTGTCCTACCGCCCCCTTTTCAGAAAAAAATTATTCAGCTCCCCCCTGGTGATCTACCTTCTTTAAGCGAACAAACAGAAAGATGCAGTGACAAATTTGCGTTCATTTATGGATCTATGTTTCTACCTACGTCCTACAACATAGTAAAGAAAGGTGTTGTTGTAAATAAGACACCTTGAAGCTTGAAATTATAAAATTATTTATTAAAATCAACCATAGTGTAAAATGGAAAATAAAGTAATCACTACGACTTTAACTCTATGTACACATCAGATGAAACATGTACGAACGGTTTTTCAAAATTTTCTTATCTTCCCTTCTTTCTCCCGAGGCTACTACCGACCCCTGGATCGTTCCAGCGCCCCCTAGGGGGGCGATATCGCCCACTTTGGGAAACATTGTTTTAGTTGTAAGAAACTGAATTAAAAACTTCAGTTTCGTTTGGCAAGAGAGAAAGAGATTTCTTTGAATCACGGATATTTGCAAATAGTTTTATCTTTATATTCTTTCTAAAACTGAAAAAGAGCATAATTTGGTTCCTATTTGAACAAAATTGTAACATTTGAATGCTGGAGTCTCCAGGTAAGTGTCTGACATGTCTCGTGGTAAATCTGGTCCTGTGTATTGCTATTACTTTTCGCTCGTCACTTGTTTGTGGGTTTGTGCTTGTCAAAAAAGGTTGTTCCACATTTTCCAAAACCTTTGACCACTCTGTTTATGTGCCAAATGAATCGTGGAATAAAAAATTTACTCCTTGTTTTTTTTCTTCTCTAAAAATAGAGTAATGTAAAAATCGTTCTTCCATTATATCTTCAGAAAATGATGGCCCACAGTTATTAGTTACGGTCTCATGAAAACTTGTTCATGGGGACCGTTGTAGGTACCTTGAATTACGGCTCCACTTTTTTTCCCTCTAAATAAGGGGTAAAAATTTCTAGGGGATCTCAAATTAAAGATTGTGACGTCTGGAATGTCGTGGAATATCTCAAATCCGGCCCTCCTTTCCTGCCTCCCCCTCCCAAGGGAGAGAGAAATTTAATGGGAATCGATCTTAATGAGTCTCATGTGAAATGAAAACTTCATATCAGCTGAGTAGTAATGTAGCAGTTCCACAGTGTTTTTAGTCATCAAACAAGAAATAAAAAAATCTAAGAAAAATGTATCTTCCAATAAGCGCCCTAAAATGGGAAATAATGAAATTAAATCATATCGATGACGAAATCATTCACTGAATTCGTGTTCAATTCACCAAAACAGTGTTACCTATTGAATTAAAAACTGCCGACACCCTATCTTCCTGGGGCGGAGGTGGCTCAGTCGGTAGCGCATCAGCTCGTAATCTGCAGTTCCCAGGTTCGAGTCTTAACTGGGTCAGCGTTGGACTTCATCTCACTCCCCACCCTGCTTTCAGTCAGTAGGGGACACGGATGGCTTGTAAAAGGTCGCCGCCCCATCCCGTAGGATGGGACGTTAAGCCGTGGTCCCGTGTGCGGGTGAGCCATACCCTGTGCACGTTAAATAACATGGCCGTGACGGGAGGCTGCCATCTGTCTTCCAACAGCTGTTCCAGTGGGTCTATCATTGGCATGCTTTAGTTTTATTTTTTAGGGCATATACGTATAGAAAGACAGGTATTTTTTAATTTACATTTTTCTTTTCATTAGTTGTTTTTTGCATGTTAAAGCAAATATCACGAGTCCATTTCCTTACAAGTCACAAAATTTCAAACCTTTCACTGTTCCGCTTTAGACTACTGAAAATAAATTTAAATGAAGGGTCTGCCAGAATGGAACAGACAGACTTTTAACCTGTCTTTCTATTACACTTCTGCTGTAACGTGTCATTCTGCTTATTTATTCGGATTGCTTCCGAATGTTTTTATTCAGTTTCTCGCAACTTAATAAGAGTTTTACTTAATTACAGTTTCTCACAACTTAATAAGAGTTTTACTTAATTACAGTTTCTCACAACTTAATAGGGGCGGGGGTGGCTCAGTCGGTAGCACGCCAGGCTCGTAATCTGTAGTTCCCAGGTTCGAGTCCCAGCTGGGTCAGCGTTGAGATTTATCTCCGCAAAATTCCCCGCCCTGCCCACGGTCAGTAGGGTCTACCGTGGTACGGTCAGATGGGCTTGGAATGGCCGCCGTCCGTCGGATGGAATGTTAAGCCGTGGCCCTTGTGTGCGGGAGAGTCATACCCTGTGCACGTTAAAGAACATGCTGGATGGCCTTGATGGGAGGCTACCATCTGTCTCCCAACAGCTGTTCCAGTGGGTCCCCTCCCCCAACCTTCTCTGAGCTTTCGGGGTCCATGTGACCTGGCCATTTAGCATTAAGACCTGGCCATTTAGCATTAAGTGCCTCTCAGAGGTAAAACAACCCAACTTAATAACAGAAACTTTTACTTCAGTTTCTCACAACTGAACGCACCACGATCCAGTTGACTTGAAATTTGTAACACCTTTCAGTGCAAAGTGGTGGGAGCTAAGAAACCTAATGAACTGTCGCAAAACAGAAAATCTCTCTTGCCAAACGAAAGCTTTTAAAGCGTGAAGTGTAAAAAGTGAATTTTGTGAGATAGATTCGTCCCAATGCGTATGGTAAAAAGTATCGCAAAACCACGTAAATGGAAAATCATATTTAAAGTTCCATGACTTTAAAACAAGCTTTTTTACAGAAAAATGCCAAGGGAGATTTATTATAGTTCTTGATCAAATTTACCCAAATCTCGATTTATCTCAACCTTTTATGCTTCACGTACCCCCTAGAAATGTGTATGTAACCGACGTACCCCTTATATAGATAGATAAAACTATTGTATAATAATGCCAACTTAGCGACTTTTGAGCTCTCACGGCGTACCCCAAAAACATTTAAAGCGTATCCCACGTTGAGAACTCCTGTATTAGAATATTCCTTTAATATTTAGAGCTATTGAATCTGAAAATTTTGACAGCTGACGCTCGTGCTAAACATCGTTTAAAAATGGTAAAGGACAGAAACTAGGTCTATAGTGTTGAGGGGCGAAATTTTATATTCGTACATCTGCGTTGCAATTAGAAAACATTTTTGGCCGTGAATATTTAGGATACTTTCAATATACAGAGAACAGAATTTAGTAAAAATAAATCTGATTCAGTTTCGTAACTAACGAAATAGTTTCAATGACTATTAGATACATTTACTGACAACTGAATACATGAGGAGAGGGTTGGGTTGTTTTACCTCTGAGCGGCACTTTTTTGCACACCATGGGCTAAATGGCCAGGTCACATGGACCCCGAAGGCTCAGAGAAGGTTGGGGGAGGGGACCCACTGGAACAGCTGTTGGGAGACAGATGGTAGCCTCCCGTCAAGGCCATTCAGCGTGTTCTTTAACGTTGGGTTGTTTTACCTCTGAGCGGCACTTTTTTGCACACCATGGGCTAAATGGCCAGGTCACATGGACCCCGAAGGCTCAGAGAAGGTTGGAGGAGGGGACCCACTGGAACAGCTGTTGGGAGACAGATGGTAGCCTCCCGTCAAGGCCATTCAGCGTGTTCTTTAACGTTACGTTGTTTTACCTCTGAGCGGTACTTTTTTGCACACCATGGGCTAAATGGCCAGGTCACATGGACCCCGAAGGCTCAGAGAAGGTTGGGGGAGGGGACCCACTGGAACAGCTGTTGAGAGACAGATGGTAGCCTCCCGTCAAGGCCATCCAGCCTGTTCTTTAACGTTAAGTTGTTTTACCTCTGAGCGGTACTTTTTTGCACACCATGGGCTAAATGGCCAGGTCACATGGACCCCGAAGGCTCAGAGAAGGTTGGGGGAGGGGACCCACTGGACAGCTGTTGGGAGACAGATGGTAGCCTCTCATCAAGGGTCATCCATCGTATTCTTTAACGTGCGCGGATAAAATTTTTCAGGAAAGTCCCCAAAAATCAGAGACCCAAGCACGTGAAAAATACACACACTGAAATACGTCACAACTCCTCCCCTATACATCGAGCACTTGAAAAATGCACACACACTCAAATACGTTCCCCCTCCACCTCCCCCCACACACTCACATTGGAAGTTTCTGGTTACGCCCTTGCATCGATGGGTGATTGAACCATGACCTCCCACTCAACACTTCTCGGCCCCGAATAACCTCCTCAGCAAACGATTGCTAAAGAAGTGAATATTTCTAAAAGTGAATGTGTCGTTCCCCCTGTCTCCCCTTCAAGCCGTGCTCACAGGTGGAAAATATCTCTGAAACGTTTTCCAATAGGAGACGAGGCGGAGCAAAAGCAAAATCTCAAAATGTTTGAAACCGCAAATGGAAGTGACGTAAATGAATTGAACAATCATGATTTTAAAAAACCGTTCGTCGAATCGGTTGTAACGAAACCGTGACCGTATGTCGTTTCTCAGGTCAGTCTGGATTTTCTGTTTAAAACCTGATTATCGAAGCCAGTTGGGTTGTTTTACCTCTGAACGGCACTTTTTTTGCACACCATGGGCTAAATGGCCAGGTCACATGGACCCCGAAGGCTCAGAGAAGGTTGGGGGAGGGGACCCACTGGAACAGCTGTTGGGAGACAGATGGTAGCCTCCCGTCAAGGCCATCCAGCGTGTTCTTTAACGCGCACAGGGTATGGCTCTCCCGCACAAGGGCCACGGCTTAACGTCCCATCCGACGGATGGCGGCCTTTACAAGCCCATCGGTACTGACCGTGAGCAGGGCGGGGAATTTTGCGGAGATAAATCTCAACGCTGACCCAGCTGGGACTCGAACCTGGGAACTACAGATTACGAGCCTGGCGCGCTACCGACTGAGCCACCCCCGCCCCATCGAAGCCAGTGTTAGATGTTTGTGTTCGTATGGTAAATAGCTCTGAAACAGCACCGACTTTTAATGGCTCCTGGATTCACTATGCATTTTACTGGGAACACGAAACCACAAATTCAGAATTCAATTTTTTTTCTAAGTGCTTGTCGAAGAAATAAATGCTTCAGAGACAAGAAGATATCTTCTGTATAATTTGATAGTTAACTCTGAAATTCTGCCAAAAAGTCTTTTCCTCTTATAGACAGGAAACATCTCTCGTGGAATTGCTACCAGCGAAAGACAAACGGATTGAAAAACAGAGTTTTCTTTCCCTAAAGGAAAATTTCGTTTTCTTCTTTAATCTCCCTCCAAGTTGTGTTGCAATTGTTGCAATTGTCCTTTCTTCCTTATCGAAAATGAAAGGCCTTGACGCCGAAAAGTGCAATCCCGCAGTGTAAGCAAGAGATGCTGCTCAGAGATAACACAACCCATCCTCTGCTTCTAACTTTAACGTACTCTAACGGCGGAAATTAGAACTAATGGATGATTTAAAAAAATGCGAATACGAATATTTCATTAGTTCGTATTCAAACCAAAAATCGGTTGCATTTCTGAAACCCATCTCTTTAAAAAAGGCTGCATTTTGTCCACGACCTCTGAACATGAAGTGGCGAATGGCCGCTGTCCCATAACCACTAAAATTTAAACTTCGAACAGGAACAGATCGTTTATAATATTCGTCCAAAGTTTAGCATTTTTCAACTTTAGGGCTCCTAATGGTATGAATGAAAATGACTGGAAGTTTCAGAAAATATGAATACTAATGTGTATTTCATTGGTTAGCGCGCTTGGCTACTGATCTACGGGACCTGGGTTCGAGCCCCGGGTAAGGCATGGCTGTTTGTGTCGTTTATCTGCTGAGGTCCTGCCATCCTCTCAGACCTTCTACTGTGGCATATAAACTGACAGGCTCCTGTCAGACCTCTGTGGCAAGCAGCTGCTTGAGGGGGTATTTATTTTATTTTTTTATTTATCTATAAAACCTAAAATTTTATCTCTAAATTGCAAAAGATGAATTTTGACAGACGGACAGATCACAATGTGAAAACAATAATTTTATTTGTTTGTTTTTTTTTTTATAAAAAAAAGAGATAAGTAAGCACCTAAACTTAGTTCTTGTGAAATGAGACTTTTAAAATGCTTGAGAGTTTCCTCATGGTAATCTTGTTCTGTGGTTCTCAGGAGATAATTTCTAATGGCTGCATTACCGACCAAGGGTAGTTAACTGTGGCCTTATTAAGGGTTGGGTTGTTTTACCTCTGAGCGGCACTTTTTTGCACACCATGGGCTAAATGGCCAGGTCACATGGACCCCGTAGGCTCAGAGAAGGTTGGGGGAGGGGACCCACTGGAAGAGCTGTTAAGAGACAGATGGTAGCCTCCCGTCAAGGCCATCTAGCGTGTTCTTTAACGTGCACAGGGTATGGCTCTCCCGCACACGGGGCCACGGCTTAACGTCCCATCCGACGGACGGCGGCCTTTCCAAGCCCATCGGTGTCCCCTACTGACCGTGGGCAGGGTGGGGAATTTTGCGGAGATAAATCTCAATGCTGAATCAACTGGGACTCGAACCTGGGAGCTGTTGATTACGAGCCTGGCGCGCTACAGACTGAGCCATCCCCGCCCCCTTATTTAGGAAAACGAAATAAAATCAAATGTTAAGTATGTATATACAGACATGTAGATTTGTCTCCGCTAAAGTCCTAACCTACGCTCAGGGAGGAACGGAATGCAGATGGGCTTGAAAATGTTGCCGTCCGTCGGATGGGACGTTAATCCTTCGGCCGTGTGCAGGAGAGCCATATCAAGTGCTAGGCCCAGATCTGGAAAAAAAAAGGCAGAGTGGAAAAGCGATGCAATTAAGCCGGAAAAAGGTAAAAGGCGGTCTGAAAGACTGGATTTGCATTGTAGCGTAATATTTTCTCTTATTTGGTTAGCGCGCTTGGCTACTGATCTAAGGGACTTGGGTTCGAGCCCCGGGTAAGGCATGCCTGTATGTGTCGTTTTTCTGCAGAGGTCTTGCCATCCTCTCAGATCCTTCTACTTTGGCATATAAACTGACAGGCTCCTGTCAGATCTTTGTGGCAAGAAGCTGCTTGAGGGGGTATTTTTTTTTTATTTTTATGTATTAGAAGTTTCTAAAAAAAACTCTCGAAAAATGCGTGAAATATGCACAAGTTAAAAATTTTTAGCCCCCATTACCCTTACTAACATTTTCAAAGGGGGAGGGGTTACATGTTTCCCCCCCCTATATCTGGCCCTGTGTGCGTTAAAGAACATGATGTTTGGCCTCGAGGGGAGATTTCCATCTGTCTCCTAACAGCTGACCAGTGGTTCCTCTCCCCCAACCTGCTCTCGACCTTTGGTGTCCTTGTGACCTAGACATTTAGCTCATTGTGTGCAAAAAAATGCCGTTTAGGGGTAAAACAATCTAACCCATAACGGAAAACCACTCCAAACGCTTTTTATGTGCTCTAAGATCAACTTTTAAATTTGAAGTTTAAAAAATGAAACTATCATTTTCTGAATTTTAAATTTCTAAATTTTGTAAAAAAATAAATAAATAAGAGTTCCGTGGCTGAGTGGTTAGCGCGCTTGTCTACTGATCAAAAGGGATCTGAGTTCGATCCCCGTGCAAGGCATGGATGTTTGTGTTGTGTTTCTGCTGAGGCCTCGCCATCCTCACAGATGTTCTACCATGGCGTATTAAACTGACAGGCTCCTGTCAGATCTCTGTGACAAGCAGCTGCTTGAAGGGGTATTTATATTTTCCAGTTTTCTAAATTTCAAAGAATTGAAAAAAAATCCGCATGAATTATATCCAGAGACGATCACTTTAATATGCGATCAGCACAAAAAGCAGTTCCAGTTCGCCCACCTCACCTTGTTATTAAGAAGTGCACCTGTCGAAGGGGCGGGGGTGGCTCAGTCGGTAGCGCGCCAGGCTCGTAATCTGTAGTTCCCAGGTTCGAGTCCCAGCTGGGTCAGCGTTGAGATTTATCTCCGCAAAATTCCCCGCCCTGCCCACGGTCAGTAGGGGACACCGATGGGCTTGGAAAGGCCGCCGTCCGTAGGATGGGACGTTAAGCAGTGGCCCCGTGTGCGGGAGAGCCATACCCTGTGCACGTTAAAGAACACGCTGGATGGCCTTGACGGGGGGCTACCATCTGTCTCCCAACAGCTGTTCCAGTGGGCCCCCTCCCCCAACCTCCTCTGAGCCTTCGGGGTCATGTGACCTGGCCATTTAGCCCATGGTATGCAAAAAAGTGCCGCTCAGAAGTAAAACAACCCAACGTTAAAGAACACGCTGGATGGCCTTGACGGGAGGCTACCATCTGTCTCCCAATAGCTGTTCCAGTGGGTCCCCTCCCCCAACCTTCTCTGAGCCTTCGGGGTCCATGTGACCTGGCCATTTAGCCCATGGTGTGCAAAAAAGTGCCGCTCAGAGGTAAAACAACCCAACCCAAAAAGCACCTGTCGAACCATTCCTATTTTGTTTCCAAATCAAGTCATAAAAGTAATCCCCAAAAAAAAAACTCATTTTTTTTTCGGTGTGGTGAACTTGATGCGAAGTCAAAGATAATGCCAAGAAGAAAAAGACTTTTAAAGAGTGTCGAGTCACGTTGGGAAGGAAAATTAAGGAGAACATTTGACAAAAGGCGAGAATTGAGTTATCGTGGAAAGTAGAACGCTCCCTGAATCGCTGATCTGAACATAAAAGACTTATTTTTTTATCGTCCTTATTTCATTTTCTTTGTGTTGCTAATAACGATTGTAAGCCCCGCTGGTGCACAGAGTTTCGCTCAGTTAATGATCGCGTCAATCAGCCACCGAAACCCCCCCCCCCCCAACCACCACAATGGTCCCCACCGGGCCGATGCCTTCTTGCGCTGGCGATATCTCACTGCGCCTTCCCTCCGTCGAATGTAGGGGGCAGTAGGTGTCGACTGATGCCTCCTTTTTCTTCAGTTTCCTGTATAAAGTTGCAGAGAAAAGTCGTCTTCTGTTATGCTTCGGGTGAACGACCACAGGCTTACGGCATCCGCAGCTACCCGCAGTTGATGTCTCGGGTGCCCGCAAGGTAAGTTCGCCACTTTCTCTTCCTACCTGTTAAGTCGTCATGTGCTTTGACACGTGGATTCTTTCTCTCTGAATTCCTTTGCTGTACAGCTGCAAATACTGACAAAGCATTTAATGATGGCTACTTCATTTTGAAACGTACCTGCCAGGTGCATCGGATAATCTAGTTTCTGTTTGCAGAGTTAAAAACGGTGAACACTTCTGAGTAAATGATTTCAAATGCTGAATTTTTGTAATATTTTTAAAATAATAAATCTGTTGTAGATTTTCATGCTTTTACTTATTGATTAGTGGGGTGGGGGTGGCTCAGTCGGTAGCGCGCCAGGCTCGTAATCTGTAGTTCCCAGGTTCGAGTCCCAGCTGGGTCGGCGTTGAGATTTATCTCCGCAAAATTCCCCGCCTTGCCCACGGTCAGTAGGGGACACCGATGGGCTTGGAAAGGCCGCCGTCCTTCGGATGGGACGTTAAGCCGTGGCCCCATGTGCGGGAGAGCCATACCCTGTGCACGTTAAAGACCACGTTAAAGGCTACCATCTGTCTCCAAACAGCTATTACAGTGGGTCCTCTTCCCCAACCTTCTCTGAGCCTTCGGGGTCCATGTGACCTGGCCATGGTGCGCAAAAAAGTGCCGCTCAGAGGTAAAACAACAACCCAACTTATTGATTAGTAGAAGGTTAACCCCCTCCCCCCCTGCATGGAATAAATTATTATTAAATCGTTTCATAATGATATTGATCTCGAGATGGTTCAGTTTGTATTTGTTCAGTTTGGATTTTTTAGATGCTTTTGATTCTAGATGCTTACGCAGTATCTTGGGCTTGTTACTAATTACACTTTGTAACTAATGATGAGGTTAGGCAAAGGAGTTTGCAACCTCCTTTAAGCAGCATATTGTGTAGACTCCGTTGGTTTGGTCATGTTGCCCGTATGGATAATTATAAATTAGTGAATAGGGTTATGAACAGTGTGCCTAAAGGCCTCAGAAAAAGGTCAAACAGGACCTTGATAGATTTTGTCTTTAATGGCGAAATGTAGCTCGAGAGAGATGTTTGGAGAACTAAATTGCACGGTCTGGTTGGACCTCCGTAGCCCATGCCTGCTTGAGGATGATGATGATATTCTACTTAAGCTTATCTTAAAATGTATTTCCATTTATTTTTTCCAGTGATTTTTGAAGTTTTCTGCGATTTTTCAAAACGTGGTCCGCATAGGGGTGCACGAAGCTCCTGCACGCGAGTTCCAGCATTCATTCATAGGTGAATTTGCACGATATTGTAGCATGATAAATGCAAGAAAATAGTTTTTCAATACTACCTGTTTTGTTCCTCTATCTTCGTTTTGAAAATGCAGTTTCCGTTGGCAAACCGACGTTTCAGTTCATATTTACCTAGTACTGGGGCAAAAAAAAAAACTACGGACCGCTAATTAAAATGATTGATTAGAAGGGCAAAGTTTATGCTGCCGGTTGAAACTATTTCAGTCCATAAAGATTTTGTTTACAAAAGTTAACGCTCCCGAGCAAATTAATAATATCTTTCTTACTAAAAGTGATTTTTCTATTTTTTTTCCGCTGCATTTCGTCGTATTTCGCCTTTTGCTTTTTCTTTTTGCAAAGTACAAAAGATGTTATGAGGGTGGAATAAAATTTCTTAAGCTTTCAGTACGGAAAAATACAATCTGCAATATTAAACCCCGCATTTTTAAAAATTTCAAAATTTTGTTAGAGCCACGTGTGTTGGATTACATATATACTCTGGGGCGGGGGTGGCTCAGTCGGTAGCGCGCCAGGCTCGTAATCTGTAGTTCCCAGGTGGGTCAGCGTTGAGATTTATCTCCGCAAAAATTCCCCGCCCTGTCCACGGTCAGTAGGGGACACCGATGGGCTTGGAAAGGCCGCCGTCCGTCGGATGGGACGTTAAGCCGTGGCCCCGTGTGCGGGAGAGCCATACCCTGTGCACGTTAAAGAACACGCTGGATGGCCTTGACGGGAGGCTACCATCTGTCTCCCAACAGCTGTTCCAGTGGGTCCCCTCCCTCAACCTTCTCTGAGCCTTCGGGGTCCATGTGACCTGGCCATTTAGCCCATGGTGTGCAAAAAAGTGCCGCTCAGAGGTGAAACAACCCACGTTAAAGAACACCTGGATGGCCTTGACGGGAGGCTACCATCTGTCTCCCAACAGTTGTTCCAGTGGGTCCCCTCCCCCAACCTTCTCTGAGCCTTCGGGGTCCATGTGACCTGGCCATTTAGCCCATGGTGTGCAAAAAAGTGACGCTCAGAGGTAAAACAACCCACGTTAAAGAACACCTGGATGGCCTTGACGGGAGGCTACCATCTGTCTCCCAACAGCTGTTCCAGTGGGTCTCCTCCCCCAACCTTCTCTGAGCCTTCGGGGTCCATGTGACCTGGCCATTTAACCCATGGTGTGCAAAAAAGTGCCGCTCAGAGGTAACCCAACCCACGTTAAAGAACACCTGGATGGCCTTGACGGGAGGCTACCATCTGTCTCCCAACAGCTGTTCCAGTGGGTCCCCTCCCACAACCTTCTCTGAGCCTTGGGGATCCATGTGACCTGGCCATTTAGCCCATGGTGTGCAAAAAAGTGCCGCTCAGAGGTAAAACAACCCAACCCACGTTAAAGAACACCTGGATGGCCTTGACGGGAGGCTACCATCTGTCTCCCAACAGCTGTTCCAGTGGGTCCCCTCCCACAACCTTCTCTGAGCCTTGGGGATCCATGCGACCTGGCCATTTAGCCCATGGTGTGCAAAAAGTGCCGCTCAGAGGTAAAACAACCCAATGGAAAAATGTGACTGAAGATAAATTAAAGATCATAATCAAATCTTTAAATCTCAATTTTTCGAAAACATTCGTTCGATATTTAAAGAATTGTGGCAGCTGGAATATTAACATCTCGTTTTATAAGAATCATTCGCAATTCTCTATTGAAATAATCATTATGAAAACTTAAAAAAAAGTTTTTAAATGGTTTGAAGCAATATTATTTAAATTTTAATTAATTTCTTATGACACATTACTATTATTAAACATTAAAACTTCCGTATCTCTTTAAATACTGAACGAATATGTTGGAAATCGAGATTTAAATAGATTTATGATCTTGAATTAACCTTCCGTAACATTTTTCTATCGACTGTATATTTTATAGAAGTTCACGGCTTCCATTGCGATGGAAATTTTTCAATATTTTGGTAGAGCAGTGTATAATATATAGGTATCTTTTTTAAATGCTGGTGGACGGTGACAAGCAGCTGCTTGAGGGGGTATTTTAATTTTTTAAAGATTTTGGCAAAATTGAGCAAGGTGAGGTCATTATTTCCATTTCACTGTTATCAAATATTTTCAGCTTCAATAATAAATTGATGTCAGGAATACGAATTTGCATATCTAATTAATACAAAGCCATGCATCGGGTTTAGTTCTCGAAGGTAAAAAAAATAAGGTAATAGCAACTCTGATTGATGCAAAATGTACCACCGTTTCCAATTTATCAGTTACTATTTTTATATTTATTTGTTGATTACCTGGGGCGGGGGTGGCTCAGTCGGTAGCGCGCCAGGCTCTTAATCTGTAGTTCCCAGGTTCGAGTCCCAGCTGGGTCAGCGTTGAGATTTATCTCCGCAAAATTCCCCGCCCTGCCCACGGTCAGTAGGGGACACCGATGGGCTTGGAAAGGCCGCCGTCAGTCGGATGGGACGTTAAGCCGTGGCCCCGTGTACGGGAGAGCCATACCCTGTGCACGTTAAAGAACACGCTGGATGGCCTTGACGGGAGGCTACCTGTCTCCCAACAGCTGTTCCAGTGGGTCCTCTTCCCCAACCTTCTCTGAGCCTTCGGGGTCCATGTGACCTGGCCATGGTGTGCAAAAAAGTGCCGCTCAGAGGTAAAACAACCCAACCCAATTGTTGATTACTCATTTTTTTTAAAGGATTTCTTCCCCTTCCCGAAACATATTTTCAGAATACAGTTCTAAGCATTTATAACTGTTACACAACAACAACAACGACCGGTTATTTATCCAAACTCCTACGTTTGGTAAGAATTGAATGTCCCTTTTGCATGAATGACTGTCTGCCTTGTTCAGAACCAGACAGTTTCCGTATGCTACTGATGCTAAGATAAGGCATTCCTCTGAACTAATCTTAATGTTTATTGGCAGTAGATCGGGGCAGACGACAGAGAGTTGGATGCTTTCGACACTTCTAAACATGGCAGCCGACTCCAAGGTCACTGGCCTCGCCACAAAAGGCTGAACACTTCAGTCACTAATGTTATCAAAGTTAGGAAATGGTTATTGCACACAAGCGTTTATTGTGGTTGATTGAAATTTCGGTTTTTTTTTTAAATTAGTGCCATTGATTTTTTTTTTGTCGATCCTGTTAAGTTTTTTGGCCGATGCACTTCGAAAAGTAGAAATTTTATCTAGAAATTTTATCTTATGCCCAGCGAAGGTTAATGTTTCTTAAACTATTCGAATAAACATTCTGTTTTCTCAAAAGTATATTGAGTCTGTGAAATGGATGTCTGTGTTGAAAGATATGGAAGAAAAGAATGTTTGTCTCATAAATAATAATTGCCAGGATCGTCCTGCAATGCAAAATGATGCACCTGATAATTTAGAACCTGGAGATTCTGCCGATCATTTCCCTGCTACAGAATCTTTAGAACTGCAGACGATCTGCTGTCGTGTGTCTATCATCCAGAAGAAAATAAAGGGATCAAATCTATTTTTAACACTGTTTCTATCAGATCAAATGCAAATAAATCGCATCTTGTAAGAAATTGCACCTTATTACGCTTATTACATTTCACAAGTAATTATGAAATAAACTTGTTCCAAATAAACACTGTAAATAACAATACGGAATACTAAAAAAAAAAACTTTGGTTAATTTATACATAATAAACCCGTGGCCGAGTGGTTAGCACGCTTGGCTACTGATCTAAGGGACCTGGGTTCGAGCCCCGGATTAGGCATGGATGTGTGTGTCGTTTTTCTGCTGAGGTCCTGCCATCCTCTCAGATCTTCTACTATGGCATATAAACTGACAGGCTCATGTCAGACCTCTGTGGCAAGCAGCTGCTTGAGGGGGTATTTATTTTTTTTTATTAAAATGTTACATATTGAAAACTTTTAAAGGAAAAAGTATGTATATAATAAACAAAAACATTTTATGAAATAATACATGAATTAAAGTGTTAATATACAAGAAAAAAACAGATTGGATTGTTTTACCTCTGAGCGGCACTTTTTTGCACACCATGGGCTAAATGGCCAGTCACATGAATCCCGAAGGTTGGGGAGGGGACCCACTGGAAGAGCTGTTGGGAGACAGATGGTAGCCTCCCGTCAAGGCCATCCAGCGTGTTCTTTAACGTGCACAGGGTATGGCTCTCCTGCACACGGGGCCACGGCTTAACGTCCCATCCAACGGACGGCGGCCTTTCCAAGACCATCGGTGTCCCCTACTGACCGTGGGCAGGGAATTTTTGCGGAGATAAATCTCAACGCTGACCCAGCTGGGACTCGAACCTGGGAACTACAGATTACGAGCCTGGCGCGCTACCGACTGAGCCACCCCCGTTCCTAAAGGAATTCCTTCTGGGTGTTCTTTCTTCAATTGGATTCAACCTTTTGATGGAAGACTCGCGTTTTGAAACTATGTGAAAGTCTCGGATATCGCGCCGCTAAAATTTACAAATTATAATTTATAATTGATATCGACGTTTGCCTTATGGCCTATAAGGCAATTTGTGCGTCTTTAATTAGGTATGGAATTAGAATATAGGGAACAACCGGCATCACTAACCTAAAAAAAAAATTAAAAAAATGCAATCATCTGTAGCGAAAAATATAATTCCATCTTTGAAACGCAAGTTAAAGATTTACATTCCTCAATATTCTATCAGTCCAAAATCTCTATAGATATGGCATTATTCTGGACAACTTTTTCAATGACACATATAAAGTACAAATTACACATGATAAGAACACCAGACTTCAGACCAATAACTATTTTCAAATCCCGAATTGTGTTAATAATTTCGGTAAAAATCGGGGCGGGGGTGGCTCAGTCGGTAGCGCTCCAGGCTCGTAATCTGTAGTTCCCAGGTTCGAGTCCCAGCTGAGTCAGCGTTGAGATTTATCTCCGCAAAAATTTCCCGCCCTGCCCACGGTCAGTAGGGAACACCGATGGGGCTTGGAAAGGCCGCCGTCCGTCGGATGGGACGTTAAGCCGTGATCCCGTATGTGGGGAAAGCCATACCCTGTGCACGTTAAAGAACATGCTGGATGGTCTTGACGGGAGGCTACCATCTGTCTCCTAACAGCTATTCCAGTGGGTCCCCCTCCCCCAACCTTCCGAGCCTTCGGGGTCCATGTGACCTGGTCATTTAGCCCATGGTGTGCAAAAAAAGTGCCGCTCAGAGGTAAAACAACCCAACCCGGTAAAAATCTTAGAGTAAAAAGTGCCGGAGATCTTGAACCAATTACCAAGAGAAATCATATATCTAATTAATTTTAGTGAGATTAAGTTAAAGGTTAGAAACTATTTAAAGAATGTCTGTTAATCAGTAATCCTGAGAAAACCTGTATCTATGACTTGTGTTTTTTTTTTTATTATATCCACTTATGTATGAAAACTAATGCTCTCAATATTTCCTGCGGACAAGCTATTAGCTTTGCGGGTCAAATGTATAAAATCTCTCTACATCTGTGTTCCTTGAGATGACGAATAAAAAAATTCCGCCAATGTATATTTAATTTTTTATATGCTTAAAATAACCCCTCAAGCAGCTGCTTGCCACAGAAGTCCGACAGGAGCTGTCAGTTTAGGATGCCATGGTAGAAGATCTGTGAGGATGGCGGGACCTCAGCAGAAAACAACACGAACTTATTGAACAGTGGTACTTCCTCGCTGTGGGGGAGAAAAGAGTCGAGCCACAAGGGGGACACCTTGACCCCCGGGGGGGCGGGGGCCGTAGATCTCCAGGCAGTCAAGAAATTTGAACCCAGGTCCCTTAGATCAGTAGTCAAAAAAATAATTATATTTATACTTTTCTAACCATTAGTATAAAAAAATTGGTCAATTATATTAGATAATCGGTTTTATTCAATAAAAAATGCTCCCTCAATCAGCTGTTTGCCACAGAGGTCTGACAGCAGCCTGCCCGTTTATACGTCACAGCAGAAGGTCTGTGAGGATGGCGAGACCTCGACGCCAAGGCCAGCCAGCTGTTTAATAATTCTTTCTACAGCAGTGGCGCCATTTGCTGCAAGAGTGGCAAGTACATTCAGATTCGGCCCACGTTATTTTTTGGATATGTTGATACAGTGCTAATGAACTTCCACTCTGATTTAGAATACGCTATTTGCAATCTACAAAGTGATTTCAATAAAGCAGTTAAATGGTTTGCTCTTAACAAACTGAGTGTAAACGAGAAAAAAACTAAATTTATGTGTATTGGTTCTCAACAACCTACACTTAATAGAAGAATTACTAAGCATCGAATAAGTTGTACTATGCTGGATGGTTTATCACCTGGTACATGCAATTGTCCTAAAATAGAAGAAATAAATGAAATAATTTATCTAGGCTTGAAAATGATTTCGAAAATGAAATGGAATAAACATATTGATTGGATGTGTTCAAGACTACGATTTGTAGCATTTAAAATTAGGAAACTTGTTTGTTGATATACAGATAACTATTTTAGTATATAAAGCACTTTTTGAATCTATAATTAGGTATGGGATAACAGTTTATGGAACAGCCTATAAGACAGAATTAAATAAAATTAAAAGAATATAATTTAGTCTGCTAAAAGAATTGTGTAATACAGAAGTTAAATATTCCCTTACAACGAAAGATGATATATTCAGTTTGTTCAAAATTTTACTTATTGAAAGTTTATATGTATTTGTTCCTGTTATCAATAACTTCTTTGATACCTAATAAACAAAATATTTGCCACAATAAGCTTACTAGAAAAAAAGGTTAAGTTTTTTTTTTTGAAACAACCAAAATTTTATAATTACGGACGAAATTCCAAAGAATATCAAATTCCCTACCTATTTAAATTGCTTCCTATAGAAATTGTTAACTTAAGTAAAATCTGCGATGTTCAAGAAAAATTATTTCAGTGGTTGACGAAAAAGTGATGTTTTTATTTGGAATCTTTATCATTTTATTGATTTTCATTTATTCTTTTTCTTTCATTTTATTTAATGATACTGATGTAATCTAGATCATATCTGTAAAACCATATAAATACATTCCCCTGATAAGCTTTGACTTAGTGGGATTTTTTTACGTAAAATAATTACAAATACTTATTGAAATAAATTTGAATTTGAATCACGTGATCCATTTTGCCGTAATAAATTACCTCTCAAGCAACTGCTTGCAGAAGGGAATGACAGGATCCTAGAAGTTTAAAATGCCTTAGAGGCAGCTTCCCTTAAGTCCCTTTGAGAGTGCCTTAGAGGCAGCTTCCCTTCTCGATGCCCCTTTTGAGAGTGCCTTAGAGGCAGCTTCCCTTCTCGATGCCCCTTTTGAGAGTGCCTTAGAGGCAGCTTCCCTTCTCGACGCCCCTTTTGAGAGTGCCTTAGAGGCAGCTTCCCTTCTCGAGGCCCCTTTTGAGAGTGCCTTAGGGGCAGCTTCCCTTCTCGACGCCCCCTTTGAGAGTGCCTTAGGGGCAGCTTCCCTTCTCGACGCCCCCTTTGAGAGTGCCTTAGGGGCAGCTTCCCTTCTCGACGCCCCCTTTGAGAGTGCCTTAGGGGCAGCTTCCCTTCTCGACGCCCCCTTTGAGAGTGCCTTAGGGGCAGCTTCCCTTCTCGACGCCCCCTTTGAGAGTGCCTTAGGGGCAGCTTCCCTTCTCGACGCCCCCTTTGAGAGTGCCTTAGGGGCAGCTTCCCTTCTCGACGCCCCCTTTGAGAGTGCCTTAGGGGCAGCTTCCCTTCTCGACGCCCCCTTTGAGAGTGCCTTAGGGGCAGCTTCCCTTCTCGACGCCCCCTTTGAGAGTGCCTTAGGGGCAGCTTCCCTTCTCGACGCCCCCTTTGAGAGTGCCTTAGGGGCAGCTTCCCTTCTCGACGCCCCCTTTGAGAGTGCCTTAGGGGCAGCTTCCCTTCTCGACGCCCCCTTTGAGAGTGCCTTAGGGGCAGCTTCCCTTCTCGACGCCCCCTTTGAGAGTGCCTTAGGGGCAGCTTCCCTTCTCGACGCCCCCTTTGAGAGTGCCTTAGGGGCAGCTTCCCTTCTCGACGCCCCCTTTGAGAGTGCCTTAGGGGCAGCTTCCCTTCTCGACGCCCCCTTTGAGAGTGCCTTAGGGGCAGCTTCCCTTCTCGACGCCCCCTTTGAGAGTGCCTTAGGGGCAGCTTCCCTTCTCGACGCCCCCTTTGAGAGTGCCTTAGGGGCAGCTTCCCTTCTCGAGGCTCTTTGAGAATGCCAGTAAGGCTAATGGGAAACAAAAATCCTAAACTTCTGCATTTTTCAAGAAATTTAACTTCAAAAACGAAGGTGAAAATGCATTTAGATTTGTTTCCGTTAAATGCTCTCCAACCGATGGGCTTGGAAAGGCCGCCGTCCTTCGGATGGGACATTAAACACACGCTGGATGGCCTTGACAGGAGATTACTGTCTGTCCTAACAGCTGTCCAGTGGGTTCCCTTCCTTCAACCATTTCTGAGCCATTTAGACCATTGTGTGCGAAAAAAAAAGGTAAAAACAACTCGTGAATACCAATGCTTTTGAGTGTCGCATAATTGCAACAAGAGCTGCAGTGATGGTTTGTCGTGCGTGTGTGTTCCTCTTTAAACGTCTTTCTCATGAGCTTCCGATATTTGCATAAGTTGCTAAAGAAAAGATCTCGGTAGCTGTTATCCTTATCGCAGTCGACAGGAGTCGTCGTTAACCTTTGCGATTTATAAAAGGAACGGCGGACAGATGGAAGATAAGGTGGTTGACACTAAAAACAAACCTTGCTAACTGGTTTTTTCAAATGCGGTATCTAGGCAGCCTGAGGAGAAAAGCATTGGCGCTGTTAAGAGCACTTTGGGACTTTGCCTCCTTGAGAGCAGGTTGGAAGCTTTCTTATTCGCGAGATCAGAATCCAGACAAGAAATTGGTAACGAATCCATGCTCTCCCTCAGGGCACGGAAACTTGAATTGTTTTTTGAAAGGTCGTGGAATAATTGCTTGAAGGTTTTGTATGTCGTATGCAAATATAGGTAACGCTTTATTACGTAGATTCAGAGGATAAGATCTAACCAGAATGTACAGTTCTGATCCACCCACCTGGGTTCATTTCCTCAAGTGTTGAGGATTATTTTCCTTAACTCGATTCGTCATTTGGTAAGTTACGCATCGTACCGTAACATTTATTGATTTTTTAAGTTGTAACTTCTGTAGGAACTCGGGGCGGGGGTGGCTCAGTCGGTAGCGCGCCAGTTTCGTAATCTGCAGTTCCCAGGTTCCAGCCCCAGCTGGGTCAGCGTTGAGATTTATCTACGCAAAAATTCCCCGCACTGCCCACGGTCAGGTGACACCGATGGGCTTGAAAAGGCCGCCGTCCGTCTGATGGGACGTTAAGCCGTGGCCCCGTGTGCGGGAGGAGAGCCAGACCCTGTGCACGTTAAAGAATGCGCTGGATGGCCTTGACGGGAGGCTACCATCTGTCTCCCAACAGCTGTTCCAGTGGGTCCCCTCCCCCAACCTTCTCTGAGCTTTCGGGGTCCTTGTGACCTGGCCATTTAGCCCATGGTGTGCAAAAAAGTGCCGCTCAGAGGTAAAACAACCCAACGTTAAAGAACACGCTGGATGGCCTTGACGGGAGGCTACCATCTGTCTCCCAACAGCTGTTCCAGTGGGTCCCCTCCCCAACCTTCTCTGAGCCTTCGGGGTCCTTGTGACCTGGCCATTTAGCCCATGGTGTGCAAAAGAGTGCCGCTCAGAGGTAAAACAACCCAACGTTAAAGAACACGCTGGATGGCCTTGACGGGAGGCTACCATCTGTCTCCCAACAGCTGTTCCAGTGGGTCCCCTCCCCCAACTTTCTTTGAGCCTTCGGGGTCCATGTGACCTGGCCATTTAGCCCATGGTGTGCAAAAAAGTGCTGCTCAGAGGTAAAACAACCCAACCCTGTAGGAACTCTGTGGCAAGTAGCTGCTGAAGTTGGGGGGGGGGGGGAGGGAATATTATATTTTTAAGGATCAGATGCTTTACGTTCTTTCCTGCGTTTTTCTAAAAAACGTTTTGTATTTAGGAATGTGGAACCATTTATGATAATCGCTTCACAAATAAAACTAAGTTACCTCTCGACAGCTGCTTACTATAGAGGTCTGATAGAAGCCTGTCAGGTTAGTTTGCCATAGAGATGATCTGAGAGGAAAGAGAAACATCAGCCCAAAGACAATAGAAGAAGCATCTATTCAGTCTCTGAAATGCGCGCCTTAATAGGGGATCGAACCAGAGCCCTCGATTTGCAGCCCAGCACCATAACTTGGCAATGTGTGTGTACATCCATTAGTTCGTCTTTAAATGTCGTTCTCGTGAGCTCGTAAAGATCTGGTAGCTGTTGATTGCAATGACAGGAGGCATCGCCGAGAGGTTTTTATGCACATCATGGTCTAAATGATCCGGTCATAAGGGTTGGGTTGTTTTACCTCTGAGCGGCACTTTTTTGCACACCATGGGCTAAATGGCCAGGTCACATGGACCCCGAAGGTTGGGAGGGGACCCACTGGAACAGTTGTTGGGAGACAGATGGTAGCCTCCCGTCAAGGCCATCCAGCGTGTTCTTTAACGTGCACAGGGTATGGCTCTCCCGCACACGGGGCCACGGCTTAACGTCCCATCCGACGGACGGCGGCCTTTACAAGCCCATCGGTGTCCCCTACTGACCGTGGGCAGGGAGTTTTGCGGAGATAAATCTCAACGCTGACCTAGCTGGAACTCGAACCTGGGAACTGCAGATTACGAGCCTGGCGCGCTACCGATTGAGCCGCCCCTGGTCATAAGGACTCGGAAGGTTCAGAAGTTTGGGTGGAGGGACCCACTGGACAGCTGTTGGGAGACAGATGGTAGCCTTCCGTCAAGGCCATCCAAAGTGTTCTCGAATGATCCGATGGCCATCCAGAGTGTCCGATCGGCCATCCAGAGTGTTCCGTGTGCGGGAGAGACGTGCACAGGGCATCTCTCCCGCACACGGAGTCACGGCTTAACGTCCTATCCGATGGACGGCGGTGTTTCCAAGCCCATTGGTGTCCTCTACTGCCCGTGGGAAGGGAGGGTAGTTTTGCGGAAAAAAATCTCAACGCTGGCCCAGCTGGGATTCGAACCTGGGAACTGCACACCATAACAAGTTTCATAAAAAAAAAAAATCTTTTCACTTAATCATTGTACACCGGATATTTGTCGCTGGATTTGATAGCGCTCTCGTGCTGAAAAGTTTTGGCGAGACTCTACTTCTTAATGGAGGAGGAGGAGGCAGTGGCCACCAAGTACCGCCATTTTGCAGCGATGTGTGCAGATAGGCATGCAAAGTAATGCGTTTGTACACAGAAAAAAATGTTTCCCTCCATGCGAGTCTTTTTTTTTTAGCACTTAACAGGTTGGTCGAGTATTGAGGCTGACGATTGAACATAATGGGAGTTAGAATCATCTAAGATGACAACATAGTGCGGAGAACGTGTCCTCGTGTTGCGCTTTACTAGCAGAGAATATTAAAACTTTTGGAACTATACAAAAAGGCCCAACTTAGAGGGGGCGGTGGTGGCTCAGTCGGTAGCGCGCCAGGCTCGTAATCTGTAGTTCCCAGGTTAGAGTCCCAGCTGGGTCAGCGTTGAGATTTATCTCCGCAAAATTCCCCGCCCTGCCCACGGTCAGTAGGGGACACCGATGGGCTTGGAAAGGCCGCCGTCCGTCGGATGGGACGTTAAGCCGTGGCCCCGTGTGTGGGAGAGCCATACCCTGTGCACGTTAAAGAACACGCTGGATGGCCTTGACGGGAGGCTACCATCTGTCTCCCAACAGCTGTTCCAGTGGGTCCCCTCCCCCAACCTTCTGAGCCTTCTGGGTCCATGTGATCTGGCCATTTAGCCCATGGTGTGCAAAAAAAGTGCCAATCAGAGGTAAAACAACCCAAACCCAACCCAATTTAGAGGAGCATAGAGCCCCCCCCCCCACCAAATTGAGAATGCTAGTAACAGGAACGGATGTGAAAAAAATTAAACATATATAACCTGTATTTTTAACAAAGCCGTCCCATGGCCGAGTGGTTAGCGCGCTTGGCTACTGATCTAAGGGACCTGGGTTCGAGCCCCGGGTTAAGGCTTGGCTGTTTGTGTCGTTTTTCTGCTGGGGTCCTGCCATTCTCTCAGACCTTCTACTATGGCATATAAACTGACAGGCTTCTGTCAGACCTCTTTGGCAAGCAGCTGCTTGAGGGGGTATTTATTTTTATTATTTTTAACAAAATATCTTCGAGGCCACCAAAGCGAAGGGGAAAAATTTATATCTTCATTCCTACTTGAAATTTACCTTTATTTCTTCCCCACACCCCGTTTTTTTCATTAACACCCCCCCCCCCTTATTTTTTCCCTAAGATCCGGGCCTGACTTTATATGTTAGTAAGAGCCGAGTGATCACTTTCAAAAGCTAATGCAGATAAAGGAAGCATTCGACGAGGAATGTCAACTTTCACATTTGCCAAGTCTCTGAAATGCGCCAGGCTCGTAATTTCCCGTTCCTGGGTTCGAGTCCCAGCTGGGCCAGCGTTATCTCCGCCCTGCCCACGGTCAGTAGGGGACACCGATGGTCTTGGAAATGCCTCCGTCCGTCGGATGAGATTCCATTTTAAAGGAAAGCCATGCGCGGTATACGTTAAAAAACACGCTGGATGGTCTTGACGGGAGGCTACCATCGTTTTCCAACAGCTGTCTAGTGGATCCCCTCCCCCAACCTTCTGAGTCATCGGGATCCTTGTGACCTAGCCAGTTAGCCCATTGTATGCAAAACAGTATACGTTAAAGAACACAATGGGAGAGAGGGGGTAGCTCAGTCGATAGCGCACCAGGCTCGTAATATGCAGTTCCCAGGTTCGAGTCCCAGCTGCGTCAGCGTCGAGATTTATCTCCGCAAAACTCCCCGTCCTGCCCCACGGTCAGTAGGGGACACCGATGGGCTTGGAAATGCTGCCGTCCGTCGGATGGGACATTAAGCAGAGGCTCCGTATGCGGAAAAAGCAACACCCTATGTTAAAAAACGCTGGAAGACCTGGACGGGAGCTGTTCCAGTGGGTTTCCTCCCCCAACCTTCAATGAGCCTTCGGATTCCTTGTGACCTGGCCATTTAGCCCATTGTGTGCAAAAAAAGTGCCACTCAGAAGTAAACCCAACCCAGTTAAAGAACACGTTGGATGGCCTTTACGAGAAGCTACAATCTCTCCCAACAGCTGTTCCAGTGGTCCCCTCCCACAACTTTCTGAGTCCTCGGAGTTTTTTGAGGCCTGGCCAGTTAGCCCATTGTGTGCAAAAAAGTGTCTGTAAAGAGTGAAGGCTTCCATTTGTCTCCTACCAGCTTCCTGTAACCTTCTCTTGGGATCCTTGTGACCTGGTCATTTCTAGTTTGCGAAAAAAGTGGTTCCCAGAGGCAAAACAACCGGACACAAAAGGTTTGCCCAACCCCTGTTTCCGAATGACTATCTTTTAACAATGAATGTATTTGTCGATGAGTTGGCGATCAGTTTTTTTTCTATTGAAAGTAATAAACTAAAAACCTTATTGTGAAGTATCTGACAAAGAGAAATAAATCGTAGACCAAAAGAAATCGTATTTATTTCTCAATAATGGGGGGAGATCAAGGTAAAAAATTACCATTACAGGACTTGTTTCAAACACGTGTCCTCGTACTATATTTCCAAAATTTTAGTGTTCTAAACCAATTATTTAGCATCTAATGATAAATCGTCGTTTCTGCAACAGAACCAAATAAAAAGTGGAATTTGTGAGGCTTGCGATAGGTAAAAGGAAGAGTTTGAACTCAAAGGTCAGTTTTTGCAAATGACGATTATCTCTGTCCTTGAAGCAAAAAACACGATTGACCCTTCACGTGATATCTCTGGGAAGGACTGCCATTTTATCTACGTTCTTAAAGATCAGTTGAATACGTCACTCGAATGAGGAAAAGTCTAATTTGTTGTCGACTTGCAAAAGCAATCCTTTCCTCTGTTAACTCAACCGAGTCAGATTGTTGATGACGTAGAACCGCCAACAAAAATTGAAACAAAGATTTTTTTACGATTAATCCTTAACTACTCTTGTGTGTGTATGTATGTGTGTGGGTGGGTGGGGGGGGGGTCATTTAGCAGCTTCATCAACATGACGGCTTGCTATTGATATCTTCTCAAACCATTTTGGTCCCGACCCAAAATTAAAAAAAAAATATTAAGCAAATATAAAATTGCTAAAATTGAGATGGATAAATTTGATCGAGATATGTAATTGAAATCCTGTGGCATCTTTCTGTCGCAAGTTCTTTTGTTAAGTGTGGTTTCCCTTTATTCGAAGGTGCAAGTTTGTTTCGTAATATACGTTGTCAAAATAACGCCGTGTATCTTCGCAATCCTTATCCGTTTAAAAGTTCTTGATTGGCAGTCCATTTTTTTTTTTTCAACTGCTATTGAACCATAAATATTTGCAAATATTTTTTAATATCTTCTAAGAATTAAAATTAACATAAGTATGTCTTTTTTTTTAACCAAAATAGAGCATTTGAATGCTGGCGCTCTTACAGCCAGATTTCCCACAAGGCACTTGCCTAAGTATTTGAAGCAATATGGAAGCTGGAATATTTAAATAGTCCAAGTTGTCAGTCAAAATAACTTATCTCAAAAAATATTCGAAACAGAAATAATTGTTTCTCAAACCGTTTGCTAAGATTACTGTATATTTAGAACATCATCTAAGAATTTCGATTTCCGTCATTTTGGAGGGAATGGGTCGGTTTGCGCGCCAAGCTCCTATTCTGCAGTTCCCAGGTTAGAGTCCCAGCTCAGCCAGCGTTGATATTTATCTCCTCAAAATTACCACCCTACCCATGTCAGGAGACACCGATGGGATTGGAAGACCACCGTCCGTCGGATGGAAAATCGTGACGTCACACCGATGGGATTGGAAGACCACCGTCCGTCGGATGGGTAATCGTGACGCCACACCGATGGGATTGGAAGACCACCGTCCGTCGGATGGGCAATCGTGACGCCACACCGATGGGATTGCGAAGACCACCGTCCGTCGGATGGGAAAGCGTGACGCCACACCGATACGATTGCGAAGACCACCGTCCGTCGGATGGGCAATCGTGACGCCACACCGATGGGATTGGGAAGACCACCGTCCGTCGGATGGGAAAGCGTGACGCCGTGTGCGGTAGAGCTACACCCTGTGCACGTTAAAGAACACGCTGGATACCCATGACAGGAGGCTGTCTCCCAATAGCTGTTCCAGTGGGTCCCCTCCAACCTTCATTGAGCCCTCGGGGTCTTTGTGACCTGGCCGCTGTGTGGGGGAAAAAAAGTTTCGTTCAGAGGCAAAACAACTCAACCCGTCAATTTTGACGAAATATTTTGAGGACTTAATTATGCTGTTAAATATTCCATCTTCAAAACTCAATAACTAAACTGATTGCATATTACTGAAGGTCAAGATTTACGTAAGGTTAAGATCTTTATGGGAATGGGGAAGAAAGTAGTTTTTTTCAAGGTACTGAAATTCTAATTAACTTACCATTAATATAACGTAGGAATTCTCGGATTTTTTTTTTATAGGGCTCTGTATTTTTTGATTATCGCGTATAACAGATGCGATAAGACCTCTAATTGAGAAAAAAACTTTTTATTCCAATTAGAAATAAATAGCATTTGAAGTATCTGAAAACGATGGAATAGGGAATGGTTTTCATTAGGGAGCCAAAATGTCTGATATTTAAATTTTGAACAAACTTCAAGCCTGAATAACAAGAATACAATTATCTTGGATTTACGACATAATAAGGAAATGACTGCAGCAATCAAGATGAATCATTGATTAGATGTAGAGTTGTTTTACAGTAATGTAGTTGCGTTTAGGAAAAGCGAGCATTAGCTTAAAACAATGGCGATGACGTAAAGAAATGGCGATGACGTAAAGAAGTCTGCTTTGAGAAAAAGCACACGTGACGGAGAAGATAATTAACTTTAAGTGAGGAGCCTTGACGATTAAAGCTCCAGCTCTCAAGAGGAGAAAATATTGCCAGACAGATGAAGACAGGGGACACTGATGGGCTTGGAAAGGCCGCCGTCTGTCGGATGGGACGTTAAGCCGTGGCACCGTGTGTGGGAGAGCCATACCCTGTGCACGTTAAAGAACACGCTGGATGGCCTTGACGGGAGGCTACCACCTGTCTCCCAACAGCTGTTCCAGTGGGTCCCCTCCCCCAACCTTCTTTAATCCTTCAGGGTAGTCCATTGTGTGTGTGTGGGGGGGGGGGGAGAAATGCCGGTCAGAGATAACGCAAGCTTCTTAAATAGATTTTTTCCGGGGGAGAGGGGATTCTTGGCTTCTTAAGTAATATTCTTGGATCCCTAGTAATTTTTTTCTCAAAGGCTTTTTTTTTTCAAAGTTAAGGATTTTAAATTACGTTTGGTAGTTTTACCTTTGAACGGCACTTTTTTTTTTGCACACCATGGGCTAAATGGCCAGGTCAGAAGGACCCAGAATGCTCAGAGAAGGTTGGGCGAGGGGACCTATTGGAACAGCTGTTGGGAGACAGATGGTAGCCTCCCGTCAAGGCCATCCAGCGTGTTCTTTAACGTGCAAAGGGTATGGCTCTCCCGAACATGGGTCACGGCTTACGGACGGCGGGCTTTCCAAGCCCATCGGTGCCCTCTACTGACCGTGGGCAGAGTGGGGAGTGTTGGCATAAATCTTAACGCTGGCCCAGCTAGGAGTCGAACCTGGGAACTAAAGATTACGAGTGTGACGGCTACAGTCATGCCCGCCCCATTTTTAAAGTAAGACTCTATACGGACTTTAGATGCACTGCTGAAAACAATTGAATGTGAATAGCTGCTTGGGAGTGGTGGGGGGGACGCTAATTTTAACAAAGAAATGGTAGAGCTATATGCAGATACCCTTTTATTATATAGTCAGGCTTAAATCAGGAGTAGAAGATTTTAATGCACTCGCCAGATGGTTTCATATTAATAAATTAATTTTAAATATTAAAAACGAAAATAATGAGCATTTAGCCTGCAGGGCACAGATTCACTTCAACTCCTTCGCTCTTGACGACTCGGTTTTGTCTAAACAATAAAAAATGCATATCTCTCTCTCTCCTTGCTCTTGTCCACATTTAGCACCAGTGGATGAAATAAAATGTTCAGGTACAGTCGTTCAAAAAAGTATCCGAACACTGTGGGTGATTACAGAATTCAGGAAAAATATCTGGCAAAGATTTTTTTTTTAGAAATTAGTGATCTGGCAACCTTTCGTGTCACGTGACACGAAAGGTTGCCAGATCACTAATTTCTAAAAAAAAAATCTTTGCCAGATATTTTTCCTGAATTCTGTAATCACCCACAGTGTTCGGATACTTTTTTGAACGACTGTACGAGAGTTGATACTAATTTAAATAAACACAAAGAACTACATTTTGAAACTGGATGATGTGGAAACTTTTTTTGCATTAAACTATTTAGAACTGTTTATATGTAACATAGATATTAAATGTTTCTTCCTTTCCGACTTTCTCACTTCTGGATTACTAGAATTTTTTTTGTTTTTTGACTAAGTCCTATTCTAAACTAAATCCGTTATTAAAAATTTTGATACTGTTGATAAGCCTTATAGGGCTTCGCGGAGATGTACAAATGTTTGTCCCTCTTCGCTGCTATTCCCCGCCCTGCCCACGGTCAGTAGGGGACACCGATGGGCTTGGAAAGACCGCCGTCCGTCGGAAGGGACGTTAAGTCGTGGCCCCGTGTGCGGGAGAGCCATACCCTGTGCACGTTAAAGAACACGCTGGATGGCCTTGACGGGAGGCTACCATCTGTCTCACAATAGACGTTCCAGTGGGGTCCCCTCCCCCAACCTTCTCTGAGCCTTCGGGGTCCATGTGACCTGGCCATTTAGCCCATGGTGTGCAAAAAAGTGCCGCTCAGAGGTAAAACAACCCAACCTCAACACCTTTTCTGTTCGCTGTCAGTATAGGACGAAGTACCATTTCTGAAGGTCACCTTTGGTGGCGTTTGAACAACAAACGACAAGCCACATAGCAACCTTACAAGTTTTTTCAACGCTTGATCAAAGACTCGATTACCAAATCCAATCTCCATTAACAAGTGAGCTTCGGTTTTTCCTTCAGCCGTGCGCAGTGTGTGCTACATTTGATGTCGGAGCGCCTACGGCCTAGATAAGGTCACTAGAGCCATTCCGTCGCTGGACCTGTCTTTGGGAATCACGTGCCAAGGCTCGTGCGCTCCATTATGGAGAAAATGGTAGCTCTGCTGCCTAGGCTCGTGCCTCGAGCAGCTTTGCCCACTCTTCCTGTGGCGCTCCGTGTTGAGGATCGCCAGGCTCGCCGCACCGAGGCTCGTAAGTAATTTTTGTATTATCTGGAATCGTGTTTAATCCAGAATCATCAGATTTGTAAGAGACAAGAGTTTAAAAATGTTTAATTCTTAAATTGGATTTTAAAATATTGATTTAAATGCGAGTTATGTTGTTATGCTTCAGTTGTGAGTTGGGTTGTTTTACCTCTGAGCAGCACTTTTTTGCACACCATGGGCTAAATGGCCAGGTCACATGGACCCCGAAGGCTCAGAGAAGGTTGGGGGAGGGGACCCACTGGAACAGCTGTTGGGAGACAGATGGTAGCCTCCCGTCAAGGCTATCCAGCGTGTTCTTTAACGTGCACAGGGGGCGGGGGTGGCTCAGTCGGTAGCGCTCCAGGCTCGTAATCTGTAGTTCCCAGATTCGAGTCCCAGCTGGGTCAGCGTTGAAATTTATCTCCGCAAAATTCCCCGCCCTGCCCACGGTCAGTAGGGGACACCGATGGGCTTGGAAAGCCCGCCGTCCGTCGGATGGGACGTTAAGCCGTGGCCTCGTGTGCGGGAGAGCCATACCCTGTGCACGTTAAAGAACACGCTGGATGGCCTTGACGGGAGGCTACCATCTGTCTCCCAACAGCTATTCCAGTGGGTCCCCTCCCCCAACCTTCTCTGAGCCTTCGGGGTCCATGTGACATGGCCATTAAGCCCATGGTGTGCAAAAAAGTGCCGCTCAGAGGTAAAACAACCCAACGTGCACAGGGTATGGCTCTCCCGCACCGGGGCCACGGCTTAACGTCCCATCCGACGGACGGCGGCCTTTCCAAGCCCATCGGTGTCCCCTACTGACCGCGGGCAGGGCGGGGAATTTTGCGGAGATAAATCTCAACGCTGATAGGGAAGATGAAATTAGGTTTCGCAATGGCATTAAGTAAATGTATCGCAATTGAAGTTGAAATGCTAAGGGTTCGCAGAAACTCTAAATCTCCCCAGAAATAGCCAAGGCCTATCATAAGTGGTTTCTTAGTCATTATGAGAATCGTGATTTGCTTACAACTTGAAGTACAGGAAGAAAGAGGCCAATTTAGATGGGCTATTGTTGAAACCAGTACTCGGCTGGGTAAAAACGGGGTGAAGCCATTTGAATGACAGATATGGAACTTATTTTTGAAAGAAAGGCATGCACGTGTCAACCGAATGAAAACGCTGCTAGCCCTAAAACAACTTAATAAACGTTTCGAGAATCGGTTGAAAGCTGATAGAATCTTTTGCTCCACCTGAGGAGAGAGCGAAGGAGGAAGCGAGACCGCACAGCAATAGAGTTGTGTCAGATAGTTAATGTTTTGTGTTTGGGGGCGGGGGTGGCTCAGTCGGTAGCGCGCCAGGCTCGTAATCTGTAGTTCCCAGGTTCGAGTGGGGGTAGCGTTGAGATTTATCTCCGCAAAAATTCCCCGCCCTGCCCACGGTCAGTAGGGGACACCGATGGGCTTGGAAAGGCCGCCGTCCATCGGATGGGACGTTAAGCCGTGGCCCCGTGTATGGGAGAGCCATACCATCTGCATGCCAAAAAACACTCTGGGTGGACATAATGGGAAGTTAACAAATGGGAAGTTAACAGCTGTTCCAGTGGGTCCCCTCCCCCAACCTTCTCTGAGCCTTCGGGGTCCATGTGACCTGGCCATTTAGCCCATAGTATGCAAAAAAGTGCCGCTCAGAGGTAAAACTAGCCAACGTTAAAGAACACGCTGGATGGCCTTGACGGGAGGCTACCATCTGTCTCCCAACAGCTGTTCCAGTGGGTCCCCTCCCCCAACCTTCTCTGAGCCTTCGGGGTCCATGTGACCTGGCCATTTAGCCCATAGTATGCAAAAAAGTGCCGCTCAGAGGTAAAACTAGCCAACGTTAAAGAACACGCTGGATGGCCTTGACGGGAGGCTACCATCTGTCTCCCAACAGCTGTTCCAGTGGGTCCCCTCCCCCAACCTTCTCTGAGCCTTCGGGGTCCATGTGACCTGGCCATTTAGCCCATAGTATGCAAAAAAGTGCCGCTCAGAGGTAAAACTAGCCAACGTTAAAGAACACGCTGGATGGCCTTGACGGGAGGCTACCATCTGTCTCCCAACAGCTGTTCCAGTGGGTCCCCTCCCCCAACCTTCTCTGAGCCTTCGGGGTCCATGTGACCTGGCCATTTAGCCCATAGTATGCAAAAAAGTGCCGCTCAGAGGTAAAACTAGCCAACGTTAAAGAACACGCTGGATGGCCTTGACGGGAGGCTACCATCTGTCTCCCAACAGCTGTTCCAGTGGGTCCACTCCCCCAACCTTCTCTGAGCCTTCGGGGTCCATGTGACCTGGCCATTTAGCCCATGGTGTGCAAAAAAGTGCCGCTCAAAGGTAAAACAACCCAAAGCCTGGGGACAGTAATAGACTGGCATACAGGAATTGAGATTATAAGATTACTGATGGTGTGAATTCTAGCTGGATAGATAAGTTTGCAAAACATTTCAGAGCTCTTCTCTATCAGTTCTTAAACTTTCTGATGTGGTGGACCGGCAATTTTTACCCAGCTTACCGTGGACTGGTCTAATGTTACCAACTTTGGGAGAGGGGTATTAAAAATCTTAAATATTTTCAGCTTTATTACAATATACATAATATGCTATTACAATGTAACTTCAAAACAATTTCAACTAATAATGTTAAATCTCAATTGAAACAAAATGCCATATTGACATGCACTGCGAGTTTCAGAATTCGTAACTGCCTGTAACATTATGATAAGTTTTGAAAAGTGGGGGGGGGGTCAGTTGGTAGCCCGCCAGGTTCATAATCTGCAGTTTTTGAGCTCCAGCTGAGCTAGCGTTGAGCTTTATTCCGCCCTACCATTGGGCAAGGAAAGGTCGGATGGGACGTTAAGCCGTGGTTCCGTGTGCACAGGGAGAGCCATACTCTGTGCATGTTAAAGAACACACTGGGTAATCTTGACGGGAGGCTACCATTTGTCTCCCAACAGCTGTTCAGTGGGTCCCATCCCCCGACCTTCTCTAGGCCTTCGGGGGTCCTTGTGACCTGGCCATTTAGCCCATTGTATGCAGAAAAAAATGCTGCTCAGAGGTAGAACAATCCAAATCTTGATAAAGTGTTCAGAGTATTATTCATCTTTCAAAGACTTAAGGGGGATACTCTACCATACTAAGCCTCCTCCCCCTTCATATAAGCCTGTCTAATAGGGTAGAAAGGTATTCATAAACATTGTACTCAAAATTATCCCTGGAAAATAAACCTAGATTATTATAAAAAGAATTGATGAAAAAAATTATATTATTGAAGAATGTGAAAAAAATATTCAATATTAAAACAAGATATTGTTATAAATATAACGGATGGAAATTGAGCGTGAGTTCAAAAGAATAATATTTACCTTATTTTAGAATAATTATTGCTAATTTATTAAAAAAGTATGAATAAAAACGCAAATATAAAATGAATTCAATGAACTCAAATCTTTATCTTCACCAGTATGAAAATAAACCATCAGAAAAACATAGCACCTTATCACTATTCCTACAAATAGTGGTTTCTTTCATAATTCTTACAATCTCTACTCAAAGCATGAACTAAGGCTTTTTACGATACTCAATAAGTGGCTTAATCATATTTGCGAATAAACTGTAATCTACAAAGAATAACCCTACCAATTCCTTAGGGGCGGGGGTGGCTCAGTCGGTAGCGCGCCAGGCTCGTAATCTGTAGTTCCCAGGTTCGAGTCCCAGCTGGGTCAGCGTTGAGATTTATCACCGCAAAATTCCCCGCCCTGCCCACGGTCAGTAGGGGACATCGATGGGCTTGGAAAGGCCGCCGTCCGTCGGATGGGACGTTAAGCCGTGGTCCCGTGTGCGGGAGAGCACACGGGACCACGGCTTAACGTGGTCAGCTTAACGTGTTCTTTACCCTGTGCACGTTAAAGAACACGCTGGATGGCTTTGACGGGAGGCTACCATCTGTCTCCCAACAGCTGTTCCAGTGGGTCCCCTCCCCCAACCTTCTCTGAGCCTTCGGGGTCCATGTGACCTGGCCATTTAGCCCATGGTGTGCAAAAAAGTGCCGCTCAGAGGTAAAACAACCCAACCCAATTCCTTAAACTAAATCTAACTATACACCAAATGACTTTCTTCTAGGATTCTAGTCGTAGAGTTCTCTAAAACTGCAGCTAAGGATAGTTTATGATCCAGTTCTTTTCAGACATTGATCGCCACCGTGCATCAAACGATGAATTCTTCATTTTCCTTACCAGTTTACTAACAAGATCCACATTAATAAATTTTTTATCCACCCGCGCATACGCCAAATGAAATAATTCTTAATGGACTAACGCGCACAAAGCCAAATATGATTATAATTCTACTTGACCTTAATTTCTCCCGATCATCTAACTCGTTCAATTAATACATCATCCTCAAGCAGCCATGGGGTACGGAGGTCCAACCAGACCGTGCAATTTAGTTCTCCAAGCATGTCTGTCCTGAGCTGCATCCGGCCACTGCACATCAATTCTAACAAGATCCTGTTTGACATTGTCTGTTGGGGCGGGGATTGCTCAGTCGGTAGCGGGCCAGGTTCGTAATCTGTAGTTCCCAGGTTCGAGTCCCAGCTGGGTCAGCGTTGAGATTTATCTCCGCAAAAATTCCCCGCCCTGCCCACGGTCAGTAGGGGACACCGATGGGCTTGGAAAGGCCGCCGTCCGTCGGATGGGACGTTAAGCCATGGCCCCGTGTGCGGGAGAGCCATACCCTGTGCATGTTAAAGAACACGCTGGATGGCCTTGACGGGAGGCTACCATCTGTCTCCCAACAGCTGTTCCAGTGGGTCCCCTCACCCAACCTTCTCTGAGCCTTCGGGGTCCATGTGACCTGGCCATTTAGCCCATGGTGTGCAAAAAAAGTGCCGCTCAGAGGTAATACAACAAAAACGACATTGTCTGCCCACCGCATCCTACGTCTCCCCCTCTTTCTGAGGCCTTTAGGCACACTGTTCATAACCCTATTCGCTAATCTATAATTATCCATATGGGCAACACGGCCAAACCAACAGTCTCTCTCTGCACAATATGCTGCTTAAAGGAGATTGCAGACTCCTTTGCCTAACCTCATCATTAGTTACAAAGTTGAACCACCTAATGCCCAAGATACTGCGTAAGCATCTGGAATCAAAAGCATCTAGTTTCCTGTTATCTTGTTTACACAGCGTCCAAGTTTCACTACCATAACTAACCCTAGAAAGAACCAAACTATTATAGTTTAATTTTAGTCTTTAGGTGTATACGCCTATTTCTCCACACTCTCCATATATTCTTAAATGTCCCAATGGCAATCCTTAGTCTTCTATGTATCTCATGCCGCACATCACCATTATCTGTTACATAGCTCCCAAGATAATTAAACTGTGACACCTGCTCAAGACTGCAACCATTCAGATTAACGGAATCACAGCCTGCCTGACCAATTTTCATCACTTTAGTTTTCTCTCTGTTTATAACCAAACCTACTCTACTACCAGTCTCATCAACAGCTCGAATGAAAGAGTTCATCTCATCAACATCATTTGCCAAAAGGGCTAAATCATCAGCATAATCTAAATCAGAAATTTTCGTATCTCCAGCCCATTTAAGGCCAAAATCTTTCCCTTGAAGTGAATTTCGCATAACATAATCAATACCAAACTAAAGAGAAAAGGAGACAAAATACACCCTTGTCGAACACCAGAAGTAATGCAAAACCAATTGCTGCAAGCCTTACCAACTCTCACACACGACTCAGTGTTATTATAGAGAGCTTTCATTATGTTAACTAACTTGTCTGGTATACCATATGATCTCACAATCAACCACAAATTATGACGATCAACAGAGTCGAAAGCCTTTTTGAAATCAACAAAGCTAGCAACCAAAGGTTTCTGAAACTCTAAACATTTCTCAAGAATCTGCCTAAGAGAAAATATCTGATCTAGACACCCCCTACCACTTCTGAATCCACATTGCTCATCACGCAATTGACTGTCAACCAGATTCTTAATTCTATTAAGCACAATCATGGAAAGAACTTTACCTGGAACAGAGAGTAAGCTGATACCCCTATAGTTATCACAAGAACTGCGATCACCTTTTTTGAAAATAGGGATAACAATAGCTCTGGTAAAAAATCCTTACGAACCATGCCTTTATCATAAAAGATATTCAAAATTTCAGTCATCCAAGTGGTAACAGAAATATTCCCAGCTCTAAGTTGGGTTGGGTTGTTTTACCTCTGAGCGGCACTTTTTTGCACACCATGGTCTAAATGGCCAGGTCACATGGACCCCGAAGGCTCAGAGAAGGTTGGGGGAGGGGACAAACTGGAGCAGTTATTAGGAGACAGATGGTAATCTCCCGTCAAGGCTACCCAGCGTGTTCTTTAACGTGCATAGGGTATGGCTCTCCCGCACACGGAGCCACGGCTTAACGTCCCATCCGACGGACGGCGGCCTTTCCAAGCCCATCGGTGTCCCCTACTGACCGTGGGCAGGAAGGGGAATTTTGCGGAGATAAATCTCGACGCTGACACAGCTGGGACTCGAACCTGGGAACTACAGATTACGAGCCTGGCGCGCTACCGACTGAGCCCCCCCCCGCCCCCCCAGCTCTAAGCATTTCCGCAGTAATTTCATCTGCCCCTGGGGATTTATGAAGTTTATAAACAGCCAAAATAACTTCAGATTGTGTTATAGGGCCAACATTAAAGCCACCAATGCATCTATTATCATTGCAAACAAGGGGCGGGGGTGGCTGAGTCGGTAGCGCGCCAGGCTCGTAATCTGTAGTTCCCAGGTTCGAGTCCCAGCTGGGTCAGCGTTGAGATTTATCTCCTCAAAATTCCCCGCCCTGCCCACGGTCAGTAAGGGACACCGATGGGCTTGTAAAGGCCGCCGTCCATCGGATGGGACGTTAAGCCGTGGCCCCGTGTGCGGGAGAACCATACCCTGTGCACGTTAAAGAACACGCTGGATGGCCTTGACGGGAGGCTACCCTCCCCCAACCTTCTCTGAGCCTTCGGGTATATGTGACCTGGCCATTTAGCCCATGGTGTGCAAAAAAAGTGCCGCTCAGAGGTAAAACAACCCAACTCATTGCAAACAATGGGAGTAGAACTAATCACGTTGTTTAGAACATCATTGAAATGTTCAGCCCACCTAGCTATGACAGAATCCTCACCTTCGATAACCTTACCTTGTTTATCTTTCAATCCCTGTATACCTGTCCGTTTTCTACCACACAAAACATTAACTACCTGGTACAGTTCTCTGCTGTTGTGCTGTCTAACTGCTTCCTCGGCTTTGTCAGTCAAGCAATCAAGCCAAAGATTCTTATCAGCAGCTAACTGATCCTTTACACGTTTATTAAACTCTCTGTAATGCTTTCTATTAGGACTAATAGGGTATTAAGGACATTTCTTTCTGAAATAAGTTCAAGTGCCTTATCACTTAAATAATTCTGCCTCCTCTGCTCCTTTTTTCCTAAAAGAGTACTGTTAGTGTCCAAAAAAGTCTGTTTAAAATGATCCCATTCTTCCTCAACTTCAGTAGTAAGCATACCATGACTGTCATAATGACAAAGTAACCTATCATGGTAAGCTTTGGTTATAACTGGGTCTTTCAGAGCTTCAGTATTAAAAGTAAATTTTTTAACCCTAGCACAACACTTTTTAAGTTTAAGTTGCAAGACACTTTTAACAAGATAATGGTCAGATCCAATTTCAGCTCCCCTATATGCCCTGGTATTTCTAACAGAACTAGCCCATTTGCTGTTAATATATAATCAGTCATATTCCTATGCAGCCCATCAGGTGAAACCCATGTGTACTTATGTATGTCGCGGTGTTTGTAATAAGTGTTAGTTATTCTGAAATCATTGAGTTTACTTACCTGTAGGAGACGTTGCCCATTGCCATTGCAGCTACCAATACCAAAAGGGCCAATCACCCCTCCCCAAAGGTCAGAGTCAGTACCAACTTTGGCATTGAAGTCACCAAGGACAAGGGTAATATCTCCTTTCTTGACGGAATTCAAAATATCCCGAAGTTGTTCATAAAACTATCCTTCTCATCCTCATCGGCATCCTCAGTGGGGGCATAACAGCAGATAACATTCAAGTCTTTAACGCTTGTCTGAAATTTTGCTGTAAGAAACCTTTCATTAATGCACTCATATCCTAGAAGAGCCAACTTTTTTATTCCTATCTGAGCATCGTTAAGAGTCCTAATATTCTAATCCACTGGTGACGTAATTCTCACTCTGAAGCACACGTGAGCACCAAAATCGTACACACATCAGTTTTGTTGTTGCTCGTTCATCTGTCATAACAATACTCATTCAGTTAAGAAGTAAAGAGTTAATAAAATATCTTCAATAAGAAGAATGCCAAAACATCTAATCTTTTCCAGGGGCGGTGGTGGCTCAGTCGGTAGCGCACCAGGCTCGTAATCTGTAGTTCCCCGGTTCGAGTCCCAGCTGGGTCAGCGTTGAGATTTATCTCGGCAAAATTTCCCCGCCCTGCCCACGGTCAGTAGGGGACACCGATGGGCTTGGAAAGGCCGCCGTCCGTCGGATGGGACGTTAAGCCGTGGCCCCGTGTGCGAGAGCCATACCCTGTGCACGTTAAAGAACACGCTAGACGGCCTTGACGGGAGGCTACCATCTGTCTCCCAACAGCTGTTCCAGTTGGTCCCCTCCCCCAACCTTCTCTGAGCCTTCGGGGTCCTTGTGGCCTGGCCATTTAGCCCATTGTGTACAAAAAAGTGCCGCTCAGAGGTAAAAATCCAATCCAATACAATCCAAAGTGAAAGGTGAACCTGCTTCTTATTTGCCAGTTTATCAAGAGATGGCTGGATTGATGACGGTTATCCTCGAAATGTAGAACGTGTACCCATAATGCTCCTGCGCTTTGTTTTGAGAAGATCACGGTGCGAATGCCGAAATCCTATTCGCACCCACAAATAGCTTATCCGCACCCAAATCCTCAAAACGTTATCAGCATCGCGTATATTGGATACTTAATAACCATCCAGATTTTGCAAATGCTTCAGGTGTAAGAGAAATCGATCTAATAGTTTATTAATGACTATTAGCTGAAAACATTATACTGATAGTCTTTTGTTCGAAAAAACATGCCTTAGACAAAAATTTAATTTTGCTGCTTCAAATGGAGTTATCGGCGATTATGTGAACTCATTTTTATTACCCAAAACTCCCCTCTACACATCACTATACAAATTTCTCGTGCCCCATTACTGAAATGAACTTGCATTTTTTTTTTAATTCGGTTTTGCCAGAAAAAACTTTGAGAATAAGTTTTTTTAATACGTGGCTTTATCCCAATGCATTTTTTTTAAAGGGAATATAATCATTGAAGTTTTCAAATGTTTTTTCTTTTATCACAACCATTTTTTTCCCATCTCAACTATCAAAGCACCAATGTGTGCTCCTGTTTCTGCATGTCTTATCTAACGCGAATAAAATCTCATCTTAAGCTTTCTTCCTCCGAGAGCTTTGAAATGCGGATATTCGCATCAGCACAAAGTTTCAGACTCTCATTTTCCACGCTGCCATATTCCTTATCCAAACTTGGTTGAGATAGTATATCGCGGAGATATGTCGACAGGGAAATGGAAGAAGGGTTTTCAGGAAACTTTTTATCACTTCGATTCAAAAGAGAAGAAAGCGACGATATTCCCGTTTTGAAACTCCTCCTCAATCCCTCCTCCAGCAGCCAACTACAAAGCATTCGAACTCGCGACGCATATCAACGTTAAGCTGAAACTTCAGAAAACATTTTCTTTCCTGGCAGCTCGATTCGGACCGGCAATGGCCCTCTGGTCACCAATTTGAGAAGCACTTCTAAACAATGTTAATTCTACTTGCACAGCTCGTGCAATGAGAGTAGATGCATTATTGGCTTTAATATTGACTCTACGTATATATCACAATAGGAAGTTAATCTGACTCTCTCAAATTTAAAACTATACATAATCCCTGAGGGAGATGACTTGCTACTGGAATGTTTAAATTTAGGAATGTTTCTTTATTCACTGGCAGACTGAAACTTTTAACTTTTTTTTCAGTGATCAAAGTGCTCGTAAAGATTTCATTAGTTTTATCCTTGCTTTCAGGAAAGGGGATCGCGGTTCTTGCCACGGGTTGGGTTGTTTTACCTCTGAGCGGCACTTTTTTGCACACCATGGGCTAAATGGCCAGGTCACAAGGACCCCGAAGGCTCAGAGAAGGTTGGAGGAGGGGACCCCACTGGAACAGCTGTTGGGAGACAGATGGTAGCCTCCCGTCAAGGCCATCCAGCGTGTTCTTTAACGTGCACAGGGTATGGCTCTCCCGCACACGGGGCCACGGCTTAACGTCCCATCCGACGGACGGCGGCCTTTCCAAGCCCGTCGGTGTCCCCTACTGACCGTGGGCAGGGGAATTTTGCGGAGATAAATCTCAACGCTGATCCAGCTGGGACTCGAACCTGAGAACTGCAGATTACGAGCCTGGCGCGCTACCGACTGAGCCACCCCCGCCCCTCTTGCCACGGGAATCTGCCTTTTCTGTTCCAGGGCAAGATCTTTGCTTTATTGTCCTTAATAATTGAATGATAAACTAGGATTTATATTCCTAGATTTTCTTTATTATAACCGTCACTCTGAATTGTTTGCACCACATCAGAACAAGGGCTTTGTATGCTAGTAGTAGCATAAATGAGAGTTCTGGGCCAGTAAATGGGGCCACAGAATTCTATAAAAATCCATGGGAAAAATTATGGGGGATGAGGGGGGAAAAAGCGTTTCTTGTGGTTTTTTGTAAAAATATGTGAAATGAGAAAATATATGAAAATTAGCAGATTAGCCAGTTTTTTCTAATTTTCACAAAAAGCCACAAGAAACTTTTTCCCTCATCCCCCATAACTTTTCCCATGGTTTTTTATAGAATTCTGTTGCCCCATTTACTGGCCCAGAACTCGCATTTATGCTACTACTTATGCTTTCACTTGAGGGGGCGGGGATGGCTCAGTTGGTAGCGCGCCAGGCTCGTAATCTGTAGTTCCCAGGTTCGAGTCTCAGCTGGGTCAGCGTTGAGATTTATTACTGCAAAACACCCCACCCTGCCCTCGGTCAGTAAGGGACACCGATGGACTTAGGAATAGGCCGCCGTCCGTCGGATGGGGCGTTAAGCTGTGGTCCCGTGTGCGGAGAGCCAGAGAGCCATACTCTGTGCACCTTAAAGAACACACTGAATAACCTTGATGGGAGGTTACCATCTGTCTCCCAACAGCTGTTCCAGTGGGTCTTCTCCCCCAACCCTCTGAACCTTCGGGGTCCTTGTGACCTGGCCATTTAATTTTTTTTATGGGCAGAAAAAGTGTCGTTCAGAGGTCAACGAAATGTTCATATTTTTGTAAGGCACCGTATGTACGAGGGCAGAATTAAAGACTTTAAGGTCCTAGGACAGTCTGGAGGAAATGTAAGTTACAATAGTTATTTAGATTAAGTAATTTAAGGGAAAACAAATAAAAAAACCTAAAATTAAACAAGGGCGGGGGTGGCTCAGTCGGTAGCGCGCCAGGCTCGTAATCTGTAGTTCCCATGTTCGAGTCCCAGCTCGGTCAGCGTTGAGATTTATCTCCGTAAAATTTCCCGCCCTGCCCACGGTCAGTAGGGGACACCGATGGGCTTGGAAAGGCCGCCGTCCGTCGGATGGGACGTTAAGCCGTGGCCCCGTGTGCGGGAGAGCCATACCCTGTGCACGTTAGAGAACACGCTGGATGGCCTTGACGGGAGACTACCATCTGTCTCCCAACAGCTGTTCCAGTGGGTCCCCCTCCCCCAACCTTCTCTGAACCTTCGGGATCCATGTGACCTGGCCATTTAGCCCATGGTGTGCAAAAAAGTGCCGCTCAGAGGTAAAACAACCCAACTAAAATTAAACAAAGGGATAATAGAATTATCTAGTTACATAACTTAGTTTGATGTTGATAATTTAATCCATTTTTTTTTTCTGCTGAGGTCTCTTACCTCTCAGACCTTCTACTTTGACATATAAAATGTGAGGCTCCTGTCAGACCTCTGTTGCAAGCAGCTGCTCGAGGGAGTATTTATATTTTTCTTTTTACCAGCAGTGCTAAAATAATCCAGATGTTCAGAGATAGTTCAGTTTTCTTTGAAGCAGATTAGCAATAGATAGTTTCAAATAAAACCTGTTGTTCAAACCGTGGCAACAGGTTTTCGAAGGAACCGTAACAGAGGAAGTTGTGCTTGTTCGGTTTAGCGCAGTTCGGGTTTCTAGCCCATTCTTTTCTTCTTCGGGTGGACGACCAACTTATGTGCGAGTGTTCTGACACCATTTGATCTATTCCTCGTGTCTTAATGGCCTTGTTTTTCAATCCTGCAAGTTCTGCCTTTCAACGATTCCCTCTCCCTTACATTCAGACATATTGATTAGTTTGATTTCTCACATTTCCCATGATGCTATCGTATTTAATTTCATAGTTCTTTTCCTTTTGGCTCTTCAGGTTGTCGTTCAACTTTAATCCCGTTCCCCATTTGTTGTTGTTTAAGGCACATAATTACGGTTGCTGATTTCTACCCTTTAGAGCAAGACAATGTCTCGAATCTTTCACCAGGTTGTTTTGGGTTGTTTTACCTCTGAGCGGCACTTTTTTGCACACCATGGGCTAAATGGCAAGGTCACATGGACCCCGAAGGCTCAGAGAAGGTTTGGGGAGGGGACCCACTGGAACAGCTGTTGGGAGACAGATGGTAGCATCCCGTCAAGGCCATCCAGCGTGTTCTTTAAGGTGCACTGGGTATGGCTCTCCCACACATGGCCACGGCTTAACGTCCCATCCGACGGACGGCGGCCTTTCCAAGCCCATCGGTGTCACGGTCGGTAGACCGTGGCAAGGCGGGGAATTTTGCGGAGATAAATCTCAACGCTGACCCAGCTGGGACTCGAACTTAGGAACCGATGGGCTTGGAAAGGCCGCGTCCGTCGGATGGGACGTTAAGCCGTGGCCCCGCGTGCGGGAGAGCCATACCCTGTGCACGTTAAAGAACACGCTGGATGGCCTTGACGGGAGGCTACCATCTGTCTCCCAACAGCTGTTCCAGTGGGTCCCCTCCCCCAACCTTCTCTGAGCCTTCGGGGTCCATGGGCCATTTAGCCCATGGTGTGCAAAAAAGTGCCGCTCAGAGGTAAAACAACAACCCAAATGAAAGGAAGATAGGTCCCCCGGTACTCTTGTGAGTAGGTAAGTCAGCTCCCTATCTTCCTTTGAAGTGAATGCGAATTCAGCGACTGATTATATGCTTTAGGTATATTTTCTACTTTTTAGGGCCATATTGGGAAGGTATTTTTAAAATATACAGGAAGTAGGTTAGTATATGTAATATACATATATAAAGAAGATGGATAAATTATATATAGGAAGATAGGAGGTATCAAAGGCAGAGAAAAATATTCCTGTGTTTCACTGGATCTATATTTCACTCCAATTTTACCGACGTTTTCAAAGGGGGGGGGGGTGCTTCCCCCCTCTGCCCCTTCCGCCATTTTCTACTGAACTTTATTTAATGCCGTACTGGAAATTAGTAAGACACTTGTAACTACGATTTTTTTTTTTTTGAAATAACTCGTAAAGGAGCAACCCCCAGACACTAAATCTCAAACGTGCCTTCAGTTTCGCAAATGAACAGAAAATTCTTTCAAATAAGACTTTTCTAAGTTTCAAAACCTTGCCCCCATATCCAGGTTGGCTTGAAAAGGGTTATATTAATATTTTGATTTTTTACGAGTGAGAAGTTATACAATTTTACGACGAATTATTAACATAGGGGACGTGTTGGCTTTGTCGGTACTGCGCCAGCATTTATCTTCAGAAAAATTCTGACCCCCCCCCCCCTACCGTCCACCAAAAAAGTAAACCAGTGGACTTGAAAAAGACTGCCTTCCATCGGGTGGGACGTTAAGCCGTTTTCCAGAGTGCAGGAGACGGAGCCATACTCCGTGCACGTTAAAGAACACACTGGATGGCCTTGACGGGAGACTATCATCTGTCTCCTAACAGCTGTCCACTGGGTCCCCTTCTTCCAATCTTCTCTGGGTCCTTGTGACCTGGCCATTTTGTCCATTGCGTGCAAAAAAGTGCCGCTCAGAGGTAAAACCCAACTACTCAATCTTCTCTGAGCCCTCTGGGTCCTTGTGACCTGGCCATTTTGTCCATTGCGTGCAAAAAATAGTGCCCTCAGAGGTAAAAAAACTCAACCTTGTGTACGAACATAGACTAATATATGATCCCCAAAGGTTTCGATGTTAAGTATCGGGTATGTTTTTCGTGGTGATCGCATCATTGTTGCTTTTTGTATGCTGCTTTATGTTGCGATACCCTTATGACCTGGCCTTTTTATAGAACATAATTCGAAGAAAAGTACAGCTTAGGAACACTAGGTAGAAACAATCTGTTAGGATTGCACCTTGACTTATTTTTCTTTCTGTAGGCCGAGGATTCCTTCCACCCGAGTGAGTTCACCTTTTGGCTCTCGGCTAAGAACATCGTTGGCTCCCTACGCGTCAGCGCAGACGCCGATGACTCTGAGATCGACATTGTCTTCTGGTCCCATCAACAGCGATAACATCTCACCCAGAGTGGTTTTCACGGCCGACCTCGAGCAAGGTCATTTCCTTCACCTTTTTGCACCAGATGGAAGATAAGGTTTTTATCATCGGTGCATTTTTAGAAAGAACCGAAGTTCTCTCCAAGCAAAGGGCGATATGTAACCTTTGGATTCAAGAATATTTCTTATTTCTGCTGACTCGATTCGTCTTCTCCTCGGGGCGGGGGTGGCTTAGTCGGTAGCGCGCCAGGCTCGTAATCTGTAGTTCTCAGGTTCGAGTCCCAGCTGGGTCAGCGTTGAGATTTATCTTCGCAAAATTCCCCGCCCTGCCCACGGTCAGTAGGGCACACCGATGGGCTTGGAAAGGCCGCCGTCCGTCGGATGGGACGTTAAGCCGTGGCTCCGTGTGCGGGAGAACCATATCCTGTGCACGTTAAAAAGAATACGCTGGATGGCCTTGACGAGAGACTACCATCTTTCTCCCAACAGCTGTTCCAGTGAGTCCCCTCCACCAACCTTCTCTGAGCCTTCGGGGTCCTTGTGACCTAGCCATTTAGCCCATTGTGTGCAAAAAAAAGTGCCGCTCACAGGTAAAACAACGCAACCACCCGGATTCGGTCTCATCCCAACAAAGCCAGAGTCCATCTGTAATATCTAATGATCGCGATAACCAACTGCTGCTTATTAGTTTGGCTGGACTGCGATAATCTCGCACGAGTTTTAAAGAATGACTGCTTTCAGCGAAGGATAAATATAAATTTCATTTATAGTGGATTTATGGTTTGGTATTAGAAACATCTAAGTACTGAAACAATAGAAGTAATATTTATCTTATTGAATATCCCCCATCGATTGATGTAGCTGATTTGGTTTCTATATTGAGTTTGAGGTCTAACCCGAAAGGGGCAGAGGGATGCTCAGTCCGTAAAGCGGCGGATTAGTGTCGAGAGTTTCCAAGGTTTCTCTCGGGTACGCTCATTTTTTTTTCTGTTAACTCGCGCTCTGTAAAAAAAAGTGGTCACCAATTGCCTTCGGTCGAATAGGGCATTAAGCCGTGACTCAGTGTGCGAGAGCCATACCCTGTGCACGTTAAAGAACACACTGGGTGGCCTTGACGGGCGGGGGTGGCTCAGTCGGTAGCGCGCCAGGCTCGTAATCTGTAGTTCCCAGGTTCGAGTCCCAGCTGAATCAGCGTTGAGATTTATCTCCGCAAAATTCCCCGCCCTGCTCACGGTCAGTAGGGGACACCGATGGGCTTGGAAAGGCCGCCGTCCGTCGGATGGGACGTTAAGCCGTGGCCCAGTGTGCGGGAGAGCCATACCTTGTGCAGGTTAAAGAACACGTTGGATGGCCTTGACAGGAGGCTACCATCTGTCTCCCAACAGCTGTTCCAATGGGCCTCCTCCCCCAACCTTCTGAGCCTTCGGGGTCCATGCGACCTGGCCATTTAGCCCATGGTGTGCAAAAAAGTGCCGCTCAGAGGTAAAACAACCCAGCCTTGACGGGATCAGGCTCCCAGCAGCTCTCCAGTGAATCTCCTTTCCCCAACCCAAGCCCTTGGGGGTCCTTGTGACATGACCATTTAGCCCATTATATGAAAAACACCGCTCCAGAGGTAAGGCAACACCGTACGTATTTTTGAGACCTCTGATCTGCTGATTGCAACACTTTAGTTCCTTTCATACACTGTAGCTTAGCACATGAAACATTCGCAATTGTTTTATTCTTTTCACAATTCACTAACCCCCCCCCCCCACATACACGCACTGGTCACTGGACTACTCCGGTCATCCTCTCTTAGTTTTGCACGTGCTTAAATCAGCTCTTACGAGCCACGCGAGACCTCATTGCACCGTGCTATGCGTTGCCCGGCGTGGAGTAGACCGTTCGCGGAAATGAACGGCGCTCTCTTTGGGAAGCAAGTGCATTGTCTGCCGCTGAACGCTTCGCAATGTGGGTTAACGTTCGCCATCACGGTCAATGCAGATGAGCTTCCTCGTCTGCTATTGCCTCCCCCTTTATTTCGCAGACGGACGATCTCCTTTTGGGATCGTTTCCAGGGAAACGCGGGCGACAGCCTCTCGCGATCGCCGGGCTGAGGATGCTCTCGCAGTCAGTGCTCTTCCGGCTCCAAAATGGTTTTGTTTTTTACGCAATCTCTTGCTGCCAAAAAAACGGCAAAGTGAACACTTTGCCGTTTTTTTCTTTTGTAAAGCGGCCTCGAGATACTCGGACTGGAGGCATCATGACTTATACACGTTGACTATATTCCAAAATCATTGGAATAATTCAATGCTACAGTACTGTAGGAAACTAGATGCTTTTGATTCTAGATGCTTACGCAGTATCTTGGGTATTAGGTGGTTTAACTTTGTAACTAATGATGAGGTTAGGCAAAGGAGTCTGCAACCTCCTTTAAGCAGCATATTGTGCAGAGAGAGACTCCGTTGGTTTGGCCATGTTGCCCGTATGAATAATTATAGATTGGCGAATAGGGTTATGAACAGTGTGCCTAGAGGCCTCAGAAGGAGGGGGAGACCTAGGATGCGGTGGGCAGACAATGTCAAACAGGACCTTGTTAGAATTGGTGTACAGTGGCCGGATGCAGCAGATGTAGCTCAGGACAGATATGCTTGGAGAATTAAACTGCGCGGTCTGGTTGGACCTCCGTAGCCCATGGCTGCTTGAGGATGATGATGATGATAGTACTGTGCGAATTAGTTGGGACAAGCGAAGCCTGGAGAACCTCTTCGATCCGGCCACATCCAGCAATCCCCCAAACACCCACCCAAAGTCATGTTTTGGGGATGTTTCACAGCTTCCGGGCCACAGACTCTTCACCCCATTGAAGGAATGACGGACAGCAAAAAGTACATAAGCGTTCTGGAGGCGAAAATGGTCCCAACACTGCAGAAGCTGTTTCCTAACGGCGATGGGGTATTTCAACAGGATCTGGCTCCATGCCACAATTCTAAGCTTGCTAAGAGCTTCGTTACCCAGCAACATTTGAATGGATTGGAGTGGCCAGAAAATTCATCCGATCTAAACCTCATTGAAAATTTGTGGGCCATTATTAAAGCGCGCTTATCTAAGATGGATTGCACGACGAAAACCAAAATGATAGAAAGTGTCATGAAAGTGTGGTACCACGACCCTGAAGTGAATGAGATGTGTGGAAAGCTAGTGGCATCAATGGTTGAGAGGGTGGAAGAAGTAATTAAAGCTAAAGGGGTCACATTCACTTTTAACTACACTATTAAACAAATAAATATTTTAGTTGTCTCTGTTACTGCATTTTCCTATTGTCCCAACTAATTTGCACAGTACTGTATGTGAAAAGACTTAATTTTGAAAGTTATAGGAGCTGAAACATTCAATAATAACTTTGTCTGAAAAGCTAATTAAAATGCAATGACAATTGTAACAGATCGTTTGCTAAATAGAATTTTAAAAGTTTGTGATTGTTCACGTTTTGTAACTTGTGAAGGAAATATTTTAAACGAAGAGGATTCGCCATTAAATATTTCTGCTTCAATAACTCTTTAAAAACAAGCGAGCTCATTAAGAAATTTAGATTTAGGAAGATTCGAGTCAGATCTATAATTTACCTCCTGTTTTTTATTAAACAGTTTGGCAAATAGAAGAGCTTTCAATATGAATGGCCCTTAAAGATACAGCGTGGACCCAAATATTAGGCCCGAACCATTTCGATGACTCTTGCTTGCACTATATTGTCATGGAGGGTACAGTCGCTCAAAGAATATCCGAACACTATGGTTGATTACAGAATTCAGAAAAAATATCTGGCAAGGATTTTTTTAGAAATTAGTGATCTGGCAACCTTCGTGTCACGTGATTACAGAATTCAGGAAAAATATCTGGAGCGTGTACAGCAACTGTACACGCTCCAGTTACCGTTCACTGCAAACTGGAGCGTGTGCAGTTACTGCACACGCTCCAGTTTGCTGTGAACGGTAACTGCACACGCTCAATATATCCGTGAGGGAGCCCACACGATCTAGTATCAAAATAATGACCACCTACAGTCGCTCAAAAAAGTATCCGAACACTATGGTTGATTACAGAATTCAGAAAAAATATTTGACAACGATTTTTTTTTTAGAAATTAGTGATCTGGCAATCTTCGTGTCACATGACACGTCAAAACTCCTTGCCCTCACTCAGAGGATACCGATGGGCTTGGAAAGTGAACCGTCCGTCGGATGGGATGTTAAGTCGTGCTCCGTGTGCGGGAGAGACATACCCTGTGCACGTTGAAGAACACATAGATGGTAACTTCCCGTTAAGGCCATTCAATCTCCCAACAACTGTACCAGTGAGTCCCCTCCCCCCCAACCTTCTCTGAGCCTTCGTGATCCTTGTGACCTGACAATTTAGCCCATTGTGTCTGTAAAAAAACCACTTAACGAGTGAAAAGCCCTCTGCCTGGCAAATTTAAATATTGCCTTTTAACCGTCTTATGACTTTGTTTGGCGCATTGCAGCGTTCATTGCTATTGCGCCACGACTTCAGCAGCAAATCAAAAAACGACAGTTGATCTCCGTTATCATGTTGTCGATGATCAACCTTCTCATAGATAAAGCTTGTATTGCTATCATTTGATAGCAAGTAATAAAACGATAAACTGACCTTCATCCTCTTTAATTTTTTCTAATAATTTCTACTTGCAAAGTGTAATAATCTGAAGCATTAAATCTCTTCAATTTCAGGTTGTCATGACTGGCTATGACGTCATCGCCGGTGGAGTCGCCCGAGTGTGGAGGTGTGGGACTTTCCTCTGCATCCGACTGCCTCTGAGAACCTTGACTCTTTGCTGGAGGACTCAGATCTTCTTCCTCTGCCTCCCTTTCCGTTGCTTGTCTCACATGGTTCGCATACTGCGCTTCAGGATCCAGCAGATGCTGCATCGGCCGGCCTGCAGGTGTGCCATGGATCTTCTGCAGTGCATCGTTGGCAATGAGATGATGAACTCGAAAGGGATGCTGTACGGCATCCAGGAGATCAGGAGGCACTCCTTATTGGCCGTCACCAGAATGAATGTCTTCAACAAAGAACTCGGAAAGTGCCGGAAACAACTGGTCGATTGGAAAGTGCACACCAGTATGAAAACGAAAGAACTGTCCACCATCGCCAATGAAGAGAGGAGACTTCTGAGGGTGATTGTGGGGGCTTTGAAGCATTTAAGGTGGTTGAAAGAGAACAGAGAAATCGTGGACGAAAAAATCAAGAACAATTTAGAAGAGTTGATCGTTTTTTCAAAAACTCTGGCTACCAAAGAGGAACAATTGAACGACTCCAATGTTCTTTCTAGTACTGGAGAGATGAATACAGCCCTGAAAATGGGATACAAGAAACTGCAGAGACAGGCCGAACAGCTGAAAGAGATTATTGAAATGAAAAGGAATGGGATTGGCCACGGAGACAAATCTTTGAACTGCAATTCTGCCTTTGATGGAAGTGGGAGGAGATCGCGTGCAGTGAGGGAGCCCGATGTGGTGGCTATGAGCATGGACGCACTGCAGACTATTGTCGCGTTGCTTAGCAACGAGAACACGGAGCTGAAGAAGCGACTGACGATTGCGCACAAGGAATTGGCGGATGTGAAGAACACGTGCGACGAACTCGTGGAGCAGGTGGCGGGCCTGGAGAATCAGTTGGCGGAAGTGCAAGGGATGCTGCAAGAGGTGCAAGGCGAAAGGGACGAGATGAGGGAGAGGTTGATGACGTTGCAATTCATGATCGAAGAGGAAGAGGTTTTCTTGAACTATGATCAGACGAAAGGGGTGTGCAGGAAAGAGGCTGTGGAAGAAGACACCTTTTACGACAGTCGGGAATACAATTTCGAAGAATGTCTTCGCCTTTCGAAAGGAGAATTAAGTGACGTTGAAATATCTTTGGAGAATGGGACGACAGACGATCTCGAAGAATATTCCCGAATAGATACGTGACGTTTTTAGTGGCATTTTACGACTTTCAGTGCAGTTCCAGATGTAAAAAAAAAAATGAAACCTACTAGTTGATAAAGAGCATTGAAAAGTGGTAATTTAAATTCTTGTGACTAATGTCCACAGAGGAACTTTCTTCTTAATACGAAGTAGATGCACACCCGCTAGTCTTAACGAAAATTATTAGGTTGTAAAAAGAAAGGTATGGATATTACTCTTAATATGTGGATAAATTTGAAACTTTGATATATTGTTATATATATTATCAAAAGAATAGGGACACATCAGTGAAAACGTCTTAAAAGAATAAGGACATGTCTGCTATAAGGGTGGGGGAATTGTCTCAACTAATAGTGCTCCGGGGCTCGCAATCTGCAGTTCCCAGATTCGAGCCTCAACTCTGGCTTCGTTGAGGTTTATCCCCCAACACCCTTTCCCCCTGGATCGGAAAGTAAACACAGGGTCTTGGAAAGGTTGCCGTCCCTAGGATGGGACGTTAAGCCGTGGTCCCATGTGCGGGAGAAAGCCCGACCCTGTGCACGTTAAAGAACACGCTGGATGGCCTTGCCTAGAGGCCCTATATAGGAAGAGGTTGGCCATCTCAAAAATGGACGTCATGTTTTGTCGTCTCTAGGATTGTTTAACGTGAATAGCTGAATGGTATTGCACAGATGCTTATGTGTTCCGGAAAAGGGTAGGGGAATATCGGATACAGATTTCAGTGTTCATGATTGAAAGTAGGGGCGGGGGTGGCTCAGTCGGTAGCGCGCCAGGCTCGTAATCTGTAGTTCCCAGGTTCGAGTCCCAGCTGGTTCAGCGTTGAGATTTATCTCCGCAAAATTCCCCGCCCTGCCCACGGTCAGTAGGGGACACCGATGGGCTTGGAAAGGACGCCGTCCGTCGGATGGAACGTTAAACCGTGGCCCCGTGTGCGGGAGAGCCATACCCTGTGCACGTTAAAGAACACGCTGGATGGCCTTGACGGGAGGCTACCCATCTGTCTCCCAACAGCTGTTCCAGTGTCTAGGCTACCCATCTGTCTCCCAACAGCTGTTCCAGTGTCTAGGCTACCCATCTGTCTCCCAACAGCTGTTCCAGTGTCTAGGCTACCAATCTGTCTCCCAACAGCTGTTCCCCTCCCCCAACCTTCTCTGAGCCTTCGGGGTCCATGTGACCTGGCCATTTAGCAAATGGTGTGCAAAAGTGCCGCTCAGAGGTAAAACAACCCAACTCGTGATTGAAAGCACTTTAGAAAACTGCTAAAAAGAAAAAGTAAATTTTAGGGCTATTTTATATAAAAATATAATTTCGCTTTGTTGTTTGTCAGTGTGTAAACATCGAACTTTTTGTTTATACAGATAAATAAAAAATTCTTTGTGTTGGATTGGTATTAATAAAATACTACAATTTGCATTTTTTTAATCTTCTAAAAGTTAACTACGCCCTCTAACGGTGGAAAAATTTGAAAATTTGCAAAATACCAAATATTCCAAATGATAGTTAAGTTAGAAGTTTGAAATTCTGGTGTTGAAATGTGAAGGCAACACTCACTTGACTCTTTAGACCCGGGAGAGGGGGGGGGGGGCAGTGAATGCAACTTTTTTTTAACAGAAAATTGTTTTTAGAGATAAATTAATTCTTTTTGGGTTGGACAGGTATTGATGAAGTATTAAAATTTGCATTTTCTGAATCTCCCAAAAGCTATAATTGCACCCTCTAACGGTGGAAAAAATCCCAAAATTTAAAACTAATATTGGAAGCGATGTAGTTACGCTAGAAATTTGAAATTTTGATTGTGGAATGAGACTTGTCTTGAAGATTCCATTGATAACAATGACTTGACCCCTTACGCCCAAAGTATTGAAGAAACAGAACGGTTTTAAGAGATAATTGGAACTCTCTTTTAGTTGGTACTAATGAAACATACTTTCAAAGACAGTTTTAATTTATATCGTTAAGAATCATTAAATATCCAAACGGCCAAACTTTTAACGAATGTTCTGAGTGATCTTTTTTATGATAGAAATTTCGGCGGTAGCGTTCTGTTATGGTAAAAATACCACTAACCACAATGATCTGACCACTATTTTCAGAGTAGTGGGAGAAAAGGAACTTTTCTAATTTAAGAACTGAAAAGCAAATACTTTTTGTTTTATAATTACTAATAAAATACTACTGTGTGTATTTCCCCCCCCCCCCCATCATATGTTAAAAAAACTCGAGCAGTTGCTTGTGCAGAGGTCTGACAGGAGCGTGTCAATTTATACGCCATAGAAGGTCCATGAGGATGGCGGGGCCTCAGCAGAAAAACACGAATAGCCATAATTAAAACCTTTAAGGAGCGAAAAAAGTAGGCAAAGGAAGAACTTCATTCTCTTTGAAAACGAGACTCCCATGTGCGCCAGAGGCGATATGCGTTATTCTAGTTATTTTACACATTCAGTACCCTCTGATAGTGGAAATTCGAACTATTGCATAATTGGTAAAATAAACTAATATTTTATTAATATCTGTATACTTTGTATCTTAGATACTTTGGGCGTAGGGGTCAAGTCATTGTTATCAATGGAATCTTCAAGCCAAGTCACATTCCCGATAAAGTTTTTGGACAGAAAACACAAAAAAAATGTTTTTTATTTATCTCTTACAGCAGAAAAGTTGCATTTTATCAACACCCCTTGCTACAACGGACAAATCATTACTATTTGGGGGCGGGGGTGGCTCAGTCGGTAGCGCACCAGGCTCGTAATCTGTAGTTCCCAGGTTCGAGTCCCAGCTGGGTCAGCGTTGAGATTTATCTCCGCAAAATTCCCCGCCCTGCCCACGGTCAGTAGGGGATACCGATGGGCTTGGTAAAGGCCGCCGTCCGTCGGATGGGACGTTAAGCCGTGGCCCCGTGTGCGGGAGAGCCATATCCTGTGTACGTTAAAGAACACGCTGGATGGCCTTGACGGGAGGCTACCATCTGTCTCCCAACAGCTGTTCCAGTGGATCCCCTACCCCAACTTTCTCTGAGCCTTCGGGGTCCATGTGACCTGGCCATTTAGCCCATGGTGTGCAAAAAAGTGCCGCTCAGAGGTAAAACAACCCAACCCATTACTATTTGTGTAAACTACATACTTCAACATTACACTCTATGACCAAAAATAAGTTTCTATCATAAATTGATCGTTTTCAATATTCGTTTGAAGATTTGGTATGTCCAGCTTTTTCCGCCGCTAGAGGTCGCCTTTCGAGTTTTTATTTACCGTCTTTAGCACTTTCTAACAGTGGAAATTCCAACAGATGGGATTCGAAAAAATGTAAATATTAATATTAGTACCTACAAAAAATTATTTCGTTTATCTCTTAAAAGTTTAATTTTCGCATCCTCTTTTGGAGAAGAGGGTGAAGTCTTGTTGCCATTGTAAACCTTCTGACCATAACATTCGACCACCAAAATTTTGGATTTCTAGTATAAATAGTTTGTTTGCAATATTCTTTTGAAATTTTAGCATTTCCATCATTTTCCACCGCTAGAGGCGCTATTAAAACTATTGGAAGATTTCAAAATTAGAAATCGCAATATTTATTTGAAATCTATCCTACCCAAAAACAATTTTTCTGTAAAAAAAAAAAAAAAAAAAAAAAAAATTGTCTATAGTAGATGGACAGACAAGTTTGGAGAAAGACTGACAGACGAACAAATATTGTCATAAGCGACTACAAAGTGAAAACATTAGCTCGTTTTTCAAACAACCTTAAAGAAATTATTTGTTGGTTTTCAGTTAGCTCGTTTCACTTTTGCAACCGACTGTCGTCTTCTGATGGAGTTTCTTGGAAAAATATTCATTAATTTATTTCTGAGTGGAATTTTTACATCCAGCTGCAGCCCAGTAAGGCATTGATAAAATATTAAAGCTTTTAATAACCAAAAAATGCGGTAGAAATATATAAAATTATAACAACTTAGTGTGTACCTAGTTAAAACCTCTAACTCAGGTTTTGTCTCACGGTACGACAAACATGGCGCCCGTAAACCACGTGACTCAATCAACCAATGACAGTCAATCGCAGAGATGGCCAGCCTCTAACTATACATTACTGCAACACCTTATTTCCCTAATGCAATTGTACTGATGTTTTCAAAAAAAAATATACATATACATAATTATACTCTGCAACAATAAACTACAACTCCCGAAGTACCCTTTTTCAAAAATGATTACTAGTGGTGGCAAACCATCTGCCTGACCAATTTTCATCACTTTAGTTTTCTCTCTGTTTATAACCAAACCTACTCTACTACCAGTCTCATCAACAGCTCGAATGAAAGAGTTCATCTCGTGAACATCATTTGCCAAAAGCTAAATCATCAGCATATTCTAAATCAGAAATTTGAAGATCTGCAGACCATTTTAGGCCATCCTTAATTGTAAGAGATTCGGGGCGATTTTGAATATTTACCTTGCACCCTTCTTACCAACTTCCGGCCAACATGGGCCACACAGTGATCACACACGCTATAATTTTCACTCCAAGAAGAATTTTACTCCAAACGTCTCCCCCCCACCACCACCACCCCCTTGCCACAAAACTACGATGCAGCACTTCCATGGCACGAAACTTCAACCACCTCCTTCAGTATTAGGCGGCCTGCGGCCAAAAGCCTATCGCCAACATGTAGGGTCGCTAGCACTTCACTGTACTGGTCCCTACTTTTGACGCACACACAAAAAACTTCTCGTGGACCAGATGATAAAGGGGCCAAGGTCCCTTTTACAAAATGGTCCCAGTTTTTAAAGAAGGATGTTAGACTCTAACTATACAGGACCTCTAGCGTAGACGGGAGGCTAACATCTGTCTCCACACAGCTGTCCAGTGGGTCTCCCCCCCCCCCCCACACACACCACCTTCTCTGAGCCTTCGGGGTTCTTGCGACCTGGCCATTTATCCCATTGTGTGCAAAACAGTGCTGCTCAGATGTAAAACAACTCGCTCTAACAGCTGTCCCTTAACCCAGCCTTCGGGGTCCTTGTGACCTAGACATTTAGCCCATTTGCTTGCATAATCGAAACATATCCTGCTTATCGCGACATCAAATCGTTCCTATTTCGTCAAGTGATATTTATTTAAATTTTTTTTTTATATCTAAAAGTTTTGATTTCTAGTTTATATCGTAATTTTGTGTTCCGAAAGATTATGAATCTTATTGGTGCTTCATTTTGGTAGCGGCACAGTCTTTGTGTTTAAGTGACTAAATATGAAACCTTATTTGCAGAATACCTAAGAGGACCTAGTCAGTGGACTTCAGCTGAAAATTGTGCACCTGCTCGAAACTTAAGTACTTGTTGCCATCGGACAACCACCAGGTGAGTTAATTTAAATTACCTTTCGGTTAATGGAATATATTCCATAATTGTCATTTACGGTGAACATTTTTATGAGCAGCCCCCACCCCCCTCCTTCGGATGACCTTCTTCACCGACCTTAAGAAATACGTTGGATGGCCTTGGTGGGATGTTCACCTAACAGATGCTGCTCGTACCCAAATGTAAGCTCTTGGGAACCACGTGACCTGCCCATTTGAACATATGTGCAAAAAATGATGTTCGGAGACACTATAACTGGAGTGTAGATCCTACAGCAAAATCGATTTACATCGGTGTTTTGCCGTCCCATGGCAGAGTGGTTAGCACGCTTGGCTACTGATCTAAGGGACCTAGGTTCGAGCCCCGGGTAAGGCATGGTTGTGTGTGTTGTTTTTCTGCTGAGGTCTTTCCATCCTCTCAGACCTGCTACTATGGCATATAAACTGACAGGCTCCTGTCAGACCTCTGTGGCAAGCAGCTGCTTGAGGGGGTATTTATTATTTTTTTTTTTTGCTCAACATTAGGGATCTGTCATTAGCATAAAAGTGGCTAAAAATATATTGGGAGCCCAATCCAATAATTTATTAGTTACTCATTGTACAGATTATTTATATGCCCGCGTAAAATTACAGCCCTGAGACCTTTGCAGGGGTTGTAAATTGGTAGACCTCAAGGTTCGTCGGCATCTGAACTTCCAGGTATTTTCATCGACTCCTGGTAATTTATTCCTGACCCAATAAATATACAAAAAAAAATTTTTAACATTAGAATTTTGCAAGTTCCTGTATTTTAATAATTTTGTGATTTATGTAATAGTTTTGAAATATATCCTTATTTTATGCTGATGAGATATTAACAGCCAACAATACCAATTGTTAAACAGCTAAATTACCGTATTTTAACGTGATAAGGAACCCTTTTTGCCAAAATTTGGGTCCCAAAAATAGGGGGGTTTCTTATACATGGATAGTATTCTTAACTAAATGATTATATTTTAAAAATATCTTGGAAAAATCAGGGGGGGGGGGTTCCTTATACACGTTAAAATACGGTAAGTTATCGTTTATGTTAAAAAAAAAAAAACTAAACCGAAGCATCATAAAACATAAATTAGCGACATGCATTTCTGTATTTCTTATTCTTCGTATTATAGGCTATTACAAACTTTAAAATAATTATCATAATTAAAATTAATATTATTTTAGAACATGTATGGCCGAGTGGTTAGCACGCTTGGCTACTGATCTAAGGGACCTGGGTTCGAGCCCCGCATAAGGCATGGATGTGTCATTTTTCTGCTGAGGTCCTGCCATCCTCTCTCAGACCTTCTACTATGACATATAAACTGACAGGCTCCTGTCAGACCTCTGTGGCAAGCAGCTGTTTGAGGGGTTTATTTATTTATTTATTTATTTATTAGAAATGTTAATAAATACAGTTTATAAAACGTAAACACTTTAGAAACATTAACAGCCATTTATAATTCAGCATGGTGCTTGTTATTACTAATAGGTGCTTAAAAAAGTGAAATTTTAATAATTTTCTTTTAGAATTGGAAGAAAATTTTAATTTTTTTCAGCTTGACAAAGCCCCCAACTCTCCAACATCAACCCTGAAAATAATGCAGATGTCAAATGCATTACTCAGAGTTGCTTGATATATTTCCTTGGCGCCTTTCGTAAAGTAATTGTGAAGTCCAAAAAGACCTTCATCTGTTTGAATTTCTAAATCGGAACGACCTGCGACAGATTAAAGCCACATCATTCTCTCAACCATTACATTTTCTTTTTTTAGCTTTTCAACACTTGACAGATTTTTTTTTTTATATTTTAAAGCGTTTCTAACGCGCAAGATACCGTGAGAATGGATTCTTGATCATTTGACATAGAATTTAATCACTACACTGCAACGGAGTTGTCATTCGTTCATTTACACCTGAACTTTGGAAAAAGTTTTAATCTGCTTTTTTTCTTTCGGCTATTCTTGCAACTGTGTCAAGAATTGTCATTTGGAAAAACTAAATATACGAATTCTTTGCAGCACAGAATTCTGTTAAAAAATGAAAAGCTGAGAAAAAATATTTGTTCAGAAGACTTCAAATTCTTTGATACCAAGAAACTGCATCGACAGAGAAAGGATTCTAACCCCAGCTTATTTGGTTCTAAAGAGTGAAATCATCTTCGAAAGGGGCTTGGGGGAGCTTAAATACCGAAATCACATCTTCGAAAGGGGCTTGGGGGAGCTTAAATACCGAAATCAAATCTTGATAGCAAAATTAATATTTTCACCAATATATTACCCTATGCCGTCCCATGGCCGAGGGGTTAGCGCGCTTGGCTACTGATCTAAGGGACCTGGGTTCGAGCCCCGGATAAGGCATGGTTGTATGTGTTGTTTTTCTGCTGAGGTCCTGCCATCCTCTCAGATCTTCTACTTTGGCATATAAACTGACAGGCTCCTGTCAGACCTCTGTGGCAAGCAGCTGCTTGAGGGGGTATTTATTTTATTTTTTATTATTACCCTACGAAAATATTAAAGAATTTTCAAGTTATGTGAATGGGAATCTAATTTCGAAGATCTACAACTTCTAAAATATGCATTTAATGAAAAAAAGTGCAGATGAAATCAAATCTTTTTTTTTTCAACAATGTTCGTTCAGCACGTAAAGAATTGTGAAATATTCCATACCAGTAATGCGCCATAAGCATTTATCTCAAATTAATTAAAACTTAATAAATATTGTTTCAAACCATTTAATAATAAAATATGCATTTTAGACGTTTGCGTAATGATTACTTCAATATCACACAATTATTATTTTTCAAGATAATTTATTGTTAAATATTCCAGTTTGCATAACGCTTTCAACAATATTAGTTCAGTGGCCCTGCCATCCTCTCAGACCTTCTACTGTGGCATATAAACTGACAGGTTCCTGTCAGACCACTATGGCAAGCAGCTGCTTGAGGGGGTATTTATTTTTTTATTTAAACTCGAGATTTAAATTGATTATGATCTTTAAATTATATTGTCCATTAAATGCTTATTTTTAGAACTTTTCCATTAAATGCTTATTTTTAGAACTTTTATAGCTTCGAAGTTAGATTCCCATTCACGTAACATGGAAATTCTCTTAAATATGTAGGGGCGGGGGTGGCTCAGTCGGTAGCGCGCCAGGCTCGTAATCTGTAGTTCCCAGGTTCGAGTCCCAGCTGGGTCAGCGTTGAGATTTATCTCCGCAAAATTCCCCGCCCTGCCCACGGTCAGTAGGGGACACTGATGGGCTTGGAAAGGCCGCCGTCTGTCGGATGGGACGTTAAGCCGTGGCCCCGTGTGCGGGAGAGACATACACTGTGCACGTTAAAGAACACGCTGGATGGCCTTGACGGGAGGTTACCCATCTGTCTCCCAACAGCTGTTCCAGTGGGTCCCCTTCCCCAATCTTCTCTGAGCCTTCGGGGTCCATATGACCTGGCCATTTAGCCCATGGTGTGCAAAAAAGTGCCGATCAGAGGTAAAACAACCCAATGTTTTAAGTGATATCTGTTTTGCACCTCCAGAGTTATGCAATGAGAGAGCTTTTAATACAGTTCGGATGTTATGAAAACTCAAGGATTCAAGGTCGTAACCTTCATAAGCCGCGAGCAAAAAAATAAATGGTCACTTGTAGAATCGATGTCTCGCATTTAATTCGGACAACGAACGAAGAGGCGTTTCTGACCTCGACAAACCGGTTCTTCTTAATTTATTACTTCCTATCTTATTTTCTCCGAGATTCCTGCGGGGTTGCGATGAGGAGGCTTTATATTAGATGGATAAATTCCACTAGAGATTGTTTCAATTTCTATTTCAAAGTTGTGTATGATAGTTTTTGTATAAATTTTTCTGGCAATGGACCGAATACTTCGTCGTCCTCAGTAAATGCAGAGACGTGTTTATTTGTTAACAACAGACAATTTTTTGACAGCTTTAATATTAAATGCTAAAATATTGACTTTTTGCTATTAATGTTGTTAACTGTTTTACTTCTTTGAAACAAAACTCGTGTCAAATAGTGATAGTAATATTCATTATAATAATTCAAATAGCGATAGCAATATTCATTTTACTCAACAAAGGTTTTAGACATTACTAATGGGTTGGGTTGTTTTACCTCTGAGCGGCACTTTTTTGCACACCATGGGCTAAATGGCCAGGTCACATGGACCCCGAAGGCTCAGAAGGTTGGGGGAGGGGACCCATTGGAACAGCTGTTGGGAGACAGATGGTAACCTCCCATCAAGGCCATCCAGCGTGTTCTTTAACGTGCACAGGGTACGACTCTCCCGCACATGGGGCCACGGCTTAACGTCCCATCCGGCGGACGGCGGCCTTTCCAAGCCCATCGGTGTCCCCTACTGACCGTGGGCAGGGCGGGGAATTTTTGCGGAGATAAATCTCAACGCTCACCCAGCTGGGACTCGAACCTGGGAACTACAGATTACGAGCCTGGCGCGCTACCGACTGAGTCACCCCCACCCCATTACTAATGGAAATGGGGGGGGGGGGGGCGAGTGGTTCAGTCGGAAGCGTGCATAGCTCGTAGTTTCCAGGTTGGAGTCCCAGAGGGTCAGCGTTGAGATTTATCTTCACAAAACTCCTCGCCCTACCCACGGTCAGTAGGAGACAACGATGGGCTTGGAAAGGTTGCCGTTCGTCGGATGGGGCTTTGTGCCGTGCCTCTGTGTGCGGAAGAGACCATGCCCTGTGTACGCTATTGAACACACTGGATGGCCTTGACGGGAGGCTACCATCTGTCTCACAACAGCTGTCCAGCGGGTCCCTTCCCTAACCTCTGAGCCCTCGGGGTCCGTGTGACCTGGCCAATTAACCCATTCTTTGCAAAAAAAGTGTCGCTCAGATGTAAAACAGAACCAACATTTCGAAAAAGAACTGGGATGCATTGAAAATGGAATACTTTATAGAAACAAATTAACTCTTTTAGCTATACTCGACACATTTGTCGATTTAATAGCTGCAGATTTCATTTTATATCAATAATGAGACTTATTCAGATTCGGAAATTTCTCAAAAAGCTTTAAAGGAAAAAAAAATGTAAGGAAAGGCAAAGATCCCAATCAAAATTTCGGTTTTTGGGTTTTTACCTCTGAGCAACCCTCTTTATCAATCTTCAATAAGCTAAATGCCAGGCCATTAAAACCCCAATGATTCTGAGAAGAGTACGAAAAGGACATCTATTGAACAGTTCTGGAAAGGCCTCCCGTCAAGGCCATCCAGCATGTTCTTTAACGTGAACAGGGTATGGCTCTCCCGCATACGGAACCACAGAAGAACGCTCCATTTAACGGACGGTAGCCTTTCCAATTCCGTCAGTTTTCCCTTTCTCACTGAACACAAGGTTTAGCGGAGATGATCTCAATGCTGGCAAAGGTACGACTCGAACCTGGGAATGCAGATTACAAGTCTGGCTATAGTCTGGGCAAACCCACCTTAATACACAAAGCCTAGGCAGAGTTAAAAAAATGAGAAATTTAAATATACATAAGAATTTAAGCGGTTCGATTTGCCTATAATTTATTTTTAACCTTATTTAATCATAATGAATAAATTTAAATCTGATTAAATAAAAAAAATACCCCCTCAAGCACCTGCTTGCCACAGAGGCCTGACAGGAGCCTGTCAGTTTATATGCCACAGTAGAAGGTCTGAGAGGATGGCAGGACCACAGCAGAAAAACGACACAAACAGCCATGCCTTTACCAGTTTTTTAAAAAGAATAACTACCAGCTGAATTTTAATAAATAATCCTGTTTTTACTGAGGTACCACAAGTCTCCAACTTGGAGCTACTGTGAAAGGACTAAAAATACAGAAAATTAAAACTTTCCAAAACAAGATCATCTGACAGATTGTCGGCGCATTCTGATTCGTGAGAAATGCCATCATCCAAATGGACTTTTGTATCCGTTCTGTTCGAGACTGCACTAGAGAAGCTGCAATTCAGTTTTTTGAGAACTCGGGAGCTGTTAAGTACGATCACCTCTGCCAGCAAAAGTTTAAGAGGCCAAGATCCATCCTGATATCCGATCAAGCCTAGCTGATTCTTTTCGGTTTATGCCTCTTTACATTTTAAATTCACAGGCATTCATTCAGGTGGAAGAGATAAGCACTTGCAAAAAGCCCTGTGCTCCATTTCGCCCATTTTTTATGATCTCGGTATAAGAGCTTTGATCGATTCCTCTAATTGAATGAACAATGTTGAAAATCGAAATTGAGATTTATGGAAGCTGAAACTTTTAACAATTTAGCCCTTTGCAAAAAAATTATTCAATTTTTCAGTTGTTATACAAACTACAAAAAATAACAAATTACTTCAGATTTTAATAAAATTTTAATATTTGACTTTATATTTTCAATGGGGCGGGGGTGGCTCAGTCGGTAGCGCACCAGGCTCGTAATCTGTAGTTCCCAGGTTCGAGTCCCAACTGGGTCAGAGTTGAGATTTATCTCCGCAAAATTCCCCGCCCTGCCCACGGTCAGTAGGGGACACCGATGGGCTTGAAAAGGCCGCCGTCCGTCGGATGGGACGTTAGGCCGTGGCCCCGTGTGCGGGAGAGCCATACCCTGTGCACGTTAAAGAACACACTGGATGGCCTTGACGGGAGGCTACCATCTGTCTCCCAACAGCTGTTCCAGTGGGTCCCCTCCCCCAACCTTCTCTGAGCCTTCGGGGTCCATGTGACCTGGCCATTTAGCCCATGGTGTGCAAAAAAGTGCCGCTCAGAGGTAAAACAACCCAACGTTAAAGAACAAGCTGGATGGCCTTGACGGGAGGCTACCATCTGTCGCCCAACAGCTGTTCCAGTGGGTCCCCTTCCCCAACCTTCTCTGAGCCTTCGGGGTCCATGTGACCTGGCCATTTAGCCCATGGTGTGCAAAAAAGTGCCGCTCAGAGGTAAAACAACCCAACCCTTATATTCTCATAATACTTTCACAATAGGGAATTTTCTTTTCTTCCGGGATGTAAAATTCCCATAAGAAAGATATTGATATAAATGAATTGAAACAACTGACATTAATCCGATGAGAAGGATGCAGGACGACTGAGCCATGAGATCGTGACATGGGCACAGACAGGTAGTACTCGAAAATGCCGCTTGAAAAATGTTCTATCAACAGGATCGATCAATGTGAACGCTCTGAGGGTTTTTAGGAAGATAATTCTGCCTTGAACTTGCTGGCTCCTTCGTCTGATCCAGCAAATCGAGAATGAAATCTTTTCACTTCTTGACAGCTTTACAGTTAAGGAAGAAAATCGCGACCAAAAGAAACTCGATGGAAGCGTGTCGAGCGTTAAATTATGATGGCAGACGTGTTCTGCAGTGCCAGCTTCAGAAATAAGAAATGTGAAATGCAGATTGTGCGCTGAAGCTTGAATTATGAAGTGTTAAGTTCAAGTCTTCGGTAGACATTGAATGCGAAGGAACTTTATCGTTAGGGAGAATCTTTTTTTTTACATTAAAATGTTCTTTATTTAGTGAAGAAATAGTAATCTTCTGTTGGTGTTGGTGGGTGGATGAGCATCCACAGACGGAATTTGATTCTGCAACCATACTTCCATTCTTAATCCAACCGCATTTGCATGTAGTTGAGCCACCTACAGTCGCTCAAAAAAAGTATCCGAACACTATGGTTGATTACAGAATTCAGAAAAAATATCTGGCAACGATTTTTTTTAGAAATTAGTGATCTGTCACGTGACACGAAGGTTGCCAGATCACTAATTTCTAAAAAATCCTTGCCAGATATTTTTTCTGAATTTTGTAATCATTTATAGTGTTCGGATATTTTTTAATATATACAATGCGTATGAATATATAATGCAATGAATATGTTACCGTTTACAGCAAACTGGAGCGGTTGCGGTTAATGTTCACAGCACATTGGATCGTGTGAGCTCACAAAGACCTGGATCGTGTGGGCTCACTCACGGAAATATTGAGCGTGTGCAGTTACCGTTCACAGCAAACTGGAACTGCACACGCTCCAGTTTGCTGTGAACGGTAACTGGAGCGTGTACAGTTGCTGTACACGCTCCAGATATTTTTCCTGAATTCTGTAATCACGTGACACGAAGGTTGTCAGATATTTTTTCTGAATTCTGTAATCAACCATAGTGTTCGGATACTTTTTTGAGCGCCTGTACAATTTAATTCCCTGGTATCTCTGGCCTTCCGTGTGAAAGCGTCAGAGCAGAATGGATCCTATCGGAGTGGTTCATTACGGAGCTGCGCGGTATTTGTTTTTCATTTTCACATAATGACACGGGAGCGGTCCCAATTAGTCTAAACTTTGGCTGCATTGATTTATCTCCTTCCCCTCCCCACTGCCCTCGGTCAGAAAGGGACACGGCTTGGAAAGGCTGCCGTCCGTCGAATGGGACGTTAAACCGTGGCTCTGTGTGCAGAAGATATATCCTGCGCACAGAGCCGGATCTAGAAGAGAAGGGGAAAGAGTAATGCCCCCCCCCTCTTTCAGAAGGGTAACAGAGGGAGAAAAAGTAAAAAACTTATATTTCATGCATTTTTTTTTTAAAAGAAATTTTAAGACCTGTAAAACAGAGTGCGAAATGTTACTGTAATCGAAATCTATCTCTTATATTTTGGGGATGTAACAAAGCAATTCTCCCCCCCCCCCATTTACATTTTTCCGGCTCAATTGTTTTCCTGCCTCCATCCCCACCCTTCATTTTTTTTCCCTACTGCCTTGTCTGTGCACATTGCAGTTGGGTTATCTCTGAGCGGCACGTTTTTGCACACCATGGGCTAAATGGCCAGGTCACATGGACCCCGAAGGCTCAGAAGGTTAGGGGAGGGGACCCACTGGAACAGCTGTTGGGAGACAGATGGTAACCTTCCGTCAAGGCCATCCAGCGTGTTCTTTAACGTGCACAGGGTATGGCTCTCCCGCACACGGGGCCACGGCTTAACGTCCCGACTGACGGCGGACTTTCCAAGCCCATCGGACACATTACAGAAAACACCAGATTACCTTATCTAGTTTCCCAATCTTCTGATCCTTCAGGGTCCTTGTGATCTGGCTATTTATCATTGTGTTAAAAAAACTGCAAGCGGTAAAAACAATCCAACTGATGTTAATGTGCTGTATTTGCACTTAGTATTTGTTTATATCTTGTGAATCCTCATTTTTGTCTTTGCAAAGTATTTTGCCCAATTTTAAATTTCCTGTGAATTTTTTTTCCAGTGAAAAAGAGCCTCCTTCCCTGCCACGAGCATCATCTCCATAATGACGTCATCGCCATACCTCACCAAAGCTCCTCATCTCGTCGCACTTTCCTCTTCCGATCAACAAAATCGAGTTTGACATCAAATTGGAATTTTGTATCGCATCTATCAACAAAAAAAAAACGAAAAACCGCCGATGCCACTAAAACTATCACTATATGTGAATGGCGAAAATTATATATTTTTTTAATTTATTTGTATTACTCTTTGAAGATTTAAATCTATTCACGGAACTGTTCACCAGTATTTTACTTCACACATTGTGATCTTTTCTTGAAGCTTTATTTGCTTCCTTTTCTGACGAAGTATTATCTTTTTCTCAATGTACCTTCCAGCAAAATGAACTCGATTGAACGTTGGGCACATTGATGATCTTTTATTCGTTCCTATTCATAAAAAAAAAAGCCAAATTGAGAGCTTAAAGTATTATTTATTCTTCTTTGAATGACAGTGAGAAAAAAAAAAAACATTTTGAAAGCAAATTTATCAAATATACTGAATTAATAAAATTTATTTGAAAAAATTTCAAGTTTCTCCTTATAGTGTAGAACAGTTAATGGACGATGATCATTCTTCGCTGCTGGACCAAGGTTTGATAAGTTCTAAAAAAAAACAAGTCGGTGCAATTGTCTACTAAGCAAGTTCAGGAGCGCGGGTGATACGAATATTGCAAAAATAAAGATCTCTCTGAAACCTAAATATCTAGGTACAGTAATATTTTTTCATAAAGCTTATTTTCAAAGAGTATTGAGTGTGCTTTCCATTCACATTGGAAGTGTCTGGTTACTTTTTCTGATGGTGTGTATTCTATTTAAGCCCTGCAGAAGATCGGCACTCTTTTGGTAGCAACTGTGGGGCTACGATATGAATCCTTTCTGCTGAGTTACCTTTCACCTCGCAGATCTATGGCGTAGTACAAATAGGGTTGGGTTGTTTTTACCTCTGAGCTGCACTTTTTTACACACCATGGGCTAAATGGCCAGGTCACATGGACCCCGAAGGTTGGGGGAGGAGACCCACTGGAACAGCTGTTGGGAGACAGATGGTAGCCTCCCGTCAAGGCCATCCAGCGTGTTCTTTAACGTGCACAGGGTGTCTCTCCCGAACACGGGGCCACGGCTTAACGTCCCATCCGACGGACGGCGGCCTTTCCAAGCCCATCGGTGTCCCCTACTGACCGTGGGCAGGGCGGGGAATTTTGCTGAGATAAATCTCAACGCTGACCCAGCTGGGACTCGAACCTGGGAACTACAGATTATGAGCCTGGCCCGCTACCGACTGAGACACCCCTCCGCACCTAGTACAAACAGGAATCTTTTTTCTAAAGGCTTTAAAGTTCTCGCACAAAGTCTTGTACTTGGAAACAAGTGAAAAGGCTAATTGACCTTGAATTTTGGACCTTGACCGACACAAAGGCCGAAACTCTGCAGACACCAAGATGACCTTTATTCCGCTTTCGCAATTTTGCCGACCGGAAGCTCGGGACATGCTCCCACCACTTTTCCTGGCAGTTCTGTGAATTGCGCTCAACCATAACCTGTCTTCAGATGATAAAGACTGAATACATGTCGCGAGGGATTGGGGGCGGCTCAGTCCCAGGTTCGAGTCCCAGTTGGGTCATCGTTGAGATTTATCTTCGCAAAACTCCCCACGATCAGTAGGGAGCACTAATTGGCTTGAAAAAGCACTCGTCCGTCGGATGGGACGTTAAGCCGCGGACCCGTGTGTGGGAGTGCCATACTCGGTGCACGTTAAAGAACACGTTGGACGGCCTTAATGGGAGGCTACCATCTGTCTCCTAACAGCTGTAGATTGGGTTCCCTAACCTTCTCTGAACCTTGGGTCCTTATGATCTGGCAGTTTAGCACATTGTGTGTGTGGGGGGGGGGGGGGGGGGGGGAAATGCCGCTCAAAGGTTGGGTTGTTTTACCTCTGAGCGGCACTTTTTTTGCACACCATGGGCTAAATGGCCAGGTCACATGGACCCCGAAGGCTCAGAAGGTTGGGGGAGGGGACCCACTGGAAGAGCTGTTGGGAGACAGATGGTAGCCTCCCGCCAAGGCCATCCAGCGTGTTCTTTAACGTGCATAGGGTATGGCTCTCCCACACATGGGGCCACGGCTTAACGTCCCATCCGACGGACGGCGGCCTTTCCAAGCCCATCGGTGTCCCCTACTGACCGTGGACAGGGCGGGGACCGCTCAAAGGTAAAACCGAACTCGTGACGAATCGGGCTTTATTTTAGAGCAACGGGAGTCAAAAAAAAAAAAAAAAAAAAATTTATTCAATAATTTTTTTTGTTCCAGATATAAAAACGACAAATATACAAAAATTCGAACTTCCTTTTCTCGATATTTGTAAATTCCAATTAGGAAACTTAAACGATGCAAGAGCCCATCTACATTTTCCATTGCCATATATATATCCATCAAACCGTGCGCATCGCACGAGCGTTAAGGTATAGAATTCGTCATATAGTAACTTTTTTTTTATTTTGAAGGATTGGTGAATGAAATGAACCTTAGACTTGAAATTCATTTGTCTCCTTATTTGTTAATTCCTTCTTACTCCATTGGGGTGACTCGGCGATAGCGCGCTAGACTTAATCTAGTTTCCACCAATCGCAATGCTGACACCCTGGGTCAGCAGCGAGATTTATCTCCGCAAAATTCTCCCCCTTGATCAGTAGGGGACATCGATGGACTTAGAAAAACGTTTTTCAATTAATCGAATCCCTTTTAAATTGCAGGGTCATCATTGTGTAATCATTTTGCGCCGTCCCATGGCCGAGTGGTTAGCGCGCTTGGCTACTGATCTAAGGGACCCGAGTTCGAGCCCCGTTAGCGCGCTTGGCTACTGATCTAAGGGACCTGAGTTCGAGCCCCGTTAGCGCGCCTGGCTACTGATCTAAAGGACCTGAGTTCGAACCCCGTTAGCGCGCTTGGCTACTGATCTAAGGGATCTGAGTTCGAACCCCGTTAGCGCTCTTGGCTACTGATCTAAGGGACCTGAGTTCGAACCCCGTTAGCGCGCTTGGCTACTGATCTAAGGGACCTGAGTTCGAGCCCCGGATAAGGCCTGGATGTACGTTTCGTTTTTCTGCTGAGGTCCTGCCATCCTCTCAGATCTCCTACTATGGCATATAAACTGACAGGCTCCTGTCAGACCTCTGTGGCAAGAACTGCTTGAGGGGGGTATTTATTTTATTTCTTTATTTTAATCATTTTGTACATTTTTTTTCTCTTTCATAAAAACTTGAGTATCGATTTGAAGAGCTGGGATATACGTACAATACTGGAAGAAGCAGAACAAATGCCTTTAATTATACAAAACTTGAAACGTTACCTGAAAAAAATAGAGTTTTGCTATCACTCTGTCTTGATGACATACCAGACGCAGTGGCTTATTACAAGCTAGTTGCAGATAATTGAAACTAAAAACTTTCCCAATCTGTAATATCTTAATCTGTAGTTGCGTGGCGCCATCTATTGATCAAGAAGGGAAAGTAGCTGTCACTGCGGTGATGAAATAATTGTTATATAGTCGAAACGGCTTTAGCAATACAAGATTCAATACTGAAGAACAGTAATCACTTTTTACGATTTCAACAGATATAGGATCCAGTTATAGTAATCAATGTTCACACACATATCTAATATATAGATAGATAATTAGGAGTAATTAACTGACAGGGGATCATGCTAATTCTAACTAGGATGCAGAAATAATAGAGCTCTGAAAATTTACATTTAAAGGTAATCCGGGTCGCAGATTTCGCGAAAAATCCGAAATTTGACCGACGTGTCCTTCAAGGTCATATAAGGTCAAACTTGGATCTACGAGTGCTAGAAGCGTGAAAATTGGTATCCGAGAATGTTTCAGAAGTTTTTCAAGTAGGAAAGATCGAGGTCAAAGGTGAGATTAAATCTCCCAGAGTTCCTGGGGGTATTTTGGGTCGTAGATCTCGGGAATGTGAAATTTTGGATGTGATGGGTCCTTCGAGGTCAAATATATCTCTACAGGTGTTGAGCACCATTGTTTTCTTAACTCTCCGTGGTATTTTGAGTCTTGGATCTCTGAAATTCTGTCAATTTTGGTTGCGATGAGTCATTTCCACTGGAGTTGGGTTGTTTTACCTCTGAGTGGCACTTTTTTGCACACCATGGGCTAAATGGCCAGGTCACATGGACCCCGAAGGCTCAGAGAAGGTTGGGGGAGGGGACTCACTGGAACAGCTGTTAGGAAACAGATGGTAGCCTCCCGTCAAGGCCATCCAGCGTGTTCTTTAACGTGCACAGGGTATGGCTCTCCCGCACACGGGGCCACGGCTTAACGTCCCATCCGACGGACGGCGGTCTTTTCAAGCCCATCGGTGTCCCCTACTGACCGTGGGCAGGGCGGGAAGTTTTGCGGAGATATTCCGGTGGGGTCAAATCCCAGTATACCATCGCTGGCGAGCTAAAAATTGGTGAATAATTCTCTCTACAGTAATAGAGCTTTGAAATGAGAGGGGTTTTTGAGATCTCTTGCATCATTCAAGGTCAAATAGAGGTTGGAGTGGCTGGCTAGAAATCAAAAGGCATCGTTTCATTTCTAGTATATACGTATAAACAGTAATTTGGTACAAAAATGTGCATTATGTAAAAAAGAGTAAAATAACACAAATAATAGTAGTGAAAACGGCAGTACAGTATTCACATGCGATTTCATAATAATACAATGACATTACCAAAATCAATGTTAATCTACAAAATGTAGACCTAACAAAGCATCAACTGCATCAAGCCTGGCGAAACGAGGGTCCGCCAGTTCTTTTGCGCGGTTAACGAGGTACTGATGACAAATTTGCAAAAGAGAGGAACGTACAGTCGCTCAAAAAAGTATCCGAACACTATGGTTGATTACAGAATTCAGGAAAAATATCTGGCAGCAATTTTTTTAGACATTAGTGACCTGGCAACCTTCGTGTCACGTGATTACAGAATTCAGGAAAAATATCTGGAGCGTGTACAGTTGCTGTACACGCTCCAGTTACCGTTTACAGCAAAATGGAGCGTGTGCAGTTACTGCACACGCTCCAGTTTGCTGTGAACGGTAACTGCACACGCTCAATATTTCCGTGAGTGAGCCCACACGATCTAGTATCAAAATAATGACCACCTACAGTCGCTCAATAAAAGTATCCGAACACTATGGTTGATTACAGAATTCAGGAAAAAATAGCTGGCAACGAATTTTTTAGAAATTAGTGATCTGGCAACCTTCGTAAGGTTGCCAGATCATTAATTTCTAAAAAAAAATCGTTGCCAGATATTTTTTCTGAATTCTGTAATCAACCATAGTGTTCGGACACTTTTTTGAACGACTGTACAGAGGACAAAGAATCCAACTTCGGCGAAGCGAATTCTAGCTAAAATAATTAATTTTAATGAAATTATATTTTATGCATGTTCGTGTTGTTTTTCTGCTGAGGTCCCGCCATCCTTACAGACCTTTTACTGTGGCGTATAAACTGACAAACTTCCGTCAGACTTCTGTGGCAAGCAGCTGCTTGAGGGGGATTTTATTTTATTTATATTGTTTGTTTCACTTTAGATTTTTGCGTTGATTATATATTTCTTTGGCGGCTGCAATTCCATTTCAGTTTTCTGCTGTCCTTCACTTAAAGAGTTTGCCCTGGCCTCAACTAGAAAATAAGAACATACACACTTGAATAGTTAGTTTATAAAAATCAGTGTCCCAGCTAGTAGGGGGGCGGGGGTAGCTCAGTCGGTAGCGCGCCAGGCTCGTAATCTGTAGTTCCCAGGTTCGAGTCCCAGCTGGGTCAGCGTTGAGATTTATCTCCGCAAAATTCCCCGCCCTGCCCACGGTCAGTAGGGGACACCGATGGGCTTGGAAAGGTCACCGTCCGTCGGATGGGACGTTAAGCCGTGGTCCCGTGTGCGGGAGAGAGCCATACCCTTTGCACGTTAAAGAACACACTGGATGGCCTTGACGGGAGGCTACCATCTGTCTCCCAACAGCTGTTCCAGTGGGTCCCCTCCCCCAGCCTTCTCTGAGACTACGGGGTCCATGTGACCTGGCCATTTAGCCCATGGTGTGCAAAAAAGTGCCGCTCAGAGGTAAAACAACCCAACCCAGCTAGTAGAATCTGTGTTTCTGATAGAGATATTTGAAATGAAAAAAGCGCAGCTGAATGAATTCATTCGAAGATTAAGGATGTGATTTCTGGCGAGTTCTGGTTCAGTGGAAGCATCGGAACACTGTCATCCGTGTCTCTCTGGCGAGTTTTCTCAAGGTACTTATAGTGTTAAAGCATTCCCTCAAATCTTTGACTGTGAATAGTTTTACCAGTTTTCAATGTTGGATGAAAACATCGTGTCAACTGAAATTCGGTAAAAAGATAATAAAACAGTCGTAATTTGTGAAGATAAGAAATTGGGGATTTCGTACCAATTATTTTTAATCTGAAATCGCGAAAGATAAAAAATGAAGTAAGACACTAGTCAATACACTAAGGAATTATTTTTTTCAAGGCTATCCAAAAAACTTCAGGTTCATCGTAAACCCCTACCACCCTAAAATAATCCTGGATATGCTCCTGCTGTCTGCCATATTCAGAGGACTTCGTGAAGAGATCATCTAATGTGAGATGACTGAGCTGTGTACTTCTCATCCCAAGTTCATAAGTGTGAGCTTTTTGCAACTGATGTGATCTGAATTCGAGATGATTATCATTCTACCAAGGAGGGTTGGGTTGTTTTACCTCTGAGCGGCACTTTTTTGCACACCATAGGCTAAATGGCCAGGTCACATGGACCCCGAAGGCTCAGAGAGGGTTGGGGGAGGGGACCTACTGGAACAGCTGTTGGGAGACAGATGGTAGCCTCCCGTCAAGGCCATCCAGCGTGTTCTTTAACGTTGTGTTGTTTTACCTCTGAGCGGCACTTTTTTGCACACCATAGGCTAAATGGCCAGGTCACATGGACCCCGAAGGCTCAGAGAGGGTTGGGGGAGGGGACCTACTGGAACAGCTATTAGGAGACAGATGGTAGCCTCTCGTCAAGGCCATCCAGTGTGTTCTTTAACATGCACAAGATATGGCTTTCCCACATAAGAGGCCACGGCTTAACGTCCCATCCGACGGACGGCGGCCTTTCCAAGCCCATTGGTGTCCCCTACTGACCGTGGGCAGGGCGGGGAATTTTGCGGAGATAAATCTCAACGCTGACCCAGCTGGGACTCGAACCTGGGAACTACAGATTACGAGCCTGGAGCGCTACCGACTGAGCCACCCCCGCCCATCTACCAAGGAGTGTCTAAGGGATAAGAGGGCCAGCCTCCATAGGCGTAATATAACTTTTCGATTTCAGTGTCCTCTAAACATGGCAAATTCGTGTATTGCAGTGAAGCCACCTAGCCAGGGAAAGGAGCGAGTTCCCTGCGTTGTTTTTTCACTACCGAGCAAGGTTTTCTATTGCTTATACCACGTGATACGTACACTTTGACCGAAAATTGTTTATTTCAAAAATATGAGACACTAGAATAATTAAACAATTTTCCTTAATAAAATCCTTTTTTGTAAAACAGGTAGTAACTGTGCTCAAGAAAATTTTGATATTTTAAACATTCTACAATATTTGATATATTATAATAAATTGAGATTTATGTGACGGCGGCCTTTCCAAGCCGGCGTCTTGCGTTCTTGCACGACAACATGTTTTATACAATTTTACACAATTATAAATATTTTCAATAAAAATAATATCGAGTTTCTTACTTGCATAAACTGTCAACAGATGGCAGCAGGCACTTCTCGTATCAACCATAAAAAAAGAACTATGCTGTAAGAACAAAGTGCAGACACCTATACACATCGATATGCTCCAGGGAACAAAACTGCAACATACATTGACGTACATGTTTACTTGTATAAACTGTCAACAGATGGCAGCAGGCACTTCTCGTATCAACCATAAAAAAAGAACTACGCTGTTAGAACAAAGTGCAGACACCTATACACATCGATATGCTCCAGGGAACAATACTGCAACATACATTGATTAACATGTTTACTTGTATAAACTGTCAACAGATGGCAGCAGGCACTTCTCGTATCAACCATAAAAAAAGAACTACGCTGTTAGAACAAAGTGCAGACACCTATACACATCGATATGCTCCAGGGAAGAAAACTGCAACATACATTGACTAACATGTTTACTTGTATAAACTGTCAACAGATGGCAGCAGGCACTTCTCGTATCAACCATAAAAAAAGAACTACACTGTTAGAACAAAGTGCAGACACCTATACACATCGATATGCTCCAGGGAACAAAACTGCAACATACATTGACGTACATGTTTACTTGTATAAACTGTCAACAGATGGCAGCAGGCACTTCTTGTATCAACCATAAAAAAAGAACTACGCTGTTAGAACAAAGTGCAGACACCTATACACATCGATATGCTTTAGGGAACAATACTGCAACATACATTGACTAACATGTTTACTTGTATAAACTGTCAACAGATGGCAGCAGGCACTTCTCGTATCAACCATAAAAAAAGAACTACACTGTTAGAACAAAGTGCAGACACCTATACACATCGATATGCTCCAGGGAACAAAACTGCAACATACATTGACGTACATGTTTACTTGTATAAACTGTCAACAGATGGCAGCAGGCACTTCTTGTATCAACCATAAAAAAAGAACTACGCTGTTAGAACAAAGTGCAGACACCTATACACATCGATATGCTTTAGGGAACAATACTGCAACATACATTGACTAACATGTTTACTTGTATAAACTGTCAACAGATGGCAGCAGGCACTTCTCGTATCAACCATAAAAAAAGAACTACGCTGTTAGAACAAAGTGCAGACACCTATACACATCGATATGCTCCAGGGAACAAAACTGCAACATACATTGACGTACATGTTTACTTGTATAAACTGTCAACAGATGGCAGCAGGCACTTCTTGTATCAACCATAAAAAAAGAACTACGCTGTTAGAACAAAGTGCAGACACCTATACACATCGATATGCTTTAGGGAACAATACTGCAACATACATTGACTAACATGTTTACTTGTATAAACTGTCAACAGATGGCAGCAGGCACTTCTCGTATCAACCATAAAAAAAGAACTACGCTGTTAGAACAAAGTGCAGACACCTATACACATCGATATGCTCCAGGGAAGAAAACTGCAACATACATTGACTAACATGTTTACTTGTATAAACTGTCAACAGATGGCAGCAGGCACTTCTCGTATCAACCATAAAAAAAGAACTACGCTGTTAGAACAAAGTGCAGACACCTATACACATCGATATGCTCCAGGGAACAAAACTGCAACATACATTGATTAACATGTTTACTTCTATAAACTGTCAACAGATGGCAGCAGCCACTTCTTGTATCAACCACAAAAAAAGAACTACGCTGTTAGAACAAAGTGCAGACACCTATACACATCGATATGCTCCAGGGAACAAAACTGCAACATACATTGACTAACATGTTTACTTGTATAAACTGTCAACAGATGGCAGCAGGCACTTCTCGTATCAACCATAAACAAAGAACTACGCTGTTAGAACAAAGTGCAGACACCTATACACATCGATATGCTCCAGGGAACAAAACTGCAACATACATTGATTAACATGTTTACTTCTATAAACTGTCAACAGATGGCAGCAGCCACTTCTTGTATCAACCACAAAAAAAGAACTACGCTGTTAGAACAAAGTGCAGACACCTATACACATCGATATGCTCCAGGGAACAAAACTGCAACATACATTGACTAACATGTTTACTTGTATAAACTGTCAACAGATGGCAGCAGGCACTTCTCGTATCAACCATAAACAAAGAACTACGCTGTTAGAACAAAGTGCAGACACCTATACACATCGATATGCTCCAGGGAACAAAACTGCAACATACATTGACTTACATGTTTGCAAGATGATTAAATGTATTAATTTACATATTAATTTTAAAAATTCTTCAAAAGCACTAAAAAAAGCATACAATGTCTCCTTCAGATATCGTAAAATGCACTCCTGAACGGGATAAAATGCTCATTGAATAACTTTAGGGTCAGCTGCCACTGTTCGCAAATAGCCATGGGTGTTAGACAGCTTGAAAAAGTAATTAAATCATATTAAATATTTCAAAAGTAAGACAATCCATAGCTACAGCGGGCTAAATTGATTGCACTGCGCAGGCGCAGATCGCCCTTACAGTTTTGTTCCCTGGAGCATATCGATGTGTATAGGTGTCTGCACTTTGTTCTAACAGCGTAGTTCTTTTTTTATGGTTGATACGAGACGTGCCTGCTGCCATCTGTTGACAGTTTATACAAGCAATTTGCCACGTTCAGCTTCGGCAAAATTCTGTGGTGCGGCGCCACTTACGCTTTGCGAAGCTGGCCTTCTTCTCAAGTTCGTAATCTACAGCTCCCAGGTTCGAGTCCCAGATAGGTCAGAATTGAGATTTTTTCTTCGCAAAACTCTCTGCTCTACTCACTATCAGTAGGGGACACTGATAGGACCGCCTTCCGTCGGATTTGACGTTAATGGGTTTGGAAAGACCGCCTTCCGTCGGATGTGACGTTAATGGGTTTGGAAAGACCGCCTTCCGTCGGATGTGACGTTGAGCCCGTGTGCGGAAGAGCCATACTCTGTGCACATTAAAGAATATGCAGGATGGTCTTGACGGGAGGCTACCATCTGTCTCCCAACAGCTGTTCCAGTGGGTCTCCTCCTCCAACCTTCTCTGAGCCTTCGGGGTTCTTGTGACCTGGCCATTTAGCCTATTGTATGCAAAAAAAGTGCCCCTCAGAGGGAAACCGAACAATCTAACCGAATCCGCCAATTTTCAAACTGAGTTTTGAAGAGCTAAAACTTAGTTTCAGCCCATTCTACTTCAATAAATACTAAAGACAGCATTCTAATACATTTTATCGAAGTTACATGAATTTTTTCACAGATGGCACATTTCGGTGCGCTTTAATTATAGGTTCTACCGCTTTAATTATAGGTTGAAATTACTAATTCCAAATTTTTTCCATTTAATAAGATCCCGCTTCTTTTGTATTGATATTTCAAGTAGGTACCCAAAGGTGGTACATAGTAATTGTGACGTCCAAATCAGAGCTATATTTAGATTGCTTATAGCCCTGATTTTTTTAGTTGTAAGTATGCAACTCCTTTCATAATCTTCGGTATTCATTCTTGGACCACGAAATTCAGAACACCATTTCACTACATTTTACTGATTCATAATATTGGACAGGGTTGTTGTGCTTCTAAGCACACAATGAGCTAAATGGCCAGGTCACAAAGACCCCGAGAGCTCAGAGAAGGTTGAAGGAGGATACCCACTGGACAGCTGTTAGGAGATAGATGGTAGTCTCCCGTCAAGGCCATCCAACGTGTTCTTTAATGTGCACAGGATATGACTCTCCAGCGCACGAGCTTAACATTCCATGCGATGGGCGGTGGCTTTTCCAAGCCCATTGGTGTTCCCTACTGAAAGAGGCCAGGTGGGGATTTTTGTGGAGATAAATCCACACACTGGCCCAGGTGGGAATCGAACCTGGGAACTCCAGATTACGAGCCAGGCGTGCTCCGAGATAGATGGTAGTCTCCCGTCAAGGCCATCCAGCGTGTTCTTTAATGTGCACAGGATATGACTCTCCAGCGCACGAGCTTAACATTCCATGCGATGGGCAGTGGCCTTTCCAAGCCCATTGGTGTTCCCTACTAAAAGAGGCCAGGTGGGGATTTTTGTGGAGATAAATCTCAACACTGGCCGAAGTGGGAATCGAACTTGAGAATTTCAGATTACGAGCCTGGCGTGCTCCCAACTGAGACACTCCTGCTTCCAAATTCTTAACGTTTTCGTCATAAATTCCCATGAGCTGGATGGAAATGATTTCTGCCGACGACACCTTTCTTGCATTCAAATACCGAATTATAGCATGGATTTAGTTTTTGTACCTCTGTCCCACACTCGTAGATGTTCATGTTCAACTGATTCCTAAACACAATAGACAGAAGATGGTGGCAAAATCGACATGCAGTGTTTCATCAAAAATGAGTAACAAACCCTTTCTACGTAACTACAATAAGTGTAGGTCCTTCATTTAGAGATTACACGTCCTGTAAACTGACTTTCTGAATGACCCTCGTACATAAAATCATAACGCAATAGAAACTGGAGTTTAACTGGTTTAACTGCTATACAGAAAAAACACACACACTGAAAATTCTCAATTTCTTCTATATCAACCATTTCCTACCGCTTTAATTATAAGTTAAAATTACTAATTTGAAATATTTCTGTTTAATCTACAGTCATTGATCTTAGCTGTTGGGTTCTAGTCCGTGCCCAAAGGGTACAAAAATATGCAGTAAATAAAATATCACTGAAAATTGTCATGTAGACTAACAAACACTTGAAACAATTAGTTCCCCGCGTTCGAATCCACAGTTTGCCTGCTTTCGGATTTATCCCTGTTAACCCCTTTCCCTGTCCTTGGTAAGAAACTTGACAGCCTTGTGCTTAGAAAGGCTGCCCTCCGTCGGATGGGATGTTAAACCGTGGCTTCGTGTGCAGTCATACCAAATGCCCTTGATGGGATTATACCATTTGCCTCCTAACAGTTGCCCAGCGGATCCCCTTCCATAACTTTCTCTGAACCCTTGGGGTCATTGTGACGTGGCATTTAGCCCTTCGTTTTAAAAAAAGTGCCCTTAGAGGTAATACAGTCTACAACTTATGCACATTAAAGAACCCGCTGGATGGCCTTGGCTACCATCTGTCTCTTAACAGCTGTCCAGTGGGTCCCCTTCCCCAACTTCTCTGAGACCTTGGGGTCCTTATGACCTGGCCATTTAGCCCGATGTGTTCACAAAAGGAGATAAAATTCTAGGAGATAAGATTCTAGGAGATAAAAGAATAACTTTTTCAGAAGCTATTTCAGCGTTTTGAACTTGATTTTCGAAACAATCTTTACACGTGAATAGTATTCAAGCTCTCCTTGTTTGATCTATTTAAAATACTCCCTCAAGCAGCTGCTTGCCACAGGGGTCTGACAGGAGCATGTCAGTTTATATGCCACAGTAGAAGGTCTGTGAGGATGGCAGGACCTCAGCAGAAAAACAATACATACATCCATGACTTAACACGGGGCTCGAATCCAGGTCTCTTAGATCAATAGCCAAGCGTGCTAACCACTCGGCCAGAAAAGAAAAACTCGAGAAATTTGTTTTTTGCTTTCAAACAAGAATCAACGATTGACTGATTGTAAAACTTAATGTCCAGATAAAAAAAGATTCAACTGATTTAATCTTCCAGCTGTTTGAATATTTGTTAACAACCGGGCTAGCTTAATAAGGAATTAACAACGCCTACGTCAGTAGATATTTGAGTTGTTTTACTTCTGAGAGACACTTTTTTGCTCGCAACGAACTAAATACCCAGGTCACAAGGACCCCTCAGAGAAAGTTGTGAGGGGAAGAGACCCACTGGACAGCTGTTAGGAAAAAGAATCCTTCTCTCAAGGCCATCCAGTGTGTTCTTTAACTCAAGTCATTACCAAAAGAACCACAGGGTATGGCTCTCCTGCACACGGGGCCACGGTTTTAGGTCCCATCCGACGGACGGCGGTCTTTTCATTAATATCACATTGCAAATGTTTATTTCTGCCCATATTATGCCAGTGGGACCTAACTTCGAAACTCTATAACTTCTAAAGAAAGCGTTTTATGAGAAAATATAACGTAAGAGATCTCAGTCAAGTGTATCTAAACCTCAATTATCAAAAATATTTGTTTAATAAATATTTTGAACCAAAAATAAAGAAATTCTAGGATTATATTCTTAATACTAATAAAATCAAGACCTTCTGTCGTTTTTTAAACTCCATCTTATTTGAAATACTTCTGTGAATATTATTTTGAGTAACACTGATACATTTCCTTATTGACAAAAGAAATATATATTTTGTGATTACCTGCGAAATATTAATTCACAGTTTTTTTTCGCAATGATTGGTAGAGTCGAAATCAACAAAATCTTCTCACATAATTAAATTTCACTACAAATAAATCTAATATCAAATACGACGATTTTACGTAGGTTCGCACATCGAGGGCTCCTAAATCACTTGAATTTTTTCTATCACTTATTTATAATTCGGTGCTATAGTGGCAATACTTTGGCCCACCCTGACCTGCAATTGTCGTGGTCTGAGTTCGATGGCGTGGCCCTTTTTTGTGTCATTTCTGTTGTAATTGTCATTCCCTGTATAAAAAAAATTCTCGCTCAAGCAGCTGCTTGCCACAGAGGTCTGACAGGAGCCTGTCAATTTAATACGTCATAGAGAAGATCTGCGAGGCAGACGACACCTCAGCAGAAAGACAACACAAAAATGTACATCCCTTATCTAGGGCTCGAACACAAATATCAGTTGCCAAGCACACTAACCAATTGGCTACGAGACGTGATATGGTTTACTTTAATCTTGGGTTGTTTTACCTCTGAGCGGCACTTTTTTGCACATCATGGGCTAAATGGTCAGGTCACATGGACCCCGAAGGCTCAGAAACAGCTGTTCCAGTGAGTCCCCTTCCCCAACCTTCTCTGAGCCTTCGGGGTCCATGGGAGGGGACCCACTGGAACAGCTGTTTGGGAGACAGATGGTAACCTCCCGTCCAGCGTGTTCTTTAACGTGCACAGGGTATGGCTCTCCCGCACACGGGGCCACGGCTTAACGTCCCATCCGACGGACGGCGGCCTTTACCAAACCCGTCGGTGTCCCCTACTGACCGTGGGCAGGGCGGGGAATTTTGCGGAGATAAATCTCAACGCTGACCCAGCTGGGACTCGAACCTGGGAACTACAGATTACGAGCCTGGCGCGCTACCGACTGAGCCACTCCCACCCCACTTTAATCTTGGAATATTTAGTATGACTTATTAAGTAGCTGCTTGAGGGGATATTTATTCACTTTAATTGTTAAGAGTTTATATATCTATCTTAGAGTAACCACTCTATTTATTACTTAAGTATGAAAAGCGCTGCAATAAGGCAGGACTACTGATCAAAGGAACCCGGGTTCGAGCTCCAGGTAAGGCATGGTTGTTTGTGTCGTCTTTCTGCTGAGGTCCTGCCATTCTCACAGACCTACTGTGACGCATAAACTGAAAGACTCCTGTGAGAACTCTGTAGCAAGCAGCTGCTTGAGGGGGTATTTATTTTATTATTTATTTTCATTCAATACATAAATGGTGATAGCGGTAGATTGACCTAAGTTGGTCAATAAATTATCTTATCCCTTATAAAATAAATAAATACCCCCTCAAGCAGCTGCTTGCCACAGAGGTCTGACAGGAGCCTGTCAGTTTATATGCCATAGTAGAAGGCCTGAGAGTATGGCAGGACCTCAGCAGATAAACGACACATACATCCATGCCTTAGTCAGGGACTCGAACCCAGGTCCCTTAGATCAGTAGCCAAGCGTGTTGACCACTCGGCCACGGGGGAATTTATGATAGTGGAAAACACAGTTTTTTTTGATGAATTTGAAAGATTTGTAAATGAATCAGCCTTTCTACATAAATGTTTTTCTGTTTTTACCCTTTTGCGACTACGCACGGATATTTGGGTGTTATAGTGGTGGGACTCACTGGGGGATGTTTTTACGTGTACCAGCGGCGTAGCCGGGGGGGGGGGGGAGGCGACATTCTCCAAAAGTAGTACCTTTTGATATTTTTTTTAATGAAATTTGACAATTTTTTAAGGTAAAACTTACTGTAAAGTTTTAAATGCAAAATAACGAACGAACTTATTGTTAAACGGTGTATTTCTTATGTTTTGATTTTAAATACAAAATAAATATGTCTAATGAATTCTTATTTTATGTGGTCACTCCCACTGATGT